>JAAGOE010000113.1:0-45137 GCA_013350335.1 Chimonanthus salicifolius | reverse complement strand
AAGGATTTAGTTTTTCTCCATTTGTTTTGGAAGGCAAGTAGCGTGACTCTATTCCACAATGTTTGCAGTTGCCCTTACCAGCTTCCCAAGAGCTCAAGACTTTATTTTCTATGCATTCAAATTGAGATGAAATTTGGCTCCTGACCTGTCCGGCATTGTTTTTGCAGGTTAGGGATATTTATGATAGTGGCGAATACCTCGTTCTTGTTACTACTGATCGACAGAGCGCTTTTGATAGAGTTCTTGCTTCTATTCCATTCAAAGGCCAGGTCTCTTCTCTCCCACTCCTCGCCATTTAACTTCAGTTCATCTTTCTCTTGTAATTTTTGGTAGGATTTTCCCCTTCAGTGGAGTCATGATCGTTATTATAGGAATTTTTGTTATTTTTTTTTTTTTTGGGGGTGTGGGTGGGTTGTTTTAAAACAGTTATACTAAAAGGTACAAACAGACCAGCAGACCCAACACCAACCAATCTGAAGGGTACGACAGGCCATGAGAAACAAAAAAGTCAGCAAGGCCAAAATTTAGAAACACTCACAAGAAATCCAGAAACTAATGGGTCAAGCCCAAAACACTAGGACTTGCAGAATTGAAGAGCAACCATTGCCAACTGAGCCCTGGAAACACCTTTCTTAGCCAATGTGTCTGCTTCCTCATTTGCCGCCTCAAAATATGGATGATGGATAAAGAGCCGCTAAGGCAGAGGTTGACAATCTCTTCAATAACATCTGCTACTACCCAAAGGAGCGAATCAGGTTGGGAAATCCATCTGACAGTACAAGAAGCGTCACCTTCTGCAATGAGAGGCAGCAGGTTATCTGAATGGTGAGCTTCACACCAAACAGCAAAGCTCTGGCTTCCACCTCAAAAACAAAGCACCCACATGAGCTCGAGAAAGAAATAATGGGAACACTACTATATTGCAAATAAGGCCCCTATTCCCAGTAGGCCCAGAGCACCCAAGGCACAACCATCAAAATTTAACTTTAAAGAGCCACTAGGAGGGGAGTGCCATCGAACCACCAGGAGACAAGGATAGTCCACAATGGTAGATGCCCAGTCACAAAGGTAGACTTCGCCAAACTCGATCCAAACTTAGTAAGGATGGATGTGTAATAGATACGCTAGATGTGATGGGAGTGCAAGATGATATGGACGCGTTGGATGGCGGAGGGAGAAACTTCATGCGCTAGATGGGGGGTGGGTGGGGGGGAGGGGGGGGGGGGGGGGTGGGAACTCAAATTTGTCCCACATCTTCCACTCTATTGTTTCTTTAGGAAAATGTTTCCATGTTGTTGATGAGAAACACCTTGGCTTGCATAGGAAAAACCTGCTTTTGACTTATTTGACAATGCACTAGAAGTGCATCCAGAAAGTTGTTGGGCATCCAACAGTTTTTGTGATTTTCAGGTTCTCAATGAGACAAGTTTATGGTGGTTTAACAAGACTCAACATATAGCTCCAAATGCTGTGGTGTCGACTCCTGATAAAATGTCACGATTGCCAAGAAATGTTCAGTTTTTCCAGTTGAGTTTGTCGGTGAGTTACACATTTTAATTTGTGAATAGATGGTGTTTTATTTCCCAGGTCTTGATGTCAGCATTTAATTACATATCCACCTTCTGAAATGCCAAAACTGATATCCGTATGTTGTCATAACACCTTCATGATTGCTAGTCTTTCAACGGTCTTCATTTTTTAATGGGAATCTTCTTACATTTATCTAGTGTTTAATCTTGTAGAGATCTGCACTGCATGATAAAGTTAACCTGTGGTGTTTATCTGTAGTTAGAGGCTTTGTGACTGGAAGTACTGACACATCACTATGGACTGTTTACAACAAAGGTGTGAGGCGTTATTGTGGAAATATTCTTCCAGATGGTAGGCACCCCAAATTACTTGGTATTAACTTTCAATGTGTCTACTAAACTATGCATTGCTTTTCTGATGGCCTCTGAACATGCAATATAGGTTTTGTGAAGAACCAAAAGCTGCCAGCAAATATACTCACACCAACAACTAAGGCTTTAGATCATGATGTTCCCATATCTGCTGATGAGGTTCATTCTTTTATTTTTTTATTTATATAGTGAATTCATGGGAAGATGTGTTTTGGTGATCTTGCGAACAATTTATTGCAGTTCTACATGTATTATTCATGTTTCCCTATTAAAAATATTTGATTTTATTTGATGGTCATTGAAAAATGTACAAGGGACTGTTTTATATCATTTTTTTTTTCTAATTGTGTAAAGGTTACCAATATGTGTGTCTTTGGCATTTAAGAATATTTAATGTTATTTCAAAGGTATAAGAAATTGACGGGTTTATTTCGTCATTTTCCTTAACTGGAAAAATGGTACATATGCATGTTTGAGTACTTTAAAGTTTAAACATTAAGAAAATGCAGTATGTACGTCATGGAATATTCAATGTATACTATGGAGATAAAATGGATAGTCATTGTTTTGCTGGAAGTATATTTTCTACTATGGCATAAAGAGATATTTTGATGGCTATTTTGTTTATGCCCATAACAAGTTCCAAATTAGCTACTATCTAATGCCCACTGCACTTTTTTCATTATGATAGCAAAATCCATTTATCAAGAAATAGTGTTCACAGGAGCATGTAATTTCCAGAATTGAAAGTTAATTATAAATACTAAAGATGCATATGTGACCATGTTGTAAATCTTAATTTTTCCATGATGTAATTACAAAGTTAAAGATTTTTTTTCCCCAAATTTAGTGTAGTTCAGAAAGAGAAATGATCAGATGAAGGAGACCTGACCATAATAGGTCAGGTCCTGCATATACAACATCTACTGGAAACTTTTTTAATACTTTAAAATTTCAAATTTCACAAATGAGTGGTAGATATATGGGACCTGACCTTATTACGGTCAGGTCTCTTGCACTTGATCATTTTTCTTTTAAAATTTCAAATTTTACTAATGAATGGTGGATATGTAGGATTTGACCTTATTATGGTTCAGTCTCCTTCACCTGATCATTTCTTGTTGAGAAATATAAAGCAATAGAATAGGAACTAGTGTATTGCGATGAATGAGTGCTGTGGTCCCATGTAATATCAACTTCAGCCACAGTTTCCTTTCTCAAAAGGAAATGGGTAACACCAGATGAAACAACACAAAGATCTTGATTTATATGGAATTGTAATTTTTTTTTGACACCAGATCTTGCGAAAATGAATCAATAAGCTGATGGGAAATCTTTGATGATGGATACCTTGAAATTTATTTCTTGCAAACTTTGGGCTTTTGAAGAATAATCATATACTCAGAAAATCCCTCTTATTGGCCTAAGTGTTTTGTGAATATGAGAGATGTATTCACGCCATAAACGGACCCAAATAGTTTTAAAACTGGATATTGAAGGGGAGAGAGGCAGAGAGGATGCCATAAGTTTACTAAGAGCTGGTGAAATAGCAGAACTCAAGCGGTCAATCATATATAGTACTCACCCCCAAAAGGGGTTATATTAGTTATTACTTCTGTTCCATGTTATTTATTTTATTTTTTGCGAAGGGCTTAAGTATGTGACTGAAATCACAACTGTTGTTGATTCAAATCAAAGGTTGGTACTTGTAAGGTTGACACTGTTTTTGATGGTGCTGTTGTTACACATTTTGATATTTAGCAGAATTGTGAATAATACCATACTCTGATAAGTAGTTCCAGTGCATTTACATAAGTGGTTTCATGTTTGGTTTATTTGCAGAAGTTTATGAAATATGGTCTCTCTCTTTAAGTTCATCATTGAGGCTCAATGAAATTATTTTTCCATGATATTTGATCTACCTACGTTCACAAAATATTCATCAGAATTCAGAATTCTTTTTGTCGGCTTCTCAGTTTATAATTTTCTGTTCATTGCATTTTATGCTAATTTATGAGACTGTTCAATATGATCGTTGTCAGATAATTGAGCAAGGCCTCATGACCCAAAACGAATATGATGAAGCAAGCAGCAAGGCGTTGAGCTTATTTGCATATGGTCAGGTGGTTTATATTAACCTTTAGTGCTAAACACTATGTGCTTCCACTTCTTTCGAAGTTTAGTCATTCAAAATGATATTGTACGTAGAACACATTCAAGCACGGATTCTATCTTTTTTTTAAATATATCAGAAAAAGAACTATAATTACACAAGAGTAGAAAAGCTGCAACCTGCCACCCCACTAGGAAAGGAAAAAAAAAATCTCGAAAGCCATAGAGCCTCTCTCTCTCTCTAAGAAAAGAAAAAAGATAGCCATAGAGTCAGTAGAAGCATCAGGCCACCTTTGTCTTGGGAGGGGTGTCGTAGTGGCGGAACTAGGAACAATAGACCCATAGTCTTATGGTGCCCACCTCAATAAGAGGCCATGAAATTCAATGTTGATGGAGCGTCGAGGGGAAAACCAGGTCCAGTAGGGATAGGAGGTGTACCTAGGAATCATTGCGGTGTCTCATCCGTGGTTTTTTCGGAGTCCGTAGGGGTGAGGGACTCAAATAAGGCGGAACTCTTTAGTATTAGAAGAGCATTGACTGTATGGAAAGTCTACGGACATGATTCTTTAGTAATTGAAGAGGATTTGGCAAATGCGATCAAGTGGGACAAGGGTCTTAAACAACCCCCTTGGAGGATGATTACTATAACAAGGGAAATAAGGGGCCTAACTTCGGGAATGGATGTCTCCTTTGCTCACGTCAGCCGCATAACAATTGGCTTGGTAGATTTCCTTGCCAAAAATGGGATCAACAATTTGGTTTCCGGGGTGTCCTGTATTTGAGATATAGGGGATTTCATGTTGTAGTTTTTGTTGCTTTGATTGTTTCGGTCTAATCCTTTTAGACCATTGCTTCCTTTGCTTTCATCTCAGATGAGGCTATGTACTTTCACTCTTTTTTAATAAAATATTCATGTTACCTCTCAAAAAAAAGAAAAAGAAGAAGCATCAGGCCATCATCTACCAATGTACTCGTATGAATAAAAGAATTAGGGCTCAGGCACTAATTCTTAAGAAATTAACTCAAACAAAAGCAAGGAGAGGAAGAAAGAGGTTTTGCTGAATCATTTGTCTCAATGGGAGAGACTGTATCTTTATAAGAAGTATCACTATCTTACTAGGACTAAGTGCAAAATAACACAATTGTTCTTGCTGCATGACTTTCATAAATATCAAGGATTAAATGGGAAAGGATAACAGAAAAAAAATAATATTGTAAGTATAATGATTTTTTTATCTTTCAGAAGAAAGTACAATGATTTTTTTCCTATTCTTGGTTCATACCTCAGAACTCATCATGCATTGACTTCTTTCAGAGTGTGCACCCAGAGTCAGAAATTGACAAAAGTGAACAATCATAAGTGGATAATCAGCAAAATGTTAGCAGATAACCAGTGAACTACTTCACTTAAAACTGATAAGCAATGTCTACTGGTATCAAAAAAATATAACTGGAGATCCAAGATATAAGTTATATTTCATTAAAGTTTCATGGGAAGACCAATATTTCTGGATTTGTTAGATTGAAATATGTCAATGTAGGTAAGTAAACAACTAAAGAAGTCTGTGCGTCTTTCTAAGGTATCATGGATGGGTTCTTGTAAAAAATTGCTGGGTTGGTTTAAGTTGTCACAATAAAAAAAATACAAAAATGCTCAGATAAATGGTTTAGATGAAAGGAGAGCTATTTCCTCTGGAGTTAAAAAAATGACACTACTCACCTTTTACATCAGAAAATGCCTTCAAACTTGTTGGGAAGATCCAGCATGATTGGTTGCAGCAGTTTACTGTCTCACTTGACTGGTTGAGGTGGACCCAGCTAAGATCAGATTATTGGAGACTTGCTTGTGGACAAATAGATTTTTTAATGAAAATGGAAATCGCTGTTAGTGTCTATGCTTGTTACCATACTGAAATTAGGGATGAAACCTGTATTCTTTCACAAGGAAAAGGCCAATGTGGATTTATTGTGCTTTTTTTTAATAATGTGGATTTGTTGCTTATTGCATCAAAACCATTTTCCCATCTATTTGGGCCTTGGTTTCTGAATACCACATTTCCATGCTAAAATTTATATTCTCCGCACTCATGTATTATCTTACCTCCTCCATCCAACTCCATTTTTTAAAATGGAGAGCACTATGCTGACATGACTAAGTGATGTGACTCTCGTGACTCAATTTATATTATTGATAATTGGCAATGAAGGTGGGGTCTAGTGACCCTATGAATAAAAAAAAAAATAGTTTTCTATATGAGAATTTAAAAGAAATTAGTTTCACCAAACATGTACGCCCACTAGATTTAAGCTAAATAAAATGCACAGCTAAAACAGAGCTCCTCATCAACTATAGACTCCATTTGCTGAAATCAAATTGATAAAAAATTTAAATGCAATTTATTTTCATAACTGTGATGTTGAAAATGTCTAATCTACTTTTATAAGATTAATTTCTCCAATAAATTAATAATTTTTAAATGTAAATTGAATCACTAGAACTTCATGACTCAGTTATGTCAGATTAGAATTTTCATTTTGAAAGGAACCTCCATCCAAGTCTTTAATGGTCTCCATTTCTTCCCAGAACCTGTTATTTCTCACCCTTTGGTTCTTTGTACTGGGTGTGTTTCTGGCCTCTTACATGCTCAAACAATTTTAAGCATTTAGGTTTACAGCTCATCCTTGTCTATTATGGCAACATTTAGGTTTGCTTTAATGCACTTATTTCTACTTTAGCTTTCAATGTTACTCCATGCATCTAGCTCAACATATGTTTGTTACCATTGCTTTGTCTATTTGTCTATTGTTCACCATTTATCTATTTATCAGTTCCATGTAGCATTACAATTAATATTGTAAGTTTGATCGCCATTTATAAATTTTCCCTTTAATGACATGGCACTCTTGTATGACAAAACTCTCCACCAGCTTGCCTAAACTTGACCCATTGTGCTCATCCTACTGATTGTATCCAAATTTGCCCCTATTGCTGTAGAATCTAATTGTTTTGCTTATGATCCAACTATTTATGATTAAGGTGGCTTGTCTGTAGGCATGTAATTGGTTCTAAGTTTGCACAATGGGCATTTCTTTACAGTGCAATAAGAAAATAGTCATATGAATTTCATTTTGAAATCAACATGAAAGGTGCTGCTTGATGTTTCAAAAATAAATCCTAAAATTGTCACAGGGGAAGCATACTGCCTGTTTGATCAATTCATTTAAAGAAAATTTCTGATGCTTATATTTTTTGAAGGGTATTTTGACAAAAAGCCTTGTTTTTTTTTTTTGCATAATCTAATAAAGGTCCATATTTCTTTTATATTCTGAGATAAGCCACAATGCTGTATGTGTTCTCTTTTATATTCTCAGGTAAGTCACATTGTTGTATGTGTGCATGTGCATGCTTGTGTGTGTGAAAAGTTTTTTTTTGGAAATGCCCTTTTGTCCACCCTGTAACACTTGCTACATGGATTGTCATGTAACATTTCTAAATTGGATATCTAACATGGTTTTTTTGCCAATCCAATCTACCAAATGAAAGTATACATCTCTAGATTAGGCAAAATACTAAAATTTAGATGCATTTGAAATTCTACCTATTTGATATTTCAACTTGAACCATTTGATGGCCTTATATTAGATGGATGGATGGTTTCAGGTCGAATGCATAACCATGCCTGAGTCTATTTTGAAAATGCCATGAGAAATTCATGTAACGAATGATGAAGGGGACAAAAGGACTTTTTTCAAATTAACTCAAAAAGTTGGGGCATTTTCTAGAATGTGAAAAAAGAATGGTGCTTATTTCATAAGCAAAATGAATGGGACTTCTTTCAAAATCTCACTTTTTTGAATTCAATAGTTACCATGATTATTGATTGAGTTGATGTAATCACCTGCATCACACAACTTGAAATCTAGTCTTAAGACTGACAGTTCAGTGTGTTTTTCTATTTCCATTAATAAAATCTTAACAGTCTCATCATTGTTAATTTGTAGTTATGCTTCAATTTGATTTGCATGTCAACCTTAGATCCATTATCTTTATCACGTCTTATAAATTGCAGAGTGTGGCTTTAGAACATGGCCTGCTGTTAGTCGACACGAAATATGAATTTGGAAAAGGATCTGATGGTACAATTCTTCTAATTGATGAGGTTTGGCACTTTTCTTTCTTTTTTTTTTCTTTTTATTTTCCTGAAATGAACACTGCTATTGCTATTGATTTTGTTCAGTTGTAATAGAGAATCAGTGCCTATTGTATTTTCTTTGCACAAGGGTCCATAATGCAGCTGGCAAGTGCTCACTGTTCCAATAAAAAGATTGTGTGTTCTAGTAGTCTTCATCATCAGAATCTTTTTTTTTTTGAGTGATCTGAGTAGTGTTCATCATCATCAACAACAATTTTCCCATTGTCTGCATTAAGTTTCATCATCACAATGCAAAATTTGTATTTTCATGTTATGCTGCCAGTTGAAAAGAACAGTTGGAAGAAAGAAAGAAAGCTAATTCTCCAAAAATGTTAATTTCTAAAAAGAAGAAGAAATAAAAAAAATAAAAAAGGCCTATTTGCCTTTTTATTACTAGCTTATTCTGGACAGCAAGGTTGAGTAGCATCCTCACTCAGGGCAATGTACATGGAGCCACTTAATCTTGGTTGTTGCTTGTCCTTTTATGCCTTCGAGCATGTAAAGTTGTTGGTCATATTTTCCTATAATTGCCCCCCTTTTTTGATGACGAAGAATCCCAGTACTCTGCCTCTCTCTGAGTACGAGGGCATTGGGTAAGCTCTGAATGCACGCAACCTCCTGCAAACCACAGACATCGTCCCTGTTTGCCCATTCACTGCTCAAGTCTGGTTCATCTTCAACCTATTTTTGGTCCATTGGATAATCCCTGTTCCCGTCACTAAGCTCTCCTATTCCTGACTCTATTATAGGGGCAACTATCTAGATTCTCTGTTCTTTGGAGCCTTGCTCTTATCTGGTGGGAAATAAATAATTGGGTCTTCAGGAATAATATGGAATTTGCCACCTTCATTGCACAAAGGGCCAGTTTGAGTATATCTCTTGGGCTGTCCCTCCAAAGGAATTGCACAGCATCACCAAGTCTGATCTCCTGAAGCCTTGGAATTGGCTAATGGTTCTGTGTCTTGCCATTATTCCCAACTCCACGCCACCCCTCACCCCCACACCCTTTATTTTTTGTGATTGTTTCCGTCAGTTGGTAGTTTCTTTCCACGGCATCACCCAGTCTGAACTGCTCAGCCTTGGAAGGAAAGCATAGATATTGGCAAGTGGCTCTGTGTCTTGCCCTTATTTTTCTTTCCTCTTTTCTTTGTTTTTGTTGTTTCCACCAGTTGGGTGGTTCCTTATGTTTTCTCCCTGCCCCACCCCCCTCTTTGGGGAATGCTAGTTGCTTCTGTTTGTGCACTTATTGTGCCTCTTATTAATAATATTATCTCCATTTTACAAAAAAGAGGACATTTGTTTCGGTGAATGTGAATATTATCTTGTTAACTTCATTATCATAGCCTTGCCCTATCTATTTGGGTTGCTTGAGTTATGGCTGTCAACTGATCCTTGTTTAATGCTGTGTTCTGTGTCAGTCCACAATATAACATGTTACAATTGATTTCTTTGTTCGAAATTTTTATTGTTCTTCCATTTTTCTCAGTTTCTTGTACTTGCACTACCAATTCTGTGTATTGAATGATCAATTCTTTGCATATGATGTTTTTCCCCCCCATATGCACTTCTCCAAATCATCTTAAACAATCCTTCCATTTTCCTTTTTCTATGCAAACCAACTTTGCCCTAATGGATTCTTTCCTATTTTTATCCGAGGTATTTTATTAAATGGTAATTTTATCCTTGTTATTTAATACATCTTCAAGCATGTACATTCTGCTTCATATGGCAAGGTATGTCTAATTGGTGCTGTGTAGAAGTGCCTGTTTTTGGAGAAGGCACTGGATGATCACAAATTCCACTAGCTTATTGCCACTTTGTCACCTTTTTCTCATCATATTCATGATATCCTCTTCAACCATGCACATTGTTCTGTACTTGCTCTTAGCTATATACAGTAAAAAGTCATTTCTTTTCTTAATCACTAAATATGTTAGAGAGAGACCTATGTCAGTCTCCACTAACTAGGGTGAAGTTGTAATGCAGCTTTTGTCTTGATGAAAGTTATGGGGTCCACTCTTGTTGCCAGTGGGGAGCAGGATTGCTGCCTCTGTTATTTTATGATTGGATATGTATCGGAATCTATTATTAGTTTAAACCACATTGTTGATTTGACTTTTAAAGGAGAAAAGGTCATTCACCTTTACCTCAAACAATGAAGGCATGTAGAATACTATTAAAAATAAAATAAAAAAAGAAGAAAAATCTGAAGCTTGTGCTTCAGTTATGTACTGCCAGCAGGTATAGGCTACCCAGAACCCATCAAATTAATGCATAGACATGTCCAAAACTATTCAACATACATGAATGACCTAAAGTGAAGACTAAAAACTGAATCACAGATGGTAAAAGGTTATGTAAAAAGAAATAAGGAGAAATAAAATCTATGCGACCTAGACTTGAATGGGACTCTGGCTATGATAACTCAAGCACCGATTTGTATATAAATTCACCAGTTGGAAGTTTAGACTTTGAAGCCTCATTGCAGTTGGAAAACAAGTTTTTGATTTTTTAGAGTTAATAGCTGGCTGTTATTTTATGATTGGGTATCTATTAGAATCTATTCTTAGTTTAAACCGTATTGTTGATTTGACTTTTAAAGTAGAAAAGGCTGTTCTCCTTTACCTCAAATGATGAATGCATGTAGAATACTATTAAAAAGGTAAAAAAGAAGAAAAATCTGAAGCTTGTAAAGGGTACCCACAACCCATCAAATTAATGCATAGACATGCCCAAAACTATTCAACATAGATGAAATACCTAAAAGTGAAGACTAAAACTCAATCGCAGAAAGCAAAATGTTATATAAAAATAACAAGGAGAAACAAAAATCTATGAGACCTAGATTTGAATGGGACTCTGACAATGATACCTCAAGCACCAATTTGTATATAAATTAACCAGTTTGAACTTTGAAGTTTGAAGCCTCATTGGGAAAGTTGGAAAAAAGTTTTTGATTTTTAAGAGGTAATACCTGGCCTTATTACCCATTGCCTTTGCAGTGAATAGCATCTCCCTTTAGCTCTTGCCCTTACACGCCCCATCAAATTAAATGTCAACCAATCAGATACATCCAAAGAAACAAATTCTCAGCTCTTTTGATTATATGACTTTCCTCCTGTGGTAACTAACTGATGGTTCACATTTAAATCAGTTATGGGTGTTGTATTCTCTTCTTGTCAAAATTGTGTCTTTCTCAGGTTATTTTGGATAAAATCTACACTTTAAGTTGGAAACATTTAGGGGTCAGTTGTTACCATGATCCGTACCAGTTATTATTTATTCAATTATTTTCATGAATATTTCATTTCATATGTAACTTTTAGGTTCATACCCCTGACTCAAGCCGATATTGGATTGCCCATTCTTATGAGGAGCGGTTTCAAAACGGTATTGAACCTGAAAATGTTGATAAGGTGAGCAACCATGTAATGTTGATGTTCTGCATGTTTGTTGCTAGTTTTTTCCCCTTTACTAGCGTTTAATATATATCACATATGCTATGGCATTGTGTATAATGGTATTGGCCATGGGTGATCCTTTGAGCCGTAGAGTTTCAGGACTTGCTTATAGTAGCACTGACCAAGATTTACTACAGGTCATTTTTGATCATGTACAACTGTTACTATGGCTGCAACTTGTGTGGGCTGCCTAGGGTTTTGTGTCTGCCCCAGCCCGGACCCAAATTGCAATTTAAGGACCTGAGTCCAGGACCAGGCCTGAGTTGACCCGGACTAGTCAAACCTGAGCCCAACCTCAATTTGTATATGTAGGACCCGAGTGTGATTTCAAACCCAAAATGTATATGCAGAATTATATGGGCCCAGGTTTCTTTAGGCCTAAAAGGAAAATTTGTCTTTATTCTATAAAATAAATTTTTTATATTACATAAATGTGGCTCGAATTCAGGCTTTCAAACCAAACTTGGGCTTTTATTTACTAGGCATAGGTTAGACCCAAATTCTAATTTGGGCCCAAAAATGAGCCTGGCCTGAGCCCCGGTCAACCCGAACCCAATTTTTTCGGGTTTTTCATGTGGGCTCTGGTTAGGTGCAGCCCAAGTTGCAGCCCTAACTGTTGTGGAGTTCAAGATGTTTGGTAGTGCTTTGAAAATTGGGTCATGGCGAGCTGGAGAGAGAATAAATGGAATTTACAGAGAGAAAAAAAAGAGTTTCTAGAAAGAAGTGGAGAGAGAATGAAGAATCAATACCTTTGCATGTATCATAAAAAAAGAGGGCCACATGCATTTATATTGTGTGTCTTGATTATTTCTATCATTCAGCTTTCTATAGTTATTTTTTATTATTATGGCCCTATTATATCAGACACAAATTTGGCTGACCCTAATGAAATGTAATTATTGGTAGGAGTTCTTGAGGTTATGGTTCAAAGATCATTGCAATCCCTATGAAGATGAGGCAAGTGATATGGATCTTCTTAATTAAAACCTTCCTTGTTTGAGCATGAGATAAAAATCATTTCTGACCTGACTCTGTCTAACTGTTAAGGTCCTACCTGATGCTCCTGAAGATCTTGTTTGTGAACTTGCTTGGAGGTATGTCTTCCTTCTGTTGTGATTCTGAACTATTCATGCTCCTTATTATGCCTTGCATTTATAGGTATCAATTCAAAAAGAAAAGAAGAAATGCAGGGTTAGTATTTTTCGGTACTGTATTACTGATCCTGTCTCAAGTCTCAACCCTAATGCTGGCCTTCTATGATAGGCGATTTGCATTCTGAAAGCATTTGATACGCAAAACTAGGGCCCTTCATTACAGTCCAAAACAAAAGGGCTGTTCATTTGAAGTTTGTCTCCTTATCCATGATTCCAGTGCTCACTGTTACAAACTACAAAAGGTTGTGGGTTTGAGTGGCATTACCACTCTAAAAGAAAAGTGGGGAAAAAAACCCGACCATGCCATGTCCCCTATTTCTATGAATATGAAGGAATTATTCCATTATTGATCACTAATAATAATGGAATCAATGGTGCAGAGTCAAAATGGGATTTTGACCTAACGCTATTGATGAACCAATCCAATGAATACACTCGTAACAAGTTCCTATGTGATTTCTTTTCTGGTAAAAGAAAATCGGGAAGCACTAAGTACAAGCAAGATACACAGTTATCCCCTTGGAAGTCTCACAGTAATGTTACTAATGGAAAACATTATGCTGATTAGATGGTCCACAGGCTCACTGTGAATATTGATATGTGCTGATGGTACTACATGGGTTTTCTGAAAATCAAACTTTAATATTTTGTTTTCCCATTTTTTCATGCTCTTGCAGAAGTGTGGACATACATTTTCAAGTGAAGCAATTTATGTTTATTTCTGTTATGTATATTGGTACAATTTTCAAGATTAAACATGTCATCCATGATTTATCATTACTGTTGCTTTTTATTCTGTTACATGCTCAAAGTTCCTGTCAAATAAGGATATACCAACTATTAAAGAGAACGCAAAGTTTGAGATAGTAAGATGGTTTTATCTTCTAAAGACTAGAGAAATGAAGGGGGACCTTTAAGGGTTTTAGGGGACCTCAAAGGACATTTTTTTTTTTTTTTGAACCATCAAATTGTCTCTATGGCCAGCATTGGAAAAAAAAAAAAAATCTAAGGACAAGGGGGAGATGATTGGATTGCAAATCATTCATTCTTACTGCCAGTGTTACCTGTATAAGTTATATGCACAATGCTGAAGTCACTAAACTATTGGTTTGGCAATGACAGATACATTTTCCTGTTCGAGACAATCACAAAGTCGAAATTTGAGATGCCAGGGATGCAGGTATTACAACTGACTATAGTTTTGCAAACTTGTTTACGATAGTAAATCGGATGGCTGAAGGTTTTTATTTTTTATTTATAATTTTTTGGTTTCCCCCCTGCCCAGGAGCCAGTACATGACGGATATCACGAAATGTCTCTCAGGCACTGTCAAATCTGGAGTAATTTTTTCTTTTTTGAAGACAAGTTGTCCAGGGTCTCTTAAAGCACCTGATTAATTCTTGGGCATATGCAAGGTCTTTCTACCTATATCCACCAAGTAAAAATACGGGGAGTGACCCTTTGGAGGGAGTGGGAATTGAACTCAAGGCCTCCCACTTGAAGAGATGGGATCTTGGCCATCACTCCAACCCCAGTGGGTTAAATCTGGAGTAATTTATTGAAGCCCTGTAACTTGATAAATTTCTTCTTTTGAGAGAGATTTGCTTGTACAATCTAGAAGGCATTTAAGATAAGTTATAAATGTTCTCTGTTTTAGCACCCTCATCAATGGAAGCCCTCCATCTATGACTTGTTGAAAGAAGGTGGATACCTTACATAAATATCTGGCCTTTTTTTTTTTATGAGATGTAGCTTTTTTCTTCTTCTTTTTTTCAAAATTTTAAATTAATATAGGAAGAAAATAAAGTTATGAAGTGTACGACTTTACCATCTTATCATGTATAATGTATGAGGTCCCCTAAAAGTGAGTTTGCATCAAGTTCGGTGGGATGGCCAATGGGAATGGCCAATGAAAGCCATTTAGGGCCCACATGGATGGGTAAGTTTGAGAGGCATGGACTTCTATTTTCTGTATGATGACTATAAATTTCAATTTAAATGGATAAGATTTCAAAAAAATTTGTTAAATTTTATTCGATTAGATGAATGGGTTTTAAAAGCAAATTGGACGCACAATTTGGATCCATTACTTGTACTATAAACTCTACAAACTAAAATTTGCATCCAAATTTCACGATAAGTATTCTTCGAGGAGAATAGTTATATAATTTTATTTAGAAGATCTCAAGCTATTCAAATCTCCCATCGCATGAGTTAGGCTAGTGAGACTTTTTAAAGGGATAATCTCATCAAATGAATTATGGGTTTCACATACTTTAGTTCATTTGATAAGTTAACATGGATATGAAGTATATATAAAGTTTACTATGAATTCGACAATTTAAGTCATATAATTTGATGAGTATAAGTTATTGATTTTTAAAAGTTTAAAAGGAATGATAATTAAATGAAGGTGAAATTTCATATACAATCAACTCATATTATCCTCTAGATCATACTCACTTACCCATTTATAGAGAATATTGACAAGATTTTTTGTAGAATCATACCTTCGATGAATAAAATACAAGTTTACAACCCCAATATCTGGGATGCCTTGCGATTTTCAGCAGACATGTTTACCAAGCGATAAACGTGGTAGAAGTGATTACATTCGTTAGTGAAACACTTTAGCAAAGGTGCTTGTGAGATAAATATTCACATTTTGTTAATGCAGGATTCTTCATTTTTTTTTAGTGATCTAGCTCCATATGTTATGCTTTGCTTGACTCCAAAGTAAAAATTAAGGTGCATAGTGGAAAATTTGATTGGAGTTGTAAATATATGATTGATACATTTTAATTTTTTTATAAAATAAGATTTTTTTGCACTTAAAGTATTTAAATTTTTTAAGTTTTTATTTTTTTTGAATTTATGTGTGGGAAACGGCGGGAACAGCGTAAACCCCAATGGGTGATACCTACTACCTTTAGAGTACACAAAATTGGACTATGCGGGGTTTGAACTTGACACCTCCCACTTCTTAAGGTTCGAACATTAAATTTTTTAAAGTTATGAATGCGGTAAAGTGATAGAAAGTCTTTCAATTTATAAATTGAATTGTTGTTATAGTAACAGTGATGTTAGTCATTTGATTCAAATATATATAATAATCAGATGGGTTTTCTTTTGTTCTTTCAAAATGGGAAAGGCAAAATAGGAAATATGATGGCAGTTTATTAATTTCTAATAAGAATTCAGAATTTGATTGCATTGTTAATATGTATCAAACGAATCAGACTCAAATTAATAAAATAATAAGATACTATCGGCTGTATCAAACTGCTGACAATATCTATAATTGATTTAAATTTTTAAAGTTTTTGATTTAAAATAATGGTTGCATTTCTCTTCAATTAAATACTATTTATACCGACCATGACTGGAATTCGTCGATTTGTCGAAGAAGTAATTCGTTGTGCTTGTAATACACCACGATCCAGGTGTGGCGACGTGACCCGCGGAGGAGTATACCACCGCTTGCTTTCCATTTCTCCCCTGTACTTCTCTGGACGGGGTTTAGGGTTTAGCGAGGTTTCCACGAAGTGAATACACTGAAAACGATTATATACGCTTCGACCTCTTGTTGATTTCGCAGCAGAGGCTACTATATCGCAATGAGCTGCATTTCTATGTATTTCGATCCAAATTCCCAGTGATAAACACTAAAAATGATAATTTTAACCTTTTAATATTAGATTAGTTAGTTTTAAAATTTTGTCTATTTTGTATTGTTATTATAATATATTATATATTTAAAAATTATATTTGTTAGTATTATATTTTATTTAATTGATATATTTTGTATGTTTTTAGGTTGAATTATGTTCTCAACTCCGATATATGCTCAGAATGATGGACGATTGGATCAATATGCTAATGTCAGTTGTGGGAAAAAGAAGTATTGACAGTACACCAGACAGCAACCATAGACCAGCCAGCGTAATAATTGATCATCTAATTGAAATTCTTCTCTAATTGACCCAGTTGAAAAAGGAAGAGAAAGGAAGAAAGATACAGTGCAGTCAGCGGACAGAGAGGGGCCCCCAATCTTCATGCTGAGGAGCAACTTGGGAAATCAATAGCAGCATACAAGAAAGAGATGTGCCAGGTCTATTTAAACTTTTCCAAGCAGCAACCCACTTCAAGTGGAGAGGCAGCTGTATAGAGTATGAAAAAGATTTCAGCAAACAGACAAAAGGAGAAGAAAATTGAATGAAAGGGCTAAAATCTGATAGGTGCTATACAGAGGATAATGGAAGTCATAAATAAGAAACACATGAAGGATTAGCAAAGGAAGTAGCCACAAAGAGAGTTCTGAACTAGTTTTTTTGCATGGCTGAATCTATTTGAAACTGGAAGAGTACGTGCTCAATCGTGTACAAAGAAGATAAAAGAAACGAAAAGAATTATGGTTTTTCACTTATTTATTTTTGTACGGTGAAAATTTTATTTATTTTATTTTATTTTATTTAATTTTATTTTATAGATTTATATGAGAGATTATTCTAAGTTATTTAATGAAAATAGAAAAATATTTTAGACTGAATAAAACTTGATTTTTTTCATTTTAGGATTCTTTTAAGAGTAGAAAAACTTTAGATTTGAAATTGTAAGTTGAAAATTTATTTAGCCTAAGGCCGGATTTAAATTTTCTTATTTTAATTGATTTCATACATCTCATAATGGGGATTTTAATAGATGAAAAAATTGAGTACATAATAACTAATAAATGTGAGTTTTGTATTCTAGGCCTTGATATTATTTTTAAGATATAGAAAATAAAGCTTCCATAATTCTTTGATCCAGTTCTACTGTAAATATGTACATAGGTAATTTAGGTGTCTTTAATTTAATTTTGTTTTTAAAATTCAAACTCTTGAAAAATTGAAAAACTAGGTTGGTAAATTAATTATTGCATTATAATTTATGTTTTCTAAGTTAAATTGAGGTTATTTATATTTTTAGACTAAATCCACCATCTTAATTAAAATTAGTTAAAATTATTAGAATCTATATTTAAGTCTATAATATTTCTAAATTAAAATTAAAACTCATAAATTAGATAAATTATTCTATATTCATAGAATAATTTATCTCCACATTTTCTAAATTTTGTAATTTATATAATTCAGTCGTATATTTTTCACGAATATATTTTATAAGTTTCGAAGAGTTTCCCCTCGCACTCAATTAGGGGTGAAACTCGGGTCGGGTTTTGGCCCGAACCCACTTGACCCGACCGGGAAATCATGCAGGTTGGGTCGAGTTGGGTTGAAAGATTTTTAAGTTAACCTGACCCAACTTTATCAAATCTGACCTGACCCGATAAAAATAGGCTAAAGTAGATTCAAAATGCAAATTGGGTCGGATTTTGGATTGAGTCGAGTTATAATTTGGGTTAAGTCGGGTCAAGATGTCCGGGTCAAATGTTCAGATCAAATCGGATTGACTTCTATATATCGGTAACTCGAGTCGGGTTGTGTTTTTAAAAAACCCGACCCGACCAGGCCCGATTTCAGCCCTTCACTCAATGACATATTATGTAATAGTTGGTGCGGTTAAAATTTGTACAACACCAGCTTTTGCTGCAATGGGGAGGTTGGGGCGGTTAGGATTGGGATCCAAGTCTCTTCTCCTGCAAATTCACCGCCATTTCCTTTCGTCCTTCGTCTCTTATTGTCATTTTGATCGCCGACATACACTCGGTGGAGGGATTCCTTCTCTGCTGCGAGAGCTTTCTTGTAATGTTTGATATTTTATACTTTCTCTTGTTTTCCCTCTCTTCTTTTTAATGAAATGGGAAAGTGACTCAAACCCAAGGCCATTATGGCTTCGACAGTGAGCACTTGCCAACTAATTTTTTTTTCTTGTTCTTATTGTTTTCCTTACGGTTTACTCAATTGCGATTCTGTTCCTTCCCTTTTTGAATAGAAAAATAGTGATTTAGGGCCTCTTTCGTAGCATGAAATTCTTGTGGATTATACAAATTCGCTAAAAAGAATTCCACAGTGAAGCATAACACAGCAAGTAAGTGCCAACTCAATATGTTAAAAGTTGTTGGATTGAGTCATATACATTAAAGAAAGGAAGATGCTCTAGTTTGGTAAATCCCACGAATTCTATTTCTTGAGGTTTTGTAGATTCCCATTTGCAAATGTTATTTTGAAATTCTGAAGCTGGAATCACTGAGGTTGTGGAATTCTGAGATACCAGCTCATGTTTCCAACACCTTCCATACACAAAAGTGCTAATGTAGGATTTCTTTCTACTTAATCCAGAATGGTGTAATTTGCTGTTAGATAACGTAAAATTCTTAGGTTAAATTGATCTTTTTGGAAATTATAGAACTCCCCAGCATTCCTTTTTTAGGAAGCTGGAATTCTAGAATGTGAATCCTGAAATCCTACAATACTCCACTTCCAGGGATTTATAATTTCCAACCTTTGGTTTTTGAAAGGTTTACTTATAAAGTCCAACTTTACAATTTTAATTCCATAGCCTGGATCACTTAAATTATGGAATTCAGATTCTAGGCAACAATTCCAAGCCCACCAAACACAAAAAACCTATTTTGGGAGTTCTCTATTTCAGAATTGGCAGAATTTACTTATTCCTGAATTTAGGGAATTATGAATTCGTTTTTTTTTTTTTTTAATTACTAAATGGACCACTAAAGAATCATCTAATTCCACAGGATTCTAATCCCACTAAAGAATTATGGACTATCTATATATATATAGAAGAAGTCCCAGCTACTTAGGGACTGTTTGTTAGCCCAAAATTCCGTAGTGAAAATTCATGAATTTTTGTATGGTGTTGTGGATATAGCAATCCCATAGAATCGTAATTCCACTTATTCCCCTCACAAAAAGAAAATATAGTGGGAGAATAGTTACCTTTTCTTTCAGGTATTTTTAAATTCTTCATTATAGAGAGGTGGGAAGTAGGTACCTATGTCCCAATTGGAAAATGGTTTCAATAGAAAGTTGGGAAAAGAGAGGGAAATCAACTGTTTGGAAATGGTTTCCAATGTGAATTTTTTTGGAAAGTTCAAAGTTGGGTATCCTTGTGAACACAGGATCAAATCAGAGAAGAAAATGCCTTGCCTTTTCCCAACCTTTTCCTTTGATAAGACAGGTCAATTTCCCAGGAAAATGAAGGTTGAGGAACACACAAACAAGAGAGTTACAGCTATCAAAAAGCCCTTTGTAGCTGCTTATGATGTTCATGTCTTTCTTTAATTAAAGTGCACTTCTGTGACTTTGTCAGAAAATTATTTAAAACAGGTGACAGAACTGTTTACTCTGATAGATGCCAGTACATTCTACCTCGTGGGGCCTATTTTCTTCAAGCAAGACTGTTGGATTGACAAATGTTCCCTGATTCGCAACCCGCCCAAATGGCAAGACATACTGGAGTGGAATTCATTATTGGATTTAAGTGGTATAATGACCAGAAATGACGCCAATACAAGTCCTTGAGGAGTGTGTGCGTGTGTGGTTTTTTTTCCTCCCCTTTCTATGAAAGAGAGAGACAACAGCAGTAGAAAAGAAATTGAATAAACAAACATCTCCCAGATTTAGCAGCTAAAGGCTACCATACTATTTTGATGAGAACTGGGCCCGAAAATGCAGAAGTTTTAAGTTTTACACACCCATTTTGTATTTCCAGCTCTTTTGCCTGCATATAATCCTTTCTCTCTGTTGTAATGTGTTGTCTTGGTTCATTGAGTATATATTTTTCTTAGTTTTTATTTTGCTTCTGTTGTTCTTGAAAGGTTCTATCTTTATCTTTAATTGGGCCTGCATTATCATGCATTTTAGTGAATTGCTTTACTCATTTTTGGAAAGGTTACTTGCTTTACACTTCTAAACTGAAGAAAAGATGATTTGCTATTAAGCTTTCCATTCAACCTTTTTGATTGATATATTTGTTTTGTCAGCATTACATGGTCACGGTTTTGATGTTGTTGGCAAACCTGCTAAACTGTCAAGCTCCATACAACTCATGAGGCGGCATTTTCATGCTTCAGGTAGCTTGCATGAATTGTTGTTCCTGTGTAATTTAGACTGTATATTAAATTGTATGATTAACATATTAGACAATTTTTTTTCAATTCATCATTATTTGATTATCGAGTAGCTTTCTAATTGTCTGTCCATTTCCATTTACTAATTTCAGGATTATGTTATGCAGCAGAGCGAGACTTATATGAAATCCTTGGTGTTCCTAAAGATGCTAGTCGAGATGAAATCAAGAAAGCTTTTCATGCAGTGAGTACATCTTTGGCATGGTATTGAAGCTGGGACCATACCGTTCATTTTTACAATTAAAGGTTCATGGCTTAACAAAGCAATGGCTTCAAAGCTTTGCGACCCATGACTGTCAATTTTAGTTCAGTGAAAATTTCATTTTTTTTTTCTATTAGGTTGAAATTCTTAAATGTTTTGGGGCAGTTTGGTAGCTCGAATTAATGGAGTCGAATAGGAAGGGGAGCTGACGTGGCTCCTTGCTATTCTAAATCGTGTTTAGTAATCTTGAATGAGTCACTTCAGCATATCCATCCCCATTTTCTTATCCAAAACCTCCTCACTTTCTCATTTCTTTCAGTGAGCTATTAGCCTATATTGTTCGAATGAATGGGAAGCATGGCAACTGGGCTGAAGCTAATTGACGGTGCAATGTGTTTTTATCAGTAATTGATATACTAAATAGAATCTCAACTATTCATCTTGTTAAGTTTAGTGCAAATGTGTTGTTTGTGTGAAATCATCTTGATTGGCTGTTTCTAATTTTCTATCAAATGGTTGTGTGAATGATTAGGAGAAGGAGAAGAATATGAAGGCTAAGTTCCCACTGTTCAGCTTCTACTAATCAAGCCCATTGCAAAATCACCCATCCTCATTCAATTCATTCAAAAATATGAATGCAATGCCATTACCAATATGCCATTATTTGAGAAGAGGCCTTGAATGAGAATGATTTCAATGCTCATCGTGGAATGTAGACAAGGTTTGCTTTTCCTAAGAAATGAAGTGACATAATTGACCATGAACGATTGCAAATCAAACACCTATAAAGAGACAAGTGGGCCCACATAACCAATTCTTTCCTCAAAAAAACTTTACTCACAAAGGAGGAGATACAAATTACTTCTAATGATAACATAACTCTTACTTGGATTTGATTTTGTAACATAAATGCACTTGAACATCAAAATAATCTTGAAAATGATACAATGGTGTTCCTAATCAAGATCGCCCAACAAATAGGCCAGAATCCAATTCCAGACCTTGTCTCATTGGCTTTGCTTTGCATACATGGGCTAAATATATTGGGTCTAGGTAGGGGTGGCAATTTTTGACCTGGTTCAACTTGACCCGACTTGAAACCAGGTTCATACCATGCATCTTACCAAAAAAAAAAAGGTTTAAATTTGACCTAACTGGGCTTGAAAAGATTCAGGTCAGTTTCGGTGTAGTAGTCCTGAATCCCTTTCGACCTAAATTAAAAACCCCTATGTAAGTTCCATATTTCTGTGACCAAATGGTCCTAGCCCATGCATCTCACTCCTTGTCTAAAGATCTTACCTTGTTGCTGATGTAGGCTTGGGGCGGGCTTTTGCTTTAGCTCAAGCTGCTGAGTCAATGGATCTAGTTGACGTTCCTGTCAATGGAGCCAGCGCAGCTGATTGTGTTTCTATGAAAGGATTCTGCCTCATTACGGGTCGACGAATGCATTCCCGTAACAAACAAGTGACCAGGGAATTAAGGTGCTTAGTGGGATTTAGATTAGCCCTCTTTTAAATCCATTTTAAGGAATGAAATTAAAAGAGAATTAAGATGAATTTGATTTGAAAACACTTGATCTAAAAACCAATAATGCACAAACAAAATTTAGAAAGCTATGGTACTTCTTGTTTTTGGACCGAAGTCCAAAGATAACTGGTCTAAGCCTTTGAGTCCTTAAACCCTTCATTCAAATTGAGCCTCAATTCTTCTAAGTTATTTCTCAAAATATTTTCTATTATTTAGGTATGCAAAACTTGAAAACTACATGTGTTTATATAGCCTCTAGCCAATCCTAGGGCTTGCACAATTTGAAATTCAAAATAAAATAGAACTCCTAAAATCTAGTTGCTACGTTCGACCAAGCAAACTAAATCCTAGTGCAAATTCGAATTGCATTACATGATTCCTAATTGAAAAATAACAACTAAATGTTATTTAGTGATGAGTGTTGGAACCAGAAGCCATCATTTGTAATTTTCCACCATGAATGTTAGAGAAAAAACCAATACATTTACTTGGATCATGTAATGCAATTCGAATTTGAAATGATGGCTTCTAAAATCGAATTGCATTACATGATTCCTAATTGAAAAATAACAACTAAATGGTGGGAATCTTGCTTGATCTGGTTCGAATATGAAATTTCCACCCATGGTCATAGAATTTATAGTAATGGAAATCAAGCAAGCATAGCGGGTAACCCGTGTGGGTTGGCTTGGCGGTCAACAACCTGTCTAAGATGCGGGAGGTCTTGGGTTCAAGTCACTCTCAAACAAAAGGGCCTCCCCATAGTGTTACCCGGTGTGTGTGGATAGGGAGGTTTGCACATGCCCCTAGGATTAGTCAGGTGCTCTAAGAGGCCTGGACACCTTGGTCTTCAAAAAATAAAAAAAGCCAATAAAAAATCAACACCTAACTAAAGCTACTCCTTCCAAATTCGCCCAAGGTGTAGAGTTCCACTTGAACTAGGGCATGAATTTCATGGAGTCCTCTTAGCTTACCAACGAACATGGATAGGAATGGGATGGTGTATGGCTTTGGGAGAGTTGGGACAGATGGAATTGGGTTTGGATTGGGCCAAGTGGTCTTTTAGAATGGACTGGGTCAGGCTTAGGCTTAGATGGGTCAGGCTGGACTAATTGAGTCACTAGGCTTCTGATAGCCAACTGTGTCTGATTTTTAGACGGTGTCCAATGAGGGTTACCTCTGTCGAAATGATCCATAAAAGCCAAAGCAATCCCCCTAATCTGATCAAAGTCCACTGATGAGTCCAATGAAATGACTTATTCTTTCTTTTGGTTCCAAAAGTTCTATCATGGGAGGTGATTCTTAAAATATGATTAAATGGCAAATTGAGCCATCCCTTTGAGGTTTTTGTAATGGGTGTACGAAGTGTTTTGGTGCTCTCTCTTAAAAAGATGTTTACATGAAATGAGAAATTTTGTTGCATCACATTATTTGTTGGCTATTTTGATCTTTTACATGTCACAGAAACAAAACTGTATTACCTTGGTGTTTGTTGTATGTATGGTTTTGTTTTGAAATCTCTTATTTATAGTGATGAGTGTTGGAACCGAAAGCCGTCATTTGCAATTTTCCACCATAAATGTTAGAGAAAATATCAATTTTCGTTGAGAATATGCCTTAAATAAACTGTTTTAGCTCACTTTTTGTTTTAATAATTTACTAATATTAACCTTTTATTTTATACATTTATACCTACTGGTTAACATTGTGACAAATACCGTTCTCGGGATATTAACAGCAATTGGTAATAACGGGATATTTTTAAATTCTCGGATTTTTATACGGAAATTTAATGGGAAAATCTCGCGGAAATTATAATATTAAAAAAATAAAAAAATAGAATAAATAAAAAAATTAATGAAATAAAAATGGTATAGGGAATTTACTGGGAATTTATCGGGAATTTACCGGCAATTTACCGGGATATTATCGCGTTATTAATGTTTATCGCGTTTTTAACGCGATTTTATCAGGAATTATCGGAAATTTATCGTCATGGGGCGACAAAAACGTGTTTTTATAAAACGCGGTAATGGTATTTTGCCGATAAAAACGCTGTAAATTTGAAAATACCCGCCGATATTTGTGACAAGGCTGGTTAATGCTTTTCTTTCTTTCCTTCCTTTTTTTGAAATGGTAACTTAATTAAGAGCATATAAAAGTGCTTAATAGATCCCAATTAATGATTTACACTTGTGTTTGATGTGTCATGCTTTTTTGAATGTAAAACTAGGTCAAAATGATGTGCTTCGTGACCTGTTAGTTGCTAACAAAATCTTGTTCTCTTTTTTTTTTTTTTTGATTACTAGTTTTGACATACTATCTATGTTCACAACTGCAATTTTTGCATCTGATTCTATTTCATGTGTTCATTATTTTGCTTCCATTTTCGCTTGTATGTTGGTTGGTTAATACTCTTCTGATATCTTGTAGCTTGCAAAGAAGCATCACCCAGATGCAAATAAGAATAATCCCGTTGCCAAAAGGAAGTTCCAAGAGATAAGAGATGCTTATGAGGTTCGTGTTTTGATGTCCATTTACAAAAAGCTCTCTCTCTCTCTGGATTCGTGTGTGAGCTGTAAACATCCCACCTAAACCTTCCATGAATAAGAACAGTTGGTATACACATCCTTCAATTTGAAACAACTTGAATATCTCTTGATCTGCATGATATTTACTGTTGGATCAAACCTGAGAAATTGACTTCTTTGGCTTGACACTTATCAAAATTCTTTTTTTCTCAGATTTATTGATCATCGTCATAGCCAATATTCCCATCTTCCTCAGGTTCCAGCCATTGACAAATATCACTCCACTGAGAATGACTCAGTGAGCTGGATGTCATTGACGATGAGGACCTAATCTATTCTATGCTAACTGAATTCATGTGGATCAAAAACCCTGTACTTTTTCGTGAATCGAGGCCCTAAATCTATTGTATATGATCCATGGCACTTTTGGGAGTAGTTAAGACGGAAACCATTGACAATAAGGTTAGGTTTAGTTTTTGGCCATATTTCTACTTCAAATTCTTATAATTTTCTTTGCTTCAGTACATGATTGTTATTTTATGCAAGTATGAGGGATAAATTGGGCATTCTAAACAGGCATTTTGAGTAGAAAAAAGTAAGTTTTTTAGAATACATTGCAGCCTTTGAAAACAGCCTCAAAAGTGAAATCAGTGTATATCTTGGCAGAGTCCCACTTAAAGAATACAGGGGATTGTCTAAGGCTGATTGTTTTGAGCTAGGAAGGTATATTGGCACTTATTGATATTTTGAGCGCTTGTACCCCATTTGTTTTGGGGTACTCCTCTTTCTGTTGTGTGCTTGTTCACATCTCTATCCTTGTTTGGACACTGATGCTTTCTAACAAATTGTTCTGCTACAGAAGTTAGAAAAACTTGGGCATTCTAGTTTATTTTTCTTATCATTTTTATTGGCCCAAGCATTGGGGCTCACTGTTTTAGTTGTAGCAGATCTTGCTATAGAATTCGTGGCATGCACATGACAATTATTTTTGTTAAGAAAATTGTGCCTCTAAAGAGAATACCCTTGTCTTTGAACCATACCCCCTACCCCCTCCCCTCTCCCCCAACATAAGAATGTCCTTATGAGTTGTGCTTGGCGATGGTTTTATTGACTTTACAAGCTAATTATCTCATGCAAAATGTGAATTGCAGACTTTGCGAGATCCTGAAAGGAGAGCACAGTATGATACAGTAATGCCTCTGCCTCTATCTGCAGCACTTGAAGATGAAATTGCATTTTTCATTTGTGTGTATTATTTCTAATCATTTGATAGAATTTTTGTGCCCACAAAAATGCCACACTTACACCTTTAAAAAAAAAATGCCACACTTACTATTTTTGAAATGCTATAGGAAATCCTTGGGCATTTTCAGCTTAGATGCGTGGTGTGAAAACTGGCATTTGTGGCAGCTGAGTGGTTTTTTGTTAAATTCAGAAAGCTGGAGAAAAGGAAGAAGTCAGAAAGTGGAATGGAGAGCACTCAGCACTTCTTGCTCAGCTTTTAGTGTGTGTTCCAGAGATTAAAATTTCTAGTCTACCATTTAGATAAAAATGTATGCTTTGGGAAACCCAAGATTAGGATGTCATCTTCTAAAAAATGAGAGATTCACTGTTTAGGGGGGAATTCATATGAGGAATCTACTCTCGAATGCGAGAGCATAATATCCATTTTCCCGTCTTTACCGTATGGGGGCTAGTTGGTTTTTTTTTTCCTCCACTCTTCCTTTTTATTCCCTGGAGAATGGATTTCCTGTTTCCTACTTCTTTCTTTCTTTGTTTTTCTTTTTTTTCTCTACCTTCTTTTCCCCATCAAACAGCCATGAACACCTCCATATCTTCCATTCTTTGTTTTTCATCTTTTTTTTTTTTTTAATTATTATTCTTTTTTTCCCCATTTTAAACTGCCATGGCCGATGCCTCTTTTTTCCCCCTTTTCTTTCTCTTCTTTTTTTTCCCATTTGACGTCCCCTGTTTTTCTTTTTTTCTTTCTTTTGTCCTTTCTTTCTTTCAATCAAATGTAATATAATTTGATTAAAATCTGAATTTTCAGTAAAAAAAATTCAGTCTAAACACAGCCAAAATACTTTTATAAAGATTGATTAATATTTAGGAAAATTTTTGAAATTTCCAAATACTAGCCGAAATTTATGGAAACTTGTTGGAACTGAAAGATTTCCTGTGGCCGAAATTTTGGTCTAAACTTGGTGGAAATATATATTTTTTTGAACAATTAAGAATTAGAAATAACAGCTGAAATTTTCAAATTTTGGTCAAAATTTATCGAAACTTATCGGGACGGACAAATTTCCTGCTTTGTTGTAGTCAAAACCTTCGGTATGATTCAATTTTGTTATAATGTTTCAAATTTATTTCATAATGTTTCAGTACTTAAAATATATTTAATGTCCAAACTCGAGTCGTAATATACTTTAAAAAATAACAAATATTTATTAACATAAGGATATAACTGATCAAATTTTGGAACGCTTAAAAATTATGTCTTAATTGATTCATTCGAGGTGATTTTTGGTAGACCACGTATTTAAGGAAAGATCTTTCAAACGGACCTAAAACTACCATATTGGTGGACTCTAGGCCTAGGTGTGTGAGATAATAAGGCGCAGCACACCAGTGTGAGTAATCATTGGAAATTGAATCCCTTTCACCATACATGATGACGATAAGAACTCAATAGGTTGATACAATCTATAATGCTTCTTGTTTTTTAATCAAGTTAAACTTGTTTCAAGATGCTCACGTAATTGTAATCTTTATCTTTTTTTCTAAATGGTCTAATTCTAATCTTTATCATTGTAGATATACAAAATATTTTTAATTTTTTCAATGTCTTTGGGTTTTCAAAGAGGAGGAAAAATACCTAAACAGTTCATGGGCTCCCATACATGTATAACTCAAACCAACCTTTATCATTAATGTGTTAATGTACTTTTGTAGACATTATTTATACATGTTAATGGAATCTTTAAATGATGTGAGTTATTCCTACGAAATATGCATATTTAACACTTTTAATTTTTGCATTGGTTCTTTTAACACTTTTAACCTTTAATTTGCAAACACTAGGATTTCAATCTACCAGAATTTGATAGGATTCTGACAGTAGCAACCAAAGGCTAGGATTTTAATCTACTGAGATGTGAGTAGATTTGCTCCTATTCTCTCATTTTAGAATCTCCTAGAATGAAATCTCTCAATTGCAAAATGCACCCTTAGTTTTAGTTGTTCAATAAGCTAATGTTTAACTCGTGAAAAAAATCCATGTTAAATCCATCTGTTACAAGTCTTGGGATGTCCCTGTTCCAACTATTGTCTCAGTATATTTTTTTGAAAGATAAGTATTGGATATGATCCTTGTCCTTTAATTGTGGGTTTCACCACTAACTGAATTGTTCCATACCTATCTCATTTTTTTTTTGCAAATGGAGGAGCGCTCGAGGGATGCTGGCAAAGGAGAATATGTTGCTGATGATACAAGGGGGTTCGAGTATGCTCATCATGATCCTTTCTCTGATTCATTCCGCAGAATTTTCTCTGAGGTATTTTTTGTGTTTTAGTACTGTTCTTTCCTTTACAGGTTACCTTATTTGAAATGCATTATATACCAAGTTCTGTTTCTGCATGCACAGATCTTTGAAGATGAGACAGAAAGCTTTGCAGCTGACATACAGGTGACAAGAGCAATCATCTTTGGTTTTGCTTTATTAATTGTCATTTCAAGCCACTGACTTTTTTCCTTCCTGCAACTTTACAGGTGGAGCTGCCTCTTTCTTTGCTGAAGCTGCCAAAGGCTGCACAAAGCATTTGTCTTTTAATGCAGATGTACCTTGTGATTCTTGTGGTGGGTAATTCCGAAGCCCCTCAATTTAAGTTGAAGTAGGTGTTTTATTTACCAGATGAAACTCTATTTTGTATTATACTTTTCATTGAACTATGTCAATTAAGTTATATTCTTTGAAGGGCCATTTGCTCATATAACTTGCACAAGGGAGAACATGGCATGCTTTATACATAAAAAACCAGAATAAGCTATTTATATACATCAAGGTACATTATTCGTTTTAGGAATCTCTAAGCAAATATTTATATGCATATCTATGTTCATATGTTTAACAATGATGTTTTCTGAAAATAGTTTCTCTTGTTATGTGGAGATCTACTTTCTTGAAAGTTTCTTGTGTCTCTGTCCATTAACATGTAACAGGGTTCTGAAATAAATATATGGGAGCACATACAGCAATGTATTGCAACTTGTGATACAAATTTGAATTGTAGAAATGATTCTGTATTATCCAACTGCCGTATTGATGCCGTCCAGCATTCTGTTTAGACATGTGATGGTCATTCTATTGTTTATCCATTCATTCTGATAGTAATAATCTCTTCACCTTCTATTTGCTTACCAGGGAAAAGTTGGATAGATATTGCTTTCATGTTTCATCTAGTTTGATTTCTCATCCTCTCCTTTTTCTATATGAGATGTAGATGGACGGGGCCATCCAATCAATGCTAAGCCCAAAGTATGTCCAACCTGTAAAGGAATTGGAAGAGTAAGTGTTTATTGTGTATTTGCAGTGAAATTGATCACTGATAAGTTGGTTGATCTAGGGATTACCACATGTAACTTTACTTTCTTCCTAACTTGATTGTTTCATCTTTTCTGAATATTTATTTAGGTTACAATTCCTCCATTCACATCAACTTGTAGTGTTTGTAAAGGATATGGGCGAATTATTAAGGTCTGCTATTGACATTTTTAATGGCTGCTTTTAAAAACGAAGGCCTCATATGGCTCTTGATTCTTTACATCATGTTGAGAATCTTTATGATTTACTTACCTCCATGAAGGATAATTGTTTAGCATGCAAAGGACGTGGTGTGGTCAAAGGAGTGAAGGAGGTTAATGTGACAATTCCAGCAGGTAATTTTCATTTGTTTATCTGAATTTAATTACGCCACCTGACAATTCTGAGTTGGATTCCTTCATTTAAGAAAAAGTTGGTAACTTCTCATGGTTGCAACCTTAATGTTGTGGTTGCGGGGTTTTTGTCCTATGACTGTTGGATAGGTAATCAGCCCATACAAAAATATTGCCAAATCCAATTGCAGTGCCAACCTAGATACATGGGTTAATTGCTCTGATGAATGATTTTTTTATTAATTTTTTTTTTCAGTTATAAATCTTTCCAGTCAGTGAATTAGGTTACGTATTCCATTCATCTTAACAAGTTGAACTAGCTAGTACAGTCATTATCATCATCGTTGTAGCCATTTTCCCATCTTTCTGGGGTGGATTTCTGACTTTTCCACTCTAGCCTATCAAAACCCATCTTATCTTTTACTCCACAATTTGTTATTTCTGTCCTTATCCTACCAATCCATGTATTTGTTGATCTTCCCTTACTCCTGGAACTTGCTACTTGTGACCCTTCAATTCTTTGCACTTGGGCTATTTTTGGTTGTCCGCATGTGCCCAACTTATCTTAAATGGCATTCTCTAATCCTCTCATCTATGGGGCTACTTCTAAGGTTTATTTAATGCATAATTTTTAATGCTATCTTTTAATGTTACTTCAAATATCCATCTTAGCATATGCATCTCTATTATCATTGTTTTATCTACTTGTCTTCGTCGTGCACGGTAGTTCTAATTGTGATTTTTTAGAATCACCCTTTAATTGGCACAATATAATTTTCTGTTGCACAAAAGTCCTCTAGCTTCCTACACTTAGCTACCCCCTACCATCGTATTAACTATATTCAAGTTTGATCCTTGTCTGGGTTCCCTTAAGCACATAACCTTATCACATAGTGGTACTTAGCCATTTCCATTTTTAATCATTTCATCATTCCTACTCTCAGTCCCATTAAAGATACACTCCATGTTTCTATCTTTGTTCTACTAATTATCAAAACCATTCATCTCATAAGCTTTCCTCTGGTTTCAGGTTATTATTTATTTGATTGATCTTTCACCTCACTACTTAGTACTACTTTGCAAGTAAACATACAGGATGGAACTTTATTTTGGATTTCTGATATTGTCCATGACTGGCAGAAAGATTAATGGCTTAAAACAAATCATTGAAATTTAATTTCAACTAGGAAACTTTATTGTCTGTCAACCCGAAGTTCTTCCCCCAATTGTTGTCCATTCGTACATTACATATCCGATATAGTCTCAACATATCCCTCAGGGATGCATTTCTTTTTCCATATTTTCCAATCAAAATAAAGTTTCATTTACTAGTAACAAGGCTTGTTTAGAGTCACTTTAATTTAGTTTTATTTCTATAGTGAGGTATTTCATTGGGTTTATCTTTTTGCATCATCATCACGGAAATTTCACAGTGTTTGGAAGTTATTCTCAAGGATCTGAGTGCAATTTACTTAATTATTAATGGAACGGGCTGTGTTTATTTTTTTTTTAAACTCCAATTTGGTAAATTTTCTATCAATTTATTTATATTTTTATTTTATTTTGAAGGATCATGCATTTTCGTTGAATAAGTTCTTGCTTGACAAACTTAAGCCTTATCCATTGTTCTTCATTTCCTTCTAACTTAACTTTTTCCTCAAATTCTTATCTTCTCCTCTATATGTTCTCCATATTAACCAACCCTCACCCCTACCAAGGATGAAAGTGATTGATGGGAACCCTCCTAGGATTAATTTCCTTACCGATGTATTCTCCTTTGTATAATAATTTCCTTATTTGGTTAGATGAAGTTTACCTAAAGATCCAGTGTAGTCTTGATCTTGAGGATTTGACTGGAATGTAAATCCCTTCAGATGTAACCATATTTCTCTATAAATAAGAATTACATGTAGACTTGCTGAATGTGCAAGATCTAGATCATTTACCTCGGTTTAGGATTTTCTACATGGTGACCGTACCTCTCTTGTGTAATTTCATCATCATTAGGTAAAAAGGGCACTTATGGGATTTCTTTCTCCAGGTTGGTTGTTGTGATTTGAAATGACCTAGCAGTGTGTATCATATGATTTTATTTATTTTCGTGTAAGATAAACTTTATTTGATTTTATTCATACTATTCATTTTGGATATTTATTTATTTTTTGAATGGTATTTTGGATATGTGATTTAATTTGTGTATTCAAATACCTATTTATGTAATCATACTCTAAAATTCTAAAGGTGGCTTTCTACAACATGCAATATGAAGACGACTGTGCGAGTAACAATTATTTCTCCTGACCTTTTTCTTCCCTGGGTTGCAGGTGTAGATTCTGGGGATACAATTCGTGTGCCAAAGGGTGGAAACAGCGGAAAGCGTGGTGCTAATCATGGAAACCTGATTATTAAATTGAAAGTATGACTTGGACTCATGTAGTACATTGCTTCCAACTCAGCTGTATTTTGTATGTAGGATCATAATCCGTATCTTTTCTTGCATGCTTCGAATAAGAAGGATTTGTGGGGTTTATTTTCTTTTATTTTTGGTTTTTGCGGCCTTTAAGGATGTGATCATATAATACCTTGGTGTGTTGTTCTTGAACTTTAGTAGTCTTTTCAATTCATTATTTCAAAATTTGTTGTTGAAGTTTCTGTATGGTCTATTGGATTTCATCCCTAGAAAGCCTTGAGTGAACAAAAGGGTCTGTTTGGATCCATGAAAATCAATTTTCTGAAGGGACTCCAGTTACTGAAAAATAGAGTTCTCAGAAATTTAGATCTCGGAAGCCCAGTCACTACTATTTTGCAACAACAACTACTACTTTTGAAATGGATCTTGGAAGGTTTGGTATGCTGTTTTTTCATGGGTTGTGCTCCTTGTAATTTAATGGTGTTTGCAAAGGAACATGTGTTGAATTTACTGGGCTCTCACTGAGCATTGGAAACTGCTTCCATGGATCCGAACAACTCCTAAGTGAGCAATTCTACTTCAACTTCTTTTTAAGTGGAAGATATCTTTATCACTGGAAAAAACTGAAGTGGAAGATATCTATCTTGACAGTTGATACCATTAGACAATTCTAGATTCCCTTCTCTCTGCTTTTTTTGAGATGGACAAAATTTCTTACAGATTTATGTGAGATCTACTTTCGCATTACTTTTACAGTCCTTTCTGTCTTGATCAGATTGGGTAAAGGTTAGGATGATGATGATGTTGATGATAATTCTTCCCATATTCTTAGCTTGAAGTTCAGTGAATCACCGTTTTATTTTGGACTTTGTTGTTAACATCATTGTCAAGGACTCAATGATTAAAATCATCACTTTAAAGTTGGTGAAATCTTTGTTATGTACGCAGCAGTTTATGTTCTTTTCGGCATGTCAAAGATACTTTGTATTAAACTTGGTAAGTACTATTATATCAGTATTTTGCAAACTTAAAGGATGGAGTACTTCTCTTTGGTGTCAAGCTTTTCAGAATGATGATGTTCCAATGGGATTATCAACCCTAACTGTCTATTTGCATGTCTGAGTTAATGGTGGTGATGATAGAAGTGCCATTGCAGCATTGAGAGCAGCTTCTATAAAAGAAAACTTCTTTAAAGCACTCATTTACCTTACTAGCTGCATTCTTTCCATCTCTGTCTTGTGCTGAATGAACCATTATATATAATGTTAATAAATATATGTACACTGTTGACCTCTTTTATGCTTCCTTTACTAAAATTGTGTTTATACTTCTCTACTTGGTGTTTTCTTAATCTTGGTGGATTGATGGACATTCTTGCTTTGCAGATAGACAGGGACACTGTATTTGTTAGGGATGGTGCAGATCTCTATGTGGATTCTCATATTAGCTTTACACAGGTGAGGATTGATAGCATACACTCAGAACATTTTTATTTTTATCTTCCAAGAGAAACATTTTTATTCACTTTAACTTAATTTTCTTCACACAACCGTTCAATAGCACATTTTTGTTATGTCAAGTCTAATTACTTTCTAACTTCATTTTTAGTGGAAACGTAGCCCTTGCTTTTAGAGCTGCACTTGTTGATACTTAGTGCCTGCTTTTAAATTTTATGTTAAACTTAACTATTATGTGGTTGAGTTGGATGATTATGTTTTGTTAGATGAAGTTTTGAGCCCTTATAAATTTTATTTACATATTTTGTTGAAAGGAAACCCTTCTAAATTGTGCTTGAGTATCTTTTTCTTATTATCTATTTATTTTCGCTTGCTTAGAACAAACTTTATATCATTATTGAGCATAAGCTGAATACAGGAGGCATGTTGCATACAAACTTTGAGAGATGTTTTATGTGAATTTCTTCATTTGTCTTTGTTAAAACATAAGATTTATACAGTATACTTCTAAAGTTCATTCACTGATGCTTCCTCTCACATTATACCTTTTCTATTTTATTTTAACCATAATTGTTGGTTACACATGCCTAAATAAATCTAAACTTTTTCATTTATGTTGCTGATGTACCTTTTCTTTTATATACAATTCTTACAGGCTATGCTTGGTGGTAAAGTTGAAGTACCAACCTTGTCTGGAAAGGCACAAGTCGAAGTATTACATTTGTCTCTACTGCCTGCATCACTGTCTTATCTCATTCTCTGCTCTTATATTTCCATTGTATTTCCACTGCTTTGCTAGATTCTTAACGTCATATAAGTGGGAAGAGTTCTGAAAATAGATCCTCAGAATGCCTCTTTTGCATTTTCTTTTATTGTTCTTTCACTTCTTTTGCTCACTAATTCCATGTGAAACTTTGTAGTCTGCTGCTGTTACTTTTCCCATTTTAATTTTGTTCAAATTTATTTTTGTTTCAGATTCCAAATGGAGTTCAGCCTGGACAACTTTTGGTATTAAGAGGAAAGGTGTTAATGCGTGGATAATATTTTGTTTCAGTCCTGATCTGACCTTTACTATTTTTCTTGCATAATGTTATTTTATTTGGCTAAAATGCGTTAGGTTTGCCAAAGCATATGGGCCTTTTCAACCATGGTGATCAATACGTGCGGTTTCGCATACATGTCCCTTTGTAAGCTTATCCCATGACTTTCTCAAGATTTTCCCATTTGCGTTGCCTCTTTACTTCAATGCACGAACATTAGTCCTCGTTATGCTTATATTAGAACTCATCTTTTTCTGCCTTAGGGTACATCACTGCCTCCCCTCTTCTTTTTTCTTTCAAGGGGAATGCACTTCTTGAAAATACAAAAGGGGACAAAACTTATTGTGCTATGCGTCTTCCGATTGATTTCTTTGGTAATAGAATTTGACTACCATTTGAAAATAAACATGACAGGTATGCAGAAAACCTGCTCATTAATATTATGGACAGTGATAAAGAGTACAATTGAAAATTGCACAATTACAGGGGAAGAAGTGTTCTAGTGTGGCAGGTTTGCAATTAGTTTATTTGGTTTGGGGCCCACCCCTGCCCACCAACGTTATGTATAGGGTTATTCATGAGTATGGGGAAGGTCTTAGTTGAGCTGCATAGGGCTGTCAAACTGAAAATGGCTTATTTTATCATCAGCCACACATGGTTCAGAAAACTGGAACTGGTGATTGTACTGGTCCCTAACGGTTCATGATACAAACTGGACAATATTTCCAAATATTGGATGAATTTGTTCGAACCAGTGTGAAATTTCAAAACCCCGTAAAAAATTCTGATAAAATATCCAAAAAAATCTAAAATATTGGAAAATCATGGATTGTAAACTTTGTTTGTAGTCTTGCTCAAGATATGGAAAAATATTGCCCCCTTTAAATTATGTCTGGCATCTTTGCATGATACTTAGTAAAAATTGATATATTTTTGTTATTAGATAAATGAAAAATATAAAATAATAAACGTTTCTTCATAGATGTTAGATCTAAGTAAGATACGTTGTTAGTATTTAGTAATTAAATCTGCATACAACCTATCATTTTAAAGAATTTTATCTTTTTTTCATTTTAAAAAATGGAAAATAACAAAGAACAGAAAAACTGAAAGTAGTTAAAAAAATTCATAGATCTAAGTAAATTTTGTAGCACTTTAATTATTCTTCACTTTTTTTTTCCATTTTTCATAAATCTTTGCTTGGTTTTCAAATTTTAAATAAAATAACATAAAATGGTTATGCAAATACTTTAATTATTCTTTTTTATCTTTTCATTTTTTCTTTTCTCATTCTCATAATTTTTTTGGGTTTTTTTACCAATCATTAAATATAATAATAATAATAATAATAATTGAAATGACAATTTAATTATTTAAAAAAATAAAAATTATTTTACTTTGGACAATTTAAGAATACCACAATAATTTTCTAATTATTTAGAGTATTCGAAGTTCACCATCTAATAATTTGATAATATTTATAATATTATATTAATGGGCACTGGTTTGACCGAGTTTGACCACGGTTGAACTTTATTTAACCCAACCTTCCTCAAAGACAGTTCGGTAGACGGTCCGGTTCTGATAACATTGAGAAATAGTGGAAAGGGTGAGAGCATGGTTTTAAAAACTCCAAGTCGGACTTGACCGAGTCGGACTTGCACTTGGCCTCTCCTGAGTCCAAGATTGAGTCTTATATTTAAAACCTTGGGTGAGAATGACTGAGACCAACACAACCCAAAAACAACAAAGAGGAACAAAAGGTGAAAATGGTACAATCAATCAAAAGAAAAGTCCAAAACAAATCAAATCTGAAGATGCTGATCACCTTATTTTTTAAAAAAAAGAAAGAAAAATCTAGAGAGGCAGCTCTTAGCTAGAAAGTCTGCCACCCATACTATTCTATGAACATGCTCAAAGAAACATCCACAGAACTCTTCAAACAATTGATTTCTCTGAATAAATGGAGAAGCTTCCCAGTAGGTATTTTGATTCTTGAGTCCATCTGATTGCATTCCCGGAGTCTCCTTCCACTATTAGCTTGTCCTGAAAGTAATTGCTGAAGATCTTCAAGGCTTCTATTATGGCCAAATGCTCCACTTCAGTTGATACCTTTTGATCCTGCTTTCTAGATGAAATGTGACATGAAAAATGACTTCAGTTTGTTGCTCTTCAACTAAAGGTACTGTCACAAATATTTTTTTTTTTTTTGAATTATAGGTAATGTCACACTTGAATGATGATAATTGCATCATTTAATGTGTGATGATTCATGCAGAATCATGCACACTGTTGGATGCATGATGCTATTCACACTAAAGGAGTATTTCTTATTAAATGATTCATTTTGTTCCTTTAGAACTACAGTAGTAAAGAAATTTGTTCCTGAGAACTACCATGGGGGGACTAGAAGGCCAAATTTGTACTACTCTCTTTTGTTTCAGGTCAGTAAGTGAACATCAACGAACTCTGTTAGAAGAATTTGCTAAGGAGGAATTACTCCACGAAAATGATACATCTGCAGAGGGAAACTGGTAAGTAAAATTGTGCCTGCCTCCTTACTTGATGGTTACTAACTTACTATGATCATTTCACGTCTTTTGAACTGTGGGGATTACTTGATCCTACTAGAAGTTTCCTAACTAATGTTTGGCTTAAAATAGGGGTTCTAGCTATTATTGTCTAGTTCATTACGTCTTTGTGTATTGTAGTCAAAGTCACTATTACATTCTATTATCTCTTCAGGGATGTACTCAGTGCCTATCTTTATAAACATGACATTTTTGTTATGAACTTAACTGATACTGCAATTTTCTGATTTTTGGCTTATATATTTCTCAATAAATTAATGCTTATTTTTTGTTTGTTATTTATGTCCACCTTGTTTTTTGGGCATTTATAATCTTATGATATATAATTGCATACAATAATTTGTTAACTCGTTATTTATTTATTGGTTACTAGTAAGCTGGTTCACAGATGGTGTTTGATGCTAGCCGTATGTATTTTCTTACCATTTATAGGATTTTTTTCTATAATTTGTGTTTCCTTTATTTGTATTATTCAATTCTCTGGTGGCAGCATATAGGCTTTCAGTAGGCCAAACCTGAGATAAATCTATATCTTTCTGCACTTTAGCCATCTTGGATAATGGACTTACAAGCAATGAAATGGGAGTGTCAGGTCCCTCTTTGAATTTTGTGGATGAAAAAAAAATGGTGACTTTAACATGGTCCATGGTGTTGCATTGTGATGGGGCTCAGGTCCTGGCATCCTGCGTAGACCAAAAAGTTTAGAAATAAAATCAATAACTACTGGAGTTAGTAAAGCTACCTTGTGGTCCATGGTTTTACATGGTGATGGGGCTCAAAAAAGCTGTCTTAGCTAATCTTCGATTCCTTGTTATGGTTGAGGGTCAAGTGGTACCTTTGGCCCAAACAAAATGTTACTGGGCCAAAAGCAGCTGGTCCTCTGGCTGAGGTATAATTGAACTTGTACTGGTATGCATTTCTTGTGAACCTGCTGGACCATCCTCGGGCTGCATTTGGATGACTAGAAAGTTTTTCAGGGAATTTCTTTGGGTGAGGAATTGCCTTGAGTAGGGGATTCCTTTGCTGAGGAACTGTCTTATATTTTTTTTGGTAATCACAAGAGAAAAGGTATGAGGAGAATAGAAGGAAAGAGGGGGGGAAACCATGGGTTCTCCTCTCTCTCGGGGTGAAACAGATGTTGACTTGGAAGGGGAAAAACGGGGGAAAGGGGGGGAGTGGGCCCCACTTTTTTCCTGTTTAGTAAATATCAACAGGGGAAAGAAAGGGAATCCCCTTCATTATCCTGCTTTCCTCTCATCCAAATGGATCCAGGTGCTATGTTATACATATGGTCCTGTATTGTGTGTGTGTGTGTGTGTGTGTGTAAATATATACATCTAAAAAAATGTTACCTCTTTGAAGAAAAAAAAGAAACCACTGTAGCTCTCGCCCTACAAGACTGCTAAACATGCTATAGTCCTGGCCAAAAACAGATTATTTTTTCTTTTGAGGAAATTGATAGCATTTTTATTGCAATAATATCAATAATACACTTAAAGAAACCGGGACCACAATGAAATTCAGACTGCTAGCTCTGCATAGATAGGCATAAAAAGGATAAGAATAATGTCTAAAACTGAAGGGAACTCTAAGGCATTTTAATAGCTGATGGTGATACACTCCTTCCAGGTCCTCATGATCTTTGAAGTGGATGCATGGTTGAAATCTTTGAGCACAGATGTGCATGATGTGATCTTATATTTTGCCTTCTCACTCCGAATCTGAAGCCTTGGTGGAGAATGTTGTCATGTTGCTCTCTTCCCATAATAGTCCACATGATAGCTTGCGAGGTCATAACCCAAAGAAGCATACACTTGGAGGCTATATCCAGTGAACTGGTAACTAAACATGGTATAAATCTTGGGAGACACCCAGGAAACACTTGATAATCTGAAGAAATGATTCCATGTCTTTCGAGTGAACCAACAATGCTAAAAGATGTGCTTGATGTCTACAGGATTGTTTAGACACAACTGAAGACATCAACTATGGTGATGCACCTGTTTGAAGGTGATCAATAGTTGAGATTTTGTGTAATCTGGCAATCCAATAGGAAGCAGTAACTCTAGGAGGCCAACCCAAAAAGGTGTGGCTGAACAGATCTTGCATTGATGATCTCTCTCCCCCTCTCCCTCTCCCTGAAAGCCCCTACAGATCTTGCTTAGACAAATTTCTTTCACCCATTTGACTTGGTCATGTTCTTCCATAAGAAAAAAGCTAGGGTATTCACACATTGTACTTTTCACATAAGCTGGTAGCTTAGTGTTTTCTTTCTGTTGTTTGTAATTTCTTTGTTTTTGGTGTTTTCTCTTTGGTAAAAGTTACCAGTTTTTTGAAAAAAAAAAAAAAAGGTTTGCCATGTGCAAATTCAGTCACCAGTAAACAAGCTTGATTATAGCATCCAACGTTATGTTTGGCCAGGCTGACTTTTGTCCACTTCTTCTATGCTACATCTAGGCTGGTATGGGGCCTTTAAATCTAAGCCCATTATTTTAGCAGGTTCCTGCCCTTGGAGCAGATACTCAAGTCTGTGTACACCTGTCAGCTATGTAGTTTCAGTCTTGGAGCAGATACTCAAGTCTGTGTACACCTGTCAGCTATGTAGTTTCAGTTGTGTTAAATAATTTGGCCAGGCTGGGTGGTCTATCAACTCCTTATGTGACTATAGGCCCTGGACATGGCCTTACTAACCATTGGGTCTTAAAATTGAGCTACAGAAACTCCAGGATTTTAACTGTCTTGGCTGGACCCAAACCTCATGTCCCTAACCTTTTGACATCCATCATCTCTAAATCCATAAAATCTTCAATGTTTTTTAGTAAAAAATTCAGACTTCAACAGGGGATGGTATGATAGGCATTACTGGTCTTAATATGCTTCATGGAAGACGAGACTCATTTCTCAAGTTTGTGTTAGATTGGTAACATGATCTTGTAATATAAATATAATTATTATTTTTTGCACCTATATAGCCACTTTTTACTATGCTTTCCTGGAACAATTCACATCAACTTTGGATTTGGTTTAACAAATCTTTCTGACTGTAATGGAGATTTGGAAATGAATAACAGGCTTTATCAGCAGCTATCTACTGGTTGAACTTACAGGTGGAAGCACATTGTTGACCGGCTGGTGGGTCATAAGTTTATGCTCGAAGTTTCTTTCTTCATATTGATCCTGCTGCTGCTGAGCAAAGCCTAGGCTGAAATCTTGCATGCGGGTGACATAATGGGGTGGGAATGCAGTAAATGTGAATACTGACCCATTGATTTTCCTATGAAGCACAAGATGTAGCTTTGTAGGTGTTAATCTACTGAGAAAAGCCAGTCTTTTTTTCCACATTTGTTGTCTAAGAATCACTTCTTGAGGCCCAAAGGAAGGCCTAGTTCCTTTGTCTGCAATATTGGTTCATGGAAAGAGCCTTTCCATTCTTGTTACAAAGTCATTTTTTTTTTTCTTTACCTTCTGCCATTTGGCTGTAATTATCAACTTTATAAATTTCAAATTCAAACATTTTGGCTGGGTATAGTTAATGATGGAAATGCTTGAGCAACTCAGTGTGATTCTACCAAACTTGAGGAAAAAAAATGGTCTTGACCATCCGTTTTGAAAATTGCAAGATTTAGACATCATCATAATCAAAGCATTTCCTTTGTATATCGTTCAAGTGTTGTGGTTTCTACTTGTTAGCATCTAACGCTTACATTTTACATCCTAGGCGGTTAACCCATTGACCTTAGTGATTGAACTAGCAAGTCTCGGACGTTTGAATGATGGATGCTGCTGGTTTTGTCTGCCTGGATTCTCTTAGCCTTTTAGGTGGCATTCCTTTATTCTCTCTTAGTTACTTCATATGTACTCATTCGTATTTGTAACCTTGTTACTCCACTGATTCATCTAGGCTTATAAACCATCTAAGTGACCTTGGCTTGAGCTTAGCTTGATGCATTCTGTATTGAGCTTGATTGATAAGCTTGAATCATGCTTGATGTAGGCTCGAGCTCAGTTGGATAAAATGACTACATGAGGACCAAATCATGGGCCGATATCTGAAAGACATTGTAAGGATATTATAAACATGCATGTTCTACTTGAGTTCATATATCAATATTTAATGAACACAATATAGTAAATTGGCATAGCCTAACCGACTAATCTACGGGGACTGGTCTTTGAGGGTAAAGTGGAAATCAAACTCAGGACTCTCGCTTCTTGAGGCGAGTTTTTGGCCATCACTCCAACTCCTTTGTATTAAATGAGACAAAGTAGATGCCGACGAGTTTGAGGCATTTGATGAGATCTTGCAAGACTAAAAGTTGACAAGTACTGATAATTGGTGAATAACTGAAGGTTTGATGAAAGGTAGAGACTATAAATATATGATTCCACCAATGTAGCAAGGAATGGAAAGTGAGCATGAGAGTATGTGAATCTAATCTTGTAAAGTTCCTCACCTAAACCTGCCCATCATAGATATGGCATATGAATTTCTCATTGTTTAGACAGTGCTAGGTTTGAATAGCAAGAGTAGTGAATCAAAACATGTACGAAAAGAACCTTCTTATTTTTATTTCTTATGGGTCTATTATTGCCTAGAAATTGAAGTGAACTTGGCAGCTTGATGGAGTTTGAAATCAAACAGCTTCAAGAGCTATCGGGATCATGGCATAGAATGTTGTCAATTTGACTTGAAGAGAATTTCCAGTAACTTGACAAAAAACTCAGTTATACTTTCTCACAAGACATGGTTATCGGGGGTTAAGTTTGTAAATATCCAATTTAGCCCTACACAGCCTTGTATTTCGAGGAAAGGAGAAGTTTCCATTCCTAATTCTACCATCTATTATACTGTCCCATACTAAGATAAGTTACTTATTTAGAGTAGCATGAAACAGGGGTTGAAATCTCGATCTCGGCCGATATATTAGCCGATATTTGTTTCCCTGACAAGAAGTAACAGAAGCATCAGAAAAAGCTGTAAATAGCAACACATTTCTACCACATGCTGTGACTCAAGGAAGCTGGACGTCCATTTACAACAATCATCAATCACTCTGTCTTCTGGATTGAGAGGCAGGAGGATGGCGATGGATGACGGCAATCAATACGGCTGAGCGAGCATTTCTCATCCCAGTTGAAACCTTAACTGAGTGGCATTTGTTCTGAACTTTCAAGCATGCAATCACACAAAGTATGTACTGATACCATTTCAATAATTCCAACTTATTACAATGATGAAGAAGAAGAATTGGTCATTCTTGTGTTGGTTTCTCTCTGGAGCTTCATTTTCTTGTTGCTCTTGCTCTTCCTATATTCTCCATAGAAGTAAGATGTGAAACCCCAAAGAGAGAGGCCGAGGGAAACGCCTTTCTCGGCGCTGAATTTTTCATTTAAGAAGATTACTCCTAAAATCTGTGTCACTGGAATAAGAACTGCTATTAGAACACCAGCATGCAGAGATGATGACAGTGCAATCACACCCACTGTTCCTAAGAAGAAGAACTGCCAGATGATAGCAGATGCGACCAGCACCACGTAATATTTCACCACACTTAGCTCGTATTCTCTTGCCTCTCTTGGAATAACCTGCCATTAAATCAATGTTGTGAGAGAGAGAGAGAGTTTAGATCAGATGAGAAATTTAAGGTGGTTTGGTAAGCGATTTTGATAACATGGTGATTTTGCCCAGAAATTTAGTTGTAAAGTGGAAAATGAAGATTACAGCAGAAGGGTTTGTAGGTGAAAATGGAGGAATTTCTCTAGGCAATTTAATTATGAATTGGGTGGAATTTTTTTTTTTTCCTAGCCAAATCCCATTTTCTTTTTTCAATCTCAATAGGGGTTCTTTTACGGATCCATAAATATGCCTTGACTCCTATTCTAAGATGTTGCATCATCATGCCACATGGTAAGATGGAGATCACTCACCAGGTAAGGCCTGTTGGTTTTTCAGAAAAAATAAAAATAAAAAATAAATTCAAAAGTTGCATTGGGCTATGTAGGTGAGTCGAGCTTATCCTAACCCAGAGTTATATGATATGATTTGGATAGGAAATAAAAAAGGAAAAATTAAAAATCTTGTATTTTCTTGAACAATCAAACACTTGAGAAAGGGTGCCCATATAGACACCGACGTTTTTTGCCAGCAGACACCGAATTTCAGATTTTAGGTGAAAATTACCATTCTGCCCTTACACGCATGAGGAATCGATCGATTCATTCCCGAACGAGAGGAAGAAAGCAGCATCACAGATCGATCGCACGATGAAGCGATCGATCTATTTATGAATGAAGAAAGCAAGCGTAATAGATCGATCGCGACGATCGTGCGATCGATCTGTTTATGAATGGTAAAGAATTATATTATTTAAATAATAAAATTTCCTTTAAAACTTTAAAGTTATTTTTTAAGCATTGCGTGTTTTCAAATTTCTCAAATTAATATCTAGACTATTACGATAACTTGAATAAAAATACTTTAGACTTCAGGTTCTTTTGACACTCCTAAATATTTAAACACAGTATTTTACAAATAAAGGTATCCCTAGGGTATGTCAAAAACACATTTAGGAGTGTTAAAAGACCTTGAAGTCTTAAAATATTTTTATAGGTTATCGTAATTAGTCCGGATATTTAATTTGAGAAATTTTAAAAATACACAGTACTTAAAAAATAACGTTAAAGTTTTATCTTTCCTTTAAAACTTTAAAGTTATTTTTAGGCACTGTGTGTTTTCAAAATTTTTGAAATTCAATATCCGGACTAATTACGATAACCTGATAAAAATACTTTAAGACTTCAAGGTCTTTTGACACTTCGAAATGTGTTTTCGGCACACCCTAGGGATACACTTATTTTTAAAATACTGTTTTTAAATATTTAGGTGTGTCAAAAGACTTGAAGTTTTAAAGTATTTTTATCAGATTATCGTAATTAGTCCGGATATTCAATTTGAGAAATTTTGAAAATACACAGTGACTAAAAAATAACTTTAAAGTTTTAAAGGAAAGATAAAACTTTAACGTTATTTTTTAAGCACTGTGTATTTTCAAAATTTCTCAAATTAAATATCCGGACTAATTACGATAACCTGATAAAAATACTTTAAGACTTCAAGGTCTTTTAACACTCCTAAATGTGTTTTTGACATACCCTAAGGATACCCTTATTTGTAAAATATTGTGTTTTAAATATTTAGGAGTGTCAAAAGACCTTAAAGTCTTAAAGTATTTTTATCAGGTTATCGTAATTAGTCCAGATATTAAATTTGAGAAATTTTGAAAATACACAATGCTTAAAAAATAACTTTAAAGTTTTAAAGGAAATTTTATTATTTAAATAATATAATTATTTTACCATTCATAAACAGATCGATCGCACGATCGTGCGATTGATCTGTTACGCTGCTACGCTGCTTTCTTCATTCATAAACAGATCGATCACTTCGTCGTGCGATCGATCTGTAATGCTGCTTTCTTCCGCTCGTTCAGGCATCGATCGATTGATTGATCAGCTTGTGCTTCAATCGAT
>JAAGOE010000112.1:0-45307 GCA_013350335.1 Chimonanthus salicifolius | reverse complement strand
GCCTACAATCCTTCTATCTCTACATCTTACTCATTTAAAAATACATATTCATTCAACTCATTTATTCAACTCACCCAACCTAACTCATTCATTTAATTTAACTTAACTAATAAATTCAACTCAACTAAACCCATCATTCATTTCAACTCAAACCAAACTCAAGAAATTAATAAACTTAAATTAACTAAGCTTGAACTCAATCCATGGCTAATCATGCTATTCACGACCCATTGGGTCCCATCTATCCATTTTGACCCATTTATCAAAATTTGACCCAAATATGATTCTTGACCCGTTTAAATTCATCTTATCCATTTATTTGTTTTGTAAACCAACTACCATCCTTTGGGTCTTGATTGAGCCATTGACCCATTTAAATTCAAATCAATTTTATCACAATGGCAATTCCGTAAATATGAATATTTTCATATAAAATGATAACTTTGAAATCCCAGGGTGTTACATCTAAATTGGCTGGACATTCATTGTTTGAAAGACAGAATAACTTATGTAGATTCATGAGCTGTCTTACCATATACAGCCACGAGGCCTCATTGGAATCCTCGAGGCCTCGTGGGCGTGACTGGCTACAAAGAACAGACAGTCTATATATATATATATATATATATATATATATCTGTGAGCTGGATGAAATAAGGACTGATACACACAGAGAACAAATTGGAAAAATATAACAGTGTGGCCAGAGAGATTAGCCTCCTCCGCTTACACCTTCTTCATCATCTTCTTACATAGATGTTTGGGTAATCAATACCCCAGTTCTAATGAAGCTTAAGGTGTTCACAAAAGGACCTTAAAACCAGTCATATCTATGTCCTATACTGCTGTACCGACAATCACTCTGATGGAGCTAATCTGATGGAAGGAGCATACAGATCGAGTAAAGAAGAAAGTCCTTAAAGGAGATCGGATAAGGCCCAAGGCAAGTATTTCTTCTTTCTTTTATTTTAATCATTGTAAAGTGGATTAGAATTGTGTGTTCAAACCACTCAAAAAATAGGTGTAGAGGATTAGACCGATTGGGTTGAACCTCTATAAAAAACTAGGCCGTACTATTTGAGTGTGAGACCCATACATAGTATATTTGGGACGATCTTAGAGTTGGGAAGTCTGACAGTGTACGTAAGTTTGTTGAAACCGAACCACTATAAAATATCTGTATTTATATGTGGCTGATGCTTTAAATTGATTGCTTGGAATGAATACTGGTTCACATACACACACATATATTGATCGGCCAGTTTTATTAAACAATTGTTTATTCTATGGTGAAAGGATCTCATTAAATAATTCATACACTTAATGTACAGTTCGGCTGGAATTTTTAAAAGGGAATCAAAATTGAAAACCGACCTATTCAACCCCTTTAGGTCGTGCATTACTTTAGTAACGGAATTTCAATTGGTATCAAAGCTCGGTTACTCTGAGTTGGACTTAATCATCCGAGTTGATCTTTCACTAGAATCATGCACAAACGTGATAGTCACTCTTTTTCTAAACCTCCCTATTTTGACGGCTCTAACTATACCTCTTGGAAGGTAAACTGAAAAGTTTTTTTATATCACTTGATGGAGCTGTTTGGGAATCAATAGTAAGAGGTTGGGAACTTCCGATTGAGGAAATCACTGAAAAATCTACTAGAGATGAAACAGAAAAATCTGTACAACAAGTTATTGGTACCAAACCTAAGGACTATTTCACTTGGACAGACATGGAGAAAATGTTATATATAGCAAATGGAAAGGTGTTAAACGCATTAATTGTGATGTCTCACCTGATGAATTCAAACGTATAATGACTTGTTTGACATCCAAAGATACTTGGGACATCTTAGAAAGAACACATGAGGGGACCTTTGTTGTTAAGAGGTCTAAACTCCAAATTCTCCAATCTAAATTTGATAATATACGAATTGATGAAAGTGAAATGTTTATGGAGTTCTACTCCAAGCTAAGTGATATAGTAAATTCTATGTGGGCCTTAGGAGAAATAATTGCTGAATCTAAAGTATGTACCAACGTACTTAGAAATCTGCCCAAAAGATTTAAACCTAGGGTAGCTGCTATTGAAGAGTATAGAGATGTTTCTTTCATGAAAATTGATGACTTAGTTGGATCTCTTCAAACCTATGAACTTCATTTTGAAGATGAAATGCCTAAAAAAAAATCTGTTGCTTTAAAAGCATCCTCAAACATTGATAAATCTAAAGAAGAAAAATCTGAATCTGAAAGTGAGGATGATGTTGCTTTGTTGGCTAAAAAATTCTTAAGAAACTTCAATAAAAGGATCAAGTTTAAGAATTTTAAAAGAAGTGAGCCAAGGGATAAAAATACCAAGATTTAGTACAATGAAAGATGCCAACAAATTTAGTACATTGAAAGAAAACGGAAGAGACAAAGACAAAGAACAAAAATGCTATAATTGTGGAGGTCAATGACACTTTGCTATTGAATGTCCTTCAAAAAGAAATAAGAAAGTCTTAACTGGAACATATGAAAATACATCTCAGTCGGAAAGTGATTCTGATGAATTCACTCAAGATAAATCTGAAGATCTGAAAGGGTTCATAGCTTCTATAGTAACTGTTGAAAATGATTCAGAAAGTGAACCAGACAATGATGAAGATCTTGATCTTCAAGAGGCTTATGATTCTCTCTTTCTAGAAAGTCAAAATCTGGCTAATAAATTAAATAAAAGAAAATCTGAAAATACAAAGTTAATAAGCCAGTTGGAAGAAGAAAAAAGCATTAATGAAAATCTTGTAGGAACTTTGAAAACTACAAATGCAGAAAATCTTAAATTAAAACAAATTCAAAATGAGTTACAAGATAAGCTGAAAAATTATGAGAATGATATTAAAAAATTAGAAGATATTCGAAGTATCTTATCAGAAGAAATCATTAATGCTTATTCTAAAATAAACAGTTTTGAAAATCATAAACTCAACTTTGAAAATAAATTTACCAAAGGACAATACAAATTAGAAAGATTGTTAAACTCGGGTAAAAATCATGGGGACAAAACTGATCTTGGGTACAACCACGACAATGTAAAAACAATGAGCCAAACTGTGTTTGTTAAGGGTCAATCCTCTAGACCTTCACATATTACTTGTTTTTACTGTGCTGAAAAGGGACATTTCAGATTTGAGTGCAAACTTAGAAAAAAAAAACTTATGGGAAAAAACAAATCAGAAAAAATTTGAAGTACAAACTTATGAAAAAGAAAAGAGAGAATATTATCATCGTGAAAATTTGGCTAAAAACTGAACAAAATTTTAAATGAAAAAATTAGCAGAAAATTCGAATATAACCTTAAAAAATCTGTCCCTAGAAATTTAAAAACACAACCACTTTGAAATGGGTTCCTAAGTACAAAAGCCTTATTGTTTGTACAACATTAAATGTTGAAAATCAGTCAACGTGGTACCTTGATAGTGGTTGTTCAAGGCATAGGACTGGAAATAAAACTTTTATGTCAAACCTTGTAGATTTCAATGGTCGATCGGTTACCTTTGGGGATGGAAATCTGGCTAAAATTGTAGGGAAAAGAACCTTAGAATTAAATGACTCCCTTATATTAGATGATGTGCTACTAGTTGATGGCCTTAAACACAATCTTTTGAGTATATTTCAAATATGTGAGAAAGATCATTATGTTACCTTCCGTAAGAATGATTGTCAAATCTATAACAATGAAGGTGAAGTTATTCTTAAGGGGTTGAAAACTTCTGATCAGTGTTATGCCCTTGAAAATTGTCCAACTCCTAGCATAAATTATTGTAATATGTCTAAACTTAATGAAGCTGAGTTGTGGCACAAGAGACTAGGACACGTAAATTTCAACGATTTGTCAAAATTAAGCGACCACATCAAAGGATTGCCCAAGATAAGTAGATCAGCTCAAGTGTTTTGTGGTGAGTATCAAAAGGGTAAACAAGTAATAACATCCCATAAGAAAGTAAATGTTGTGACTACGACCAGACCACTTGAGCTTCTGCATATGGACTTAGTTGGACCAACCCAAAATATGAGTATAGGAGGTAAGGTGTATTTCACAGTTGTTGTTGATGACTATACCAGATACACATGGGTAGGTTACCTTAGGGAGAAATCAGATGCATATCATGAATTTAAAATTATTGCAAAACGCATTGTGATTGAAAAACAAACACCCATAAATAGAATCAGAAGTGATCATGGGGGTGACTTTGAAAATCATCGTTTTCAAAAATATTGTGAAAAGCATGGCATGATCATGAGTTCTCTGCTCCTAAGACACCTCAATAAAATGGGGTGGCCGAAAAGAAAAATTGGGTTCTTCAAGACATGGCCACATTCATGCTAGATAGCAAGAAATTACCAAAAAATCTGTGAGGCGAGGTAGTCAATGCCGCCTGTTACATCATAAATAGAGTTTATCTAAGAGTTGACCTTGATAAAACAGTGTTTGAATTATGGACTGGTAGGAAGCCAAATTGTAAGTATCTCAAGGTTTTCGGTAGTAAATGTCACATTCTTAGAGACCGTGAAAGCTTGGGAAAATTTGGTGCGAAAAGTGATGAAGGAATTTTTCTAGGATACTCTAACACCAGTCGAGCCTATAGAGTTAAAAATCTTAGAACTGGTGCTATAATGGAATCCATTAATGTAGCTATTGATGACCAGTCCTCTTTTGTACATGAAACCATAGACGAGGTGGATCAATCTTCAAATCAAATTGACAATCCTCCTTCGTCTTCTTCTTCGACATCCATTGAACTTAAACCAAATAAAAAACATACTATGTCAAACATCATTGGGGATCCCATGACTGGAGTAAAAACCAGGAAGCAACTAGAAAACATCTCTAACTGTTTTTGATTCACCTCATAATTAGAACCCAAGAATATTGATGAAGCGTTGCTAGATGAAGATTGGGTAAATGCAATGCAAGAAGAGCTAATTCAATTTACAAGAAATGACGTATGGGATTTGGTACCAAGACCAAAAAATACAAATGTAATAGGTACCAAGTGGATTTACAAAAATAAAATGAATAAAAATGGGACAATAGTTCGGAATAAGGCCCGCCTTGTTGCTCAAGGGTATACATAAATTGAGGGAATAGATTTTGATGAGACTTTTGCTCCTGTAGCACGTCTTGAGTCTATACGTATTCTATTGTCTATTTCGTGTTATTTGAATTTAAGCCTTTTCAAATGGATGCCAAGAGTGCATTCTTGAATGGTTTATTAAATGAAGAGGTCTATGTAAAGTAGCCTAAAGGGTTCACGGATGCAAAACACTCTAATCATGTCTACAAATTAAAGAAGGCACTTTATGGCCTTAAACAAGCCCCACGGGCATGGTATGAAAGATTTACACAGTTTTTATTGGATAATGATTTTCAAAGGGGAAGTGTAGATAAAACACTAGTTGTGAGAAAATCCAATGAACTATACTGATAGCTCAAATATATGTGGACCACATTGTGTTTGGATCCACTGATGAACAAGCTGCTATTAGTTTCTCTAATCTTATGAAATCAGAATTTGAAATGAGCATGGTTGGAGAGCTTAATTATTTTCTTGGGTTATAAATAAAATAACTTAATGATGGGTTCTTTATTTCGTAATCCAAGTATGCTAAAGATCTTGTTAAAAGATTTGGCCTTGAAAATAATAAGCACTCAAATACTCCCATGAGTACTACTGTGAAACTGTCAAAAGATGAAAATGGGAAAGAAGTTGATCCTAACATGTACAGAAGCACGATAGGTAGTCTTCTGTATTTGACTGCCAGTAGACCCGATATTTCTTTTAGTGTGGGTGCTTGTGCACGATTCCAAGCTAATCCTAAAGAATCCCATGTAAAAGCCGTAAAATGTATAATTAAATATGTATCGGGAACATGTTTATATGGAATTTGGTACCCATTTGATACATCATTTCATATTGTGGGGTACACCGATGCAGACTGGCCCGGAAATTTAGATGATAGAAAATCTACAAGAGGGGGTTGTTTTTACATTGGAAACTGTCTGATTGCATGGCACAGTCGAAAACAATACTCAATATCCCTTTCGACTACAGAGGCTGACTACATAGCCGCAGCAAGTTGCTGCACTCAACTTGTCTGGATGAGACAAATGCTAGTCGATTATGGCATGACAGGAGGAACGATGACTCTCCACTATGATAATACAAGTGCCATCAATATCTCCAAGAACCTTCTCTAGCACTCTCGAACCAAACATATAGACATTAGACATCACTTCATTCGAGAGTTAGTTGAAGAGAAAACCATTGAGTTTGAGTATATTTCCACTAACAATCAATTGGCTGATATAATGACAAAACTACTTAACTCAATCCGTTTTCTTGCTCTGAGAAAATCAATTAGGGTGTGTATTGTCTCCTAAACATTTCTAAGACTATGTTTAGTCAGTAGGGATGATATTTCAAAATCAATATATATATATATATATATATATATATATATATATATATATATATATATAAGATTTAGTCTCGAGGCCTTGAGCCATCCCTCGAGCCCTCGCAGTCAAGTTAAGTTACTCGTGTTCGTTTCGGTACCTCCCTTCAAATAACCGTCAACGAGGCCTCGATACTTTCACTCGAGCCCTCACCATCGCGTTAAGTGTGGTCCCCTGTTTTAAATCGACCCAAGTTGTTTTCGGATCAACCGTTAGACCTTTGTTAGGGCTCTCACAGTCGGCACCGCGCGAACGAAAGGGGATTTTTGTGTTTCTTGCTCCGGTCATCTCCTTCTCTCTCGGTTTCTTAATCGGTTTGGTTTTTTGGTTCCAGGTACTATCTCTTCTCCGATTTTTCCTTCTTTCGCCTATTATTTGTTTCTTTTTTTCCGATTGAGAATGCCTAGGAAGAAATTAAGACTGTCCCAAACAATATGAAACTATGCTTCCAGAGTCATGTCACATCATCGTCAGCTGCCACCCAATCTCCTCCTCCATCGACGAAACCAAAGAAAATCACGGCCTATAAAAACCCTGATCGGTCCATTCCTTCTCCCCCATTGTCGGTTTCTTCTTTTGAAGAAACAGAGGTTGCACCTCAAGAAACCCCAGTGACTGCATCTTCACCTCCTTCTCATCCCTGTCCTAGCTCATCCAGACGATCTCACTCGTTTGAGTTACATCTTGATGGTTCTGATGCCTCCTCTTCTCCTTCTGATCCTCCTAGTGCGAAGCTTTTCCGATCTGTTCAGAAGGAACATTCGTTCAAAAACCTCAACGTCGAGCGTACTTGTTACCTCCCTGACCTTGAAAAATACAATACTTTCAAATCCTTCAAAAGGTAGGCTGGGAAAACATTTTAAATTAGGGCCGCGATGCTTACCCATCTATGGTAAAGGGCATGTGTTCACCTATTCATAAATCCCTAGAAAACTCCTCTCATTCCTTCTCGGTAAAATTCTCCAACCGAGAAAAACTCATTGTGACACCTGAGCTGATTTCTCAGCTCATGAACATCCCTATGCTTAAAGGTGGGGATATTTCTGCTACCCGACATGAGATAGCTCCTGAGGACTCACATAGGATCATTTGCAAATTGTGTGGCTTTGACGTAGACAGGGAAGGCAAACTTCAAATTAATTCTTCTTCTCTCCTTCCTAAGGACAAGATTCTTCACTTGATCTTTACTTCAATGTCTATCCTCGTCTGATGAATAAATCCCAACTTATTGACTACATTGTCAATGTCCTGTACGCTGTAGCTATGGGACGAAAAATCTGTTTTCCCTCACTGATTTGTGAACATATCAAGCGTTTCTAGAAGTCCTATGGCCATGGTGCCGTTCCCTTCTGCTATCTTCTTACCACCTTGGCACTCATTTTGGTATGGTCCCTTACCCTGGAGAAGTTCCTCTCAATATGCAACCTTTGACAAAGACAGGAATTGAGAGAAGTCTTGGTTCATTTCGCCCATCGTCTAGATGCTCACCCATTTCCGCTACCTCTACTGATCGAGGAGTCGCAAAGCTGCTACTAGTCCGTCGCATTCCATTGATCGTAAGTATTTAGATGAGCGTTTCGCGGAGCTGGAACAGCGTTAAGAGTCGTTTTTGTTTGACTTGAGGACACTGCAAGATCGCCTCCTTTATCAACATCAGGAGCTCTCCGTGTATGTGAGAACATCAATCAGGCACATCTTCCACTCTCTTCACCAGATTTTCGATTCCTGCCACCGTAATGATGCTGCATTTCCTCCTTCTCCTCCTCGTGATTGAAGATTTTATACTGGGACTATGTCTGTTTTGTTTACTTTCAATATATCTTTGGTAGTGTAACAGTTACACTCCTCACTTACTGTGGCTATGATGCTTGTTTGTTTGGACTTCTGCTTCACATGTGATACATTTATGCCTCTCTTATGTTACTTTAAGCTTCATTGTGCTATCTTTTTGCATATCTTATCTTCCTGTTTGGCTTATCTTTGTCATTTTTCTTGACAAAAATGGAGAGTAAAATAAATGTGCTAATGTTGATGGGGAGCATACAAGTCACACCAATTTCTATCTATTTTGTATGCAGGAAAATAATTGTGTTTTGCAAGCACATGTTAAGGGGGAGACATTTGTGATATTAGAGGGTTAAATATTATTGTAATTTTATTTGTTAAGGAGTGACTTGTGTGCATATGTAATTTTGGAAAATTGGTGTAACGGGTAGATCTTAGATTTTTGTCACGAAATTGACAAAAGGGGAGATTGTAAGTGCCCTGGTTCGTCCGAGTCACCCTTATTGTCAATTACGTGACTCAGTTGGACTTGCCTTGGAAGTATGTGAAGTTCTACTATGCAATTGAAGAATCTACATTGAATATGTTATTGGCACAAAGGTAAGTGAACCTTAGGAGACCTTAGGCTAAGTCAAATACCTTAGAATTCAATAGTCTATAAACTGGAAAATAAGAATTTAATTGACTTCCAGCCTCGAGGCCTCGTGCAGTCTGTCGAGGCCTCGCAGCCAGTCTTGTGCTGAGTTGTATTTTGGACAATTGTAACTCAGCTGATCTTGTGTTCTGTTGATCAAGTCTCTTATAGATTTAGGAAATTAAATCTGTATTCCCTAAATTGGGAGTTCATTATGGAAATAAAATATATCCACATGTTGAAACTCCAACTGCCACCTCACATGATTTAAATAAATAACCGTTGGGGAGCTTGCTGTTTTTGACAAAAATGGAAAGGCTCCTCCATGAGATTAAATATGATTTACAATCATCAATATCATCCTTGATTGATGACTGAGATAAATTAACAGTCAATCATGCATGGTGACATCTAAATTGGCTGGACATTCACTGCTTGAAAGACAAAATAACTTATGCAGATTCCTAAGCTGTCTTACCATATACCGCCATGAGGCCTCATTGGAATCCTCGAGGCCTCGTGGGCGTAACTGGCTACAAAGAACAAACAATCTTATATATATCTGTGAGCTGGATGAAATAAGGACTGATACACACAGAGAACAAATTGGAAAAATATAACAGTGTGACCAGAGAGATTAACCTCCTTCTGTTACACCTTCTTCACCATCTTCTTATATAGATGTTGGTAATCAATACCCCAGTTCTGATAAGCTTAAGGTGTTACATAGGACCTTAAAACCAGCCATATCTATGTCCTATACTGCTGTGCCGACAATCACTCTAATGGAGCTAATCTGATGGAAGGAGCACACAGATCGAGTAAAGAAGAAAGCGCTTAAAGGAGATCGGATAAGGCCCAAGGCAAGTATTTCTTCTTTCTTTTATTTTAATCATTGTAAAGTGGATTAGAACAGTGTGTTCGAGCCACTAAAAAAAATAGATGTAGAGGATTAGACCGATTGGGTTGAACCTCTATAAAAAACTAGGTTGTACTATTTGGGTGTGAGACTCATACATAGTATATTTGGGATGACCCTAGAGTTGGGAAGTCTGACAATGGACGTAGGTTTGTTAAAACCGAACAACTATAAAATATCTATGTTTATATGTGGCTGATGCTTTGAATTAATTGCTTGGATTGAATACTGGTTCACATATATTGATCGGCCAATTTTATTAAACAATTGTTTATTCTATGGTGAAACGATCTCATTAAATAATTCATACAATTAAAGTATAATTCGGCTGAGGAATTTTAAAAGGGAATTAACATTGAAAACCGACCTATTCACCCCCCTCTAGGTCGTGCATTACTCTAGTAACGGAATTTCAATTGTTTACATAAGCAAACCTTTAATCATCCCTAGATCATCTCCCAATCTTCGGTGTGGCATTCATTGGAGCATTCTCTCATTACCAAGGAGCTAAGTGGAGAAAGGCATTCAAGGACAAGCCAAGGCTACTTCAAGTAACTAGAGGCTAGTGTTCTTGGTAAGACTTTCAAGTTTTACAACTTTTATTAATCATTGAGATATTTGTATGGGTCAGTATGACCCTAGTGAAGTCTAAGAAAGGTGATTTCTTGGTAATTGTTATTCATCGGTTCATTCTCTAACCTTGAAAGAGATTAAGGTTTTAATAAGTTTCTTCTCCACCCATGAAGGAGAAGTTTAGTGAAATTCTCAAGTGGTGTATTTGAGGCGTGGATGTAGACAAGGTTGCCGAACCACGTAAAAATACTTGTATGACACTCATCCATTTCTTCTCACCTCCTTCACATTATTTTGTACATTTGTGATTCATCTCTCATTATTGTGTTTGTGTTTATTCTCTATCTTTATTGCACAAACTTGAGATTTAATTGGATTAATTTATTAAGATTAACTAATTAATTGATTCACATTTTAAAGATTGTTAAAATTCCACAAAAGTCCTATTCACCCCCCCCTCCTTCTCCTCTAGGACTATATAGCTTGACCAACAATTGGTATCAGAGCAAGGACTCTTGCAATTAGACTCAACCGTCTAAGAATAGATCATTGGAGCTAGAAATGTCTAAAGGAAATTGCATGGCCGTGATGTATCATCCAATACTTGATGGCTCTAACTATGTTATTAGGAAAGCCAAAATGAAATGCAGTTAATGGTAATGGATGGAGCTCTATGGGAAATAATCTTATGCGGATGGACTAAACCCTCCAGTATTTACTTCTGATGCAATGATATTGAAAAGAGCATGTATTCGGCAAATGCTAATGCCCTCAATGCCATACTTTGTGCCGTTTCAACAAATATCTTGGAAAATATCATATCTTTTGAAACGTCAAAGGAAGCGTGGGACATGTTGAAAAAAACCTATGAAAAATAGAGGAAAGAAGATGCCTTAGAAGTGGTGTTTTTGTCTAGGACCCATTCAAACACTTGAACCTCAACAAGAACAAATTAATGAAGAAGAAATAAAAGATGATACACCTAGCATAGAATAATTAAGTGTCACGTTAAATGAAATGTACAAAACAACTTAAGAAAGTTGGTAAAGAAAATATAAAACTAACAAAAGAACTAAATCAAGAAAAGTTGGAAAAAGAAAACATTCTAAAAGATTTAATATTGGCAAATCAAGTAAATCCAAAAGCTATTCAAGAAGAGTGTTTAAAACTTGAAGAATGCTTAAAAAATGGAGATAAATGAAAAAAGAAATCTTGAAAATGAGATAAGAAAACTAAACCATGAACTTCACTCATTAAAAGAAGACTATAAAGATTTGAAAATTGTGCTAAGTTGTGAAGATGAATAAAATGCTAAAATTAAAAATCAACTTAATGATGCTAAAGCTAATATCCCTAAATCACAATCAAATCTAGAAATTGAAAATCAAAGATTGGCAGAAGAAGTTAATGACTTAAAGAGATATAAGGAGAAATTTGAGATGAAGTTCACAAGAGGAGAAGAGAAGCTTGAAAAGCTCCTAAACCTAAGCAAACCATTTGGAGACAAAACGGGTCTTGGATATGGTAAGAAAAATGATAAAGTACCCAAGAACCAAACTATATTTATTAAGGGTAAGTCTCCCTCAACTCCTCCAATGAAAATCATAAAATGCTTTCATTGTGGACGATTCGGGCATCTCATGTTTGAATGCAAGTTAAGAAGTGAATATAAATATCAAAATGCAATCAAACTAAGATGGATATCAAAAGCAAATGACACACAAAGAAGATTAAAAAGAGTAACTTCGAACTTGAAAAAAAGAAAGAACTTTGAAAATGTAAATCAAAATAATCTCCCACCAAAATTTCAATATCAAAGACCAAGGCCATAACAACTTAAATGGAAATCTAAATCAAGCCTTAACTCATAAATTAATTGAAGCCTTAAATAAATTCACAAGATTTTGCCTAACAAACAAAGATATTAAAAAGAGAAAATCAAATGTTCAAATGTTTGACACTGGTGGACTCCGGAGACCTTTCCTAAAGACCATATGGGTACCCAAGGTTAGAGGAGTAAGTTAGATCTTGACACTCTTAAGATTGGACACTAGTGATAACCTATGCTCTTGAACATACACTTTTTCATTAGAATATGTTATGTTTGGAATGTCTTACACTTTCTCTTAATCATCTATGTCTCAATTCTCATATCTCATGTGTGATGATTACTTGATTTTCTTTTGATGTCATGTTATGGTCCAAACATTGTAGCAAACAGTTATATATATCTTGGACCATTGCAACTTGTCTTGCTTGCAATTCTATTACTTGATTACTATTTCCTCAAGCAAGATTGATCATCTATTGTGCCATGACAGGATGCCTTTGACTCCTAAAGCATTTGATAATATTGTTCCTGGTTGTAATATATGTCATGCTCAAAGAAGTCACAAATCGATGGACTTGATCTCATCAAAAGTCCAAAAGAATTGATTGTTGATTGCTTGGTTCAATCTTACTACCTCATAGTGATATGAACACAAATTGTTGGATCATTGTTGCTTTTGTAACGCCCTGCCCTCTCCGAGAATTTCAGAGTCTAATTTTTTTTTAAATAATAATAAAACCTCGGAAGAGAGCGGGCGGCGTCACGACGCGAGTTAAGTTCAGACTACCCAAGTCTGAACCTTAACTGGCCACCCATGTGTACATGGAATGGACCATGATTATGAATCACATATGGAACTAACATCAACATGCGGAATAACCTAGATTAATTGCGGAATAGAAAGACTAGATAGCAAGTAACAGTCTCAACCATTAATTAACATAAATCATCCAACCAAAGTTATTAACCTAATCAAACCATAACAAGTAATGACTTATTACATGTCCGACAAAATATAGTTTAAATGACAGTAATATAAAGAAGTCCAGTCCAACATTCAAGCGCTTAGGCTTGGCTCCCCTCCCGGTCATCGACCTTCTCTTTCCCTTTCCTTGTACCTGCATTTTTCTCTGAGGATAGAATTAGGGTGTTAGATCAACGCGCCCAGTAGGTTCCCGAATCAGGGCTACCACATGTTAGTATATAAAACATGCATATATATCATATTACATGATCATCAAAACCAGGTAAACCAATGCTATGAAGTATGCACATGCAATGAGCCTCCCCATTATGTACATTCATAGCCACCATCATGTTACTCCTCGTGGCGTGACTTGCACCACCGAGGCAGGACGTAACCCATAACTTGAAACACTGTAGAACCTCATTCATAATCCCATGTCTATGCATGAGATGCCAATGCATGTATGCCATTTGTTAATGCATAATATATCATTTGAAACACATAAAATATAAAACAAGAGTCTCATAAGAAAACTGGGTAAAAACTGTGGTTACAAGTAGGTAGGAAACCTACAGAAGAATCACTTCAGCGTTCGTTCTTTCTTAGGCTTTATCCGGTCACCGCTTGCAGTCGTGCACCGTCACAGAGATCCGCCACCTTATTCACATAAATCATGGACCAACTTTAATCCCTTACTTTATTTGATTCCCATTTTTTGAGTCTAAGTCCGCAAATACCAACTCATGGTTGTGACCCTTATTTACAAACATGTCATTGCTACCAATACCTTGATTAAACTCTACAACCTTAACCGCAACCTTAACATGGTTCAGTCATGTTTTGGATGACCAAAACAGCAAACATAATTCCATCTTAGATCACATATGCATCCATAAAATGACCCATGAAAACAGTCCATGGGGTTCGGCCATACTCATGGCCGAACCCTTATGGTTCTTTGCTCAATAATGTCCTTTATTTAAATACTAATTGGCTCTACCCCTTAGCCATGTTAAACCCATAGTTTAGCCATCCTATGGCCAACCCAAAATCAGTAACCTTATCACATAAAAAATCTCCACCATTTGGTATGGTTTTATCTCTCCAAAACCATACCAACTTATCAAGCATTTTTATGGGGTTCGGCCATCCAATGTGGCCGAACCCTATGCTCATGTTTTGATCTTTCACACATGCTTTAGGCGTTATTTAAACATGCAACATCAGTATCATATTGCTGCCTTTAAACCTCTTAGAAACCATCTAATTAAATTCATCCAAACAGCCCATAAAAGTCCATGGTTTCCATGTTTCATAACTTGAAAACCAACAACCTTTTACATGGGGTTCGGCCCTCCATGGTGGCCGAACCCAATGGTTATGTTTACTATTTTTAAACATCCAATAATCATGTATAAACAGTATATTAATATCAGGTTTTACCTTCCAAAGAAACCATCCAAAAACCAACACAATTTCATGGGATTCGGCCATCCAAGATGGCCGGTCCCCATGGTCCATTTTTCCAATTTTAATCCACTGATTTAGACCTCATAAACTTCAGTCCCTATGTCATTCAGATCTATGTTTTTAACCCATTCTAAAACATGTATTCAAATCTTAAAACAAAACCCAAAAACAGTCCCAACTTGCATGGTTTTAAATTTCAAAAACCATAAAAACCAACCACTTGTTTCCATGGGGTTCGGCCATGCAAAGTGGCCGAACCCAATGGTCCATTTCCATCTTTTAATCCACTGATTTAGATCATAAAAACCTCAGCCTTTTCTAACATTCAGATACAGGTTTATAATCCTTTCAACAATATGTATTTGATTCTTAAATCAAACCCAAAAATCAGTCCATAAAACCCATGGTTTTCATGTTTCCAAAACATGAAAACCAAGCAATCTTGCACATCGGGTTTGGCCCTCCATGATGGCCGAACCCAATGGTTATTTTTACCATTTTAAATCCTCCATAATCAAGGTTAAACACTGGTGTATTCGGCCATGACCATGGCCCAATACATACCCATTTTATTAATCCAAAAGTCCATGAAACACTTACCAAATTCCAAGCTCTTCCTACTGCCTTTGCTCCTTGCCTTCTTCCTTTTATTTCTTCCTTTCTTTTGCTGTTTTGTGCTTGATCTACTGGTGCAAACACCTCTGCTGTTCCAGCTAGGAAAAACGAATTTGAGAGAGGGAGAGAGAGATGGAAATTCTTGGCGTACCAATGGTGAAAAATGGCCAACCTTGGTGTTTGTTTCCTTTAGTAATTCAGCCCCCAAGACCCCTCCATTCCCTCATCAATTCCTACCAAAAACGATGGGTCTTGGGTGCTATTCCAAGCACCCCTTGGTAGCTACCCATGCAGCCATTTAGATCCCCAAACAACTCATCTCAAAACCCATGTTTTTCCATTAATCATACACCATTGAACTCACCAAAACAAGTCCCCAACGTGTGGGACTTGTTTTGGTTGGTTTGAGACCAGCCAACCTCTTCAAATTACCATTAAACTCACTGATTTATAGTCCCTTGGATTTCCATTTTGACTCACCCAACTCAAGATATTTTTATTCCAACCCAACTCATTACATTTAATGCTCCATCTTTGAGTCAACTCTTTTCTTAATTTAGACTCACTCCAAATCAGTCCAACTCAAGCTGAATTATCTCACACTTGAGTTACATTGAGGGCCCACACCGTCATCCGTGGTCAAACTAGTCAACCCGACCCGTTGGGTCCACCGTTAGCTCCTTGACCCGTTTTTGACTCCATAACCCAAATATGGAATTTTGGTCATTTGTAAATGGTTTTCACATATGGATCAAGCCTACCCATTTCTTCTCCACTTGATTCCCAATCAAATAGGTTTAACCCCATTTAATTTAAATTCACAAAACGGTCAAATAATCCAGTAAGACCCGATGGGTCCCATTTGGGCCCTTTGACCCATTTAGCCATTTTTGACCCTAATGATGAAAATTACCCATCCAATCAAACTTGACAATCATAATATGCTCATATGATCTTAATTTGAGCAATGGGACCCACTATTTCCTTATTTACAATCACATTTATTGAATTCACCAATCCAGGGGCATTTTCGTAATTATTCCAACCATTGAGAATTCTTTGACCCAATTAACCATTTTGACCTAATTTGATGTACATTACCCATCCATTATAATTTGACCCTTATAATATGTTCATAGGATCTTAATTTGAACAATGGGCCCCATTATTTTCTCATTTAACATCATAATTAATAAATTTACTAATCCAGGGGCATTTTCCTAATTATTCCAACCATTGAGAATTCTTTGACCCAATTAACCATTTTGACCTAATTTGATGTACATTACCCATCCATTATAATTTGACCATTATAATATGTTTATAGGATCTTAATTTGAACAATGGGCCCCACTATTTTCTCATTTAACATCATAATTAATAAATTTACCAATCCAGGGGCATTTTCGTAAATATTCATCTTATTGAGAAATTGGGGTGTTACAGCTTTCACTATCTCCATCTCCATGTCTTAAATTGGAATTAGTCGTAGTGGGCTCTGTAGTAGTCAATCATTGACTAAATATTCTAATGTTGCATGATCGTGTAAAAAAAAAAAATTTGAATTATTGTATCTTGCAACTCTATTGGCTTGAATCATGTGTAACTTGTGTGTTTTTAGTAAAATGCAATTGAACGCATGACCCTGCTATCTTTAGGGCCTACAATTAATATTAGTAACATCTTAGTAGGCCTCTCTGTGACTGGTTAAACTCTCAAAGGACCCATTTATTATGGATATGAACTGTTTGAAGCAAACTTGAGAACTCCTATATTTATCAGTTCATGTCTTGACTGTCTGAATTTGGGATGCCTCGGAACTTGATCTCGGAATATGTCTCGGAACATAGGGACTATGTTCCGAGACCCTTGGAAGTGCTGAGACTGCCTTCCAAGCATGTCTGTTTCGGAACTTGTCCCTTTCATATCTAATTGGCCTCGGAACCCGGCACAACTTACCTTGGAACTTCTGAGGTTATGGACTGAGGTTCTGAAGGAGGGAAACTGTTGTTGCTCATCCTTTTAAAATGTGTTCCGAGACTCCCTTTCCATTATCCTCTTTCTCTCCTCCTCTCTTCCGAGTTTCGTCCTCTTTTCCCTTTAAGTTTACTCAGCTAAGCCCTCCCAAATCTCACTCCATTTCGCCTACAACAAGGTTTACTTGCTCTTCTCTCTTGGGTAAGCCTTCTTCCTCTTCCCTTTTCTTGTTTTTAGATCATTTCACTTAGGATTTCGTTTCAAATAAAGGGATTTATTTACATAACCGACTCCAAGCCTTGGAATATCTTCAAATCTAGTGATAAACTCACTCAACATAAGATTTTGGACTGATTATGTAGATTTTGGGTCTTAATCCTTCAAGCCTTCATAGCAATACCCCTAAGAATCTTATTTTCCACTATTTTCCCTGAAATTCCTTGCTAAACAGTTCCTTCTTGATAAATCCTATACAAATGGCTGCAAGAAATCCTCACATTCGCTGATTTAGGACACCCCCTAACAGTCCTTCACTTAATGTTTTCCCATCTTGGGATTAGGATTCCATCTTAGAGGGTTTTTCTCTCGTTTTCCTCCAATTTCCACAAAATGGATGAAGCCTCTTCAAGCCGATCGGTGCCAAGGATTTTTGGAGTCTTGCAGTTAATTTTAGGTCCCTCTTTCCATCCAATCCTCCAGAGAGATATCTTATGAATGTTAATCCAGAGAAAACTGATTACATGACCAGAAAAAGAATCGTTGTTGAGCATCAATGCACTGCATTCTGTCCTTTTCAAGTCGACCACTATCTTGCCCAAGTCCACTGGTCCAGAATTTTGAATTGGGGAGGTCAGGCATATGCATCTCTTGCAAGGGATATGTATGGTGTAACCAAGGAAGTCTCATATACTGACTACTCATTCACTATCAAATTTACCGATGGGTCCAAATTTTGAGTCACACCATCGCACATCTCCACACTCATCAATGTTCCCTTATCCCATAATGGCCCAAACTCTGTCAGTGATGACCTTTCTATGGAGGAAAGAGGACCTGCTACCATCCTTTTATGTGGAGAACCCGTTCAGTGGGTCAATGAACATGCCCTTCGTGCCTCAAAAACCCTTCTCCATTTTCGTCTCATGCACTAAATATTCTACTTCAATGTGTATCCTTGAAAAGGGAACTGAGGAGACTTGACTCCCTATATGATAAACATCTTGAAGCTAGTATATGAAGGAAAAAGAATATGTCTACCTACCTTGATCAGTTGTACCATCATCAACCACTGGTTCAAGCGGGGTCATAGTGCAGGACATTTTGCGTACCTTATGTCTGAATTAGCTTAGAGGCTGGGAGTTCCTGCTGAACACGATGATGACATGTTATCCATCCCTATCCTCACTTTGGACACCATACACAGGATGTTTGGTATTCATGCACCTCCTGCAGCAGCTGAACCTGCACAAAATGCAGATCAAGTAAACCAAGAAGAAGTTCCTGCACATCAAGAAGCTCAAGCTGAAGGTGAACTCAGACCTTCTATGTCTACTCGTCCTTTGCTTGAAGAACGTATGACTGCCATGGAAAATCGCATAAATCAATTAAGTCAGATTCAACAAAGGCACGACTCATGGTTGAAGCAGATTCTGAATATTGTAAGCTACAGACATTTCGGTGCCAATACTCCTTCCTCTTCTCGCCAGACCAGATAATGATGGACCATTAGGAGTAGGAATCTCTTTTAGAACATATGTTTGTACTTTGGGATGGGTACATACATTTTGGGTTCGTTGACCATTATGGTCAAATTTTGGGAATGTACTTAAACTATTCGGCATGTAATATTTAATCTGCAAGTATAATTATGCTTTAACTCATGTTTTAAAATAGTTATATATCTTTATGAGTTGAATGCATGGTGTTTTCATGTTATATCTCTAATGCTTACATGAATGGATGGTTTGCCTTGTACATGCTTTCATGATGGCTTGAGTAAATTATTTGTCTTTATTGGTCTCATGCATGTATGGACAGTTGGGTGAGCTCATTTGCTTTCATGGATGATGGTTGGAGTCTATTTTTTATTATTGTCCCAACATGTTACAAAGTCATACCATTTTCATTTGGCAAAATGTGCTCATCTCTACATTTCATTTGATCTCATCGCAGGCCTAAATAGTTAAATCTATATTTCTTTTGATATCATGAGGAATTAATTTAAAACTTGCCATTGCCTCTCTCTCTCTCTCTCCTCCCTCATTAGCATCATTCATTACCTATTTAAATGAATGATGGGATGGTAATGAATGATGGGATGCTACGACATGCACATCAAAACTTTTGTCACCCTCCAACATTCAGGGGGAGTAAATGTGAATACTTACACGACAACGTTTATGATAACTTAGGAAATTATACTTCTTAAATGACCTTCCAAATGACCTTCCACACCTTGTGCACCATGAAAAGTACTTGAAATGGCCCTTTGTCAATTTTTGACAAAATTGGGGAGAAATATTGATATACTGCTAGAGACACAAATGTTTTCATGGGAGAAAAACTTTGAAGGGGTCAATACATGGAGATTGGGGGAGAAACAAAAATGCAATATCGGTATCAAAGATAGGGGGAACAAATGTGATTTTAAGATATGCTTCAAAATTGAACACATAATGTTTATTATCACTAACCATAGGGGAGATTATTTTTTCACCAGATATGCAGTTTATGTTGTGCTTACAGGAATATCACATGTATATTCTAAGGGGGAGCTACCATGAGCCTTTAAGCCTTCAGACTTCATGCAATCATGTCCAAGTCTATTGAGATTATTGGAATATTGTATTTTTGTACTTAGCATGTATTTGAACTTGTTAAAGTCTGTAATTTGTATTTGGGACTGTATAGAGTATTTTTTAGGTTTTGTCACGAAATTGACAAAGGAGGAGATTGTTGGTCTAAAAGTTAAATCTGCGTCTCCTAAGTTAGACTGAGTTGTCAATTCTGTGACTGTGTCTGACTGAATCCTGAGTTGTCAATTTCTTTGACTAAGTTGTGATCGTCTCCGTGTCCAAGACCTCATCTCTGGAAGACATGCACAGTCAAATCAAGCTCTAAGCTTCAGAAGACACGTTGTATGGAAAACATCGCACCAAAGCCGGAAGAACTCTTTGAATGCCAACCAACATAGGTATACAGACCCTAGGACGGACCTAGAAGCCTTAGAATCCTTCGGTTAAGAACTGGTTTAAATTAATATAGAAATTCTAAGTACCTTTGCCCTATGGAGAGCTCTAACTATCTATCAAATATCCATATATATTCTTGTGTATTTGCAATTTAACAAATATTCATTATAGTTAAATCTAATGATTGGAAACGAACACATAAAGGGCTCTCCATCTTGTCTGGATTTCCAAACTATAAATTCATCAACATTTAGTGAAATCTGTAGGTTATCAGTTTCCTCGGAACCTGAGTCAGAACCAGCCTCCGAAGCTTTGTAGGTTGTTCCTAGGTTCGGAACCTGCCTCGGAGCCTTCCTCGTAACCAGCCTCAGAAGTTCCAAGGGATGCATACTGCAGGTTCCGAGACCTCCAATGTACATACTTTAGGCACTGTTTCTGACCTTCGGACCTGAATCTGGAAGTTTCGAACCTGTAACTTGGCTAGTTCCAAAGGTAGTCCAACTAGCCGTTGTAAGGTCAAATTGTCCGTTGAAATATGACCGTTGTATTTCAAACCATTGGGACTTCGGAAGTTCCGAGGCTAGTCAACCAGGTTCCGAAGCAGAGATCCGTTGGGATGATGTTGGCTATAAAAACCAAAGTCATTTGAGAGGCCAAGGTTGATCCTCTTGAGCTAAATTTTCTCCTACTCTTTCCTAAGCATCCCAACTATTCTTAGAGCACCAAATCTTCATAGTTAGACCCTCACTGCTCTAAAACATATGTCAAACACATTCAAAACACTCATAGGCAAATCATTGAGTATTTAAGGCTCAACATTGAATGTGTTCTTGAGGAAACAATTTGGGATTGATTGTTCACATAGGCAAACCTTTAATCATCCATAGATCATCTCCCAATCTTTGGTGTGGCATTCATTGGAGCATTCTCTCATCACCAAGGAGCTAAGTGGAGAAAGATATCCAAGGACAAGCCAAGGCTACTTCAAGTAACTAGAGGCTAGTGTTCTTGGTAAGACTATCAAGTTCTACAACGTTTATTAATCATTGAGATATTTTTAGGGGTTGGTGTAACCCTAGTGAAGTCCAAGAAAGGTGCTTTCTTGGTGATTGTAATTCATCGGTTCAATCTCTACCCTTCAAAGAGATTAAGGTTGTAATAGGTTTCTTCTCAACCCGTGAAGGAGAAGTTTAGTGAAATCCTCAAGTGGTGTACTTAAGGCGTGGCTGTAGGCAAGGTTGCCGAACCACATAAAAATACTTGTGTCACACTTATCCATTTTTTCTCACCTCCTTCACATTATTTTGTGCATTTGTGATTCATCACTCATTATTGTGTTTGTGTTTATTCTCTATCTTTATTTCACAAACTTGAGATTTAATTGGATGAATCTATTAAGATTAATTAATTAATTGACTCACATTTTAAAAATTGTTTAAATTCCGCAAAAGTCCTATTCACCCCCCCCCTCTAGGACTATTTAGCTTGACCAACACAAGATTCAAAGCAAATATGTAAATAATAATCAATCAACTAGAATAATGCATGAAACTAATACCATAATATGCATGATCAAATTAAATATGCAATTTTTTGTTTCTGCAAAATAAAATGCGAACACTCTAAGAAAATCTATATGAATGCATGAAAAAATAAAATTCAAAGAAAATGGTTCGGGCACTTACCTTGGCCTATAATGCTTTATTCTAGAACTTTTTAAAGCGCTACTCAAAATCCCTGGAAAATTTAACACTCCGAGCCTAAGTGAAAACTCTGACTCTCATAAAAACATGCATGATCCTGAACTAAATGCAATTTTCTAATGTTATAACTGGCAGAGGAAATTAACTAATTGGAATCTAATTAATAACTATAAATTATATTATGACCTTAAAAAATTTTAAATTAACACCCACCGAATTAATCAAAATTAGACTTTCAAGTTTAAGAATAATACATTAAAATCCAAAGTTGTTCCCTGAATATTTTTTTTTTTTATTAGACACAATAATTGGAACCTTCCAAATTTAGATGAGGGTCTGAAATTAGAAATTTTCTAAGTTTAGAAACTATCCAAATTATATATTATCCAAATTAGACACCTTCTAAAAATAGCAATTTCCAAAATGAGACAATTTTGGACTTTGCATAGACAAAAGTTCCAAAATTAAGACTTACCAAATTTAGATCTATTTTCAAAAAAATAGAACACATCTAAATGAAATTATAATTCTAAGATTAGAAAATTTTAAAAAGAGAAACTAACTAATTTTGAAAATTTCAAAAAATAGAAGTTTCGAAAAATGGCAAGTTTCTAAATTTAGCAGTGTTTCCAAATTTAGATCATCTACAGATTTTGTTATTTCCAGAAACTTCTACTCTAGGTAACCTTCTAAAATTAGGGTTTCTAAAATGAATAGAAACTTCCAATTTAAAAGAGTTGCCAAAAATAGAAATTTTCTAAAAATAACATTCTTTCTAAAACATATAATTCAATTGGCGATTTTCTAAGTTCACCGGCAATAGCGCCAAAAACTTGATAGGTTTTAAATTTATAAATGCAAGAGCACGAACCATTTATAATATTGCTAAGGATTGCGATGTCGAACCCATCGGCAGTTAGAAAAATATATCCATAAAAACATACCATTGAATTATAATTTTAATGAATTTAGAAAATCTTAGGAATGAATCATAAATATGGAATTAATTCTCTAATCTAAGACATTTAATTTTAGTTCAAAAACTTTATAACAATATAAAATAATTCTAAAATTAGAAACAACATCTAAAAATAAAAGCTAACCATTCAAGAGATCTAATTTTCATGAAAAACACAAAATTCATCTAATTTCAATTAAGATGGTGAAATTAATCTAAAAATTATAAATAATCTTAATCTAACTTAGGACACAAAATTAAGATGCATTTAAATTATTTCCAACCTAATTCCACAATTATTCAAGAATTTGAATTTATAAACAAAAGAAAATAAAATAAAACATAAATACATATTTACAATGGAAATTGGATTGAAGATTAAGGATGAATTATTTTCAATATTTTAAAAATAAAATAAAAACCGAGAACATGGAGCTCACATTTATTAATGATCATTGAGTCAAAACTTTCATTCATAATTAATTTAATTAAGAAAAACATGAGTTTCATTAATAAAAAAAAATCAAAATAAACCTTGGGCTTAATGAGAATTTAAAATAAAATTCCAAATCTAAATTCTTAACCTACTCTTAAAAAGAGCCTTAGAATGGAAAATTAAAGTTCTAAACTTTCCAAAAAATTGGATGTTTAAGATGAAAATTCTAAGATTAAATCAAAACATGCATTCATAAAGAGATTAAAAATCAAATCAAACTATCACAATCAACAAACATGAAGTGGAAAACCATAGATCTAAAAAGCTTGTCTTAATTTTATTAATAAAAAAATAATTAAAATTACATAACCATGGAATTATTGGAATAAGAAATCACAATGAGAAGTTAAAGCACCAATCTGAAACTTTCCTTCTCTGTCTTCCTTTCCTTCCTCCCTATGATAAAAAGATCAACAGCCCAAGTTCAATTTTCTCAATGGGAGAGGGATAGTATTTATACATGAAAGAAGGTGGAGTGAATGACTTGGATTTAAATATTTATAAAGCAAGGGACACTTGGAGGGCTAATATGGTTTGTGTTAAACATGGAATGGCTTAAAGGAGGTGAAAAAACAGTAAAATTCGTACAAGGAAAGTGGGTGCAAAATCCCGTTTTTAACATATGTACCACCTTTTAGCTCAGTTTTGACCTATTTAACGTCCGAATAAAAAAAAATTCGTAATACCTCAAAGTTGTAGCCCTTGAAGTCTTCGTTCTAACCCAAAAAAAAAATGTATGCAATCGGATATCGGAGTGGAACATAATGTTCAAAATACTGAAGCTGTGTCAAAATATTCCTTCTAAGTTCTTCCAAATCAAATCAAAGTATCACAATCAACAAACATTAAGTGGAAAACCATAGATCTAGAAAGCATGTCTTAATTTTATTAATATAACAAAAAATTAAAATTGCATAATCATGGAATTCTTGGAATAATAAATTACAATGAAAAGTTAAAACACTAATCCAAAACCCATTGTGGAATTGGAATTCCACACTGTCTTCCCTTCTCTTTCTCTTCATTTCCTTCCTTCCTCCCTCCCTCTGCTCCACAAACCAGCAGCCCAAGTTCAATTTTCACAATGGGAGATGGATAGCATTTATAGGTGATGTAACACCCCGGATTTTCAAGTTATAAATATTTACGGAAACTACCCATTTAATTTGTAAATTTTAGATAAGGATCTTATATGGGTAAAGTGTTGGGTCTTTGCCCAATTAAAATCCAACGGATGAGTTATAGTTTCAATTTAAAATAAATGGGTAAGATATGTTTAATTGGGTCAAGGTTGTTTATTTGGGTCAAATGCCCAATTGGGACCCAATGGGTCACGGTTAATTTGGATGACCACCTAGTGAGTTCAATTTAAATTAAATGGGGTTGAATTAAATAGTAATGCAAAATGGCTAAGATTAAATAAAAGATCATGGGCCGTGTATGTGGGGTTGACATGGAAAGATTTTAGGAAATGGAAGATGTTGATAACTAGATTTTAGGAGTTTTTAGTTGAACAAGGATTAACCAAGATGGGCAACATGCATGGATGAGATGGGATATTACTTTAGCCGATCATGATCAATAAAGAATATGTCTAATCGAATAAATAGTACATGGCTGAATATTAGATATAAAATCTATGAATATGCGCATATGTGATAAGGTATGTTAGAGTATATTTTAAAAAGGGTCCTTTCCTAGATAAGAATGGCTCTAAGGCAATAGCTAAACAAGGGGCGCATGGCATTTTCTATTTTTGATTAAGTGGAGGTTTTATAAGAGGCAACAAAGGTGCACACGGCAATGGCTAATTTAATGGGGTATTATTAGAAGAGTGGCACACGGCATGTAACGCCCCGCCCTTTTTCACTTGCTTTTTCCCGTAAATTCAGTGTATATATTTTTATTTTTTTGTAACAGAGTGGAGTGATAGAGCGTGGGACGTCACGACGCGAGCTAAGTCCGAACTTCCAAGTCCGACCCTTAACTGGCCAACCCTATGTGTGTATGCTCAGTCCAATAAAATGGTTCACACATAGCAATACCGACTTGTGGAATAAAATCATATAACTGCGGAATCATAATCATCAAGAATGCAGAACTATATTAGAACCAAGTTCTAATCCAATCAGATAGCAAAGTACGTCATAATCATCAAACCAAACCATTCAACCATCTAAGTTATTACATTCCAAAATCCAAATACTCAAATACAAGTTCATGAGTATCTTTATTCAAAACACGTAAAGTAAATCTTCTATGCTCCTATGCCTAGTCCGTCTTAGGTTCATTGTTTCCTTGATTACCTGCATCACCAACTACAAGGTAGAAGTAGGGCGTTAGTACAACGCGCTCAGTAGGTATTCCAGTTACGGCTAACACATGGTTAGTACAAAACATATCATATAACATAGTGATATCAAAAACCATATAAATCCATGCCATGTAATGATGACAAATATGCAATGAGTCCCACCCATCACCTGTACATAAAGTGCCTACCACATAGGTCTTTTGGTCGCCCCGACGGAGTGTGGACCCTCCAGAGATCTTCTTGATGGAAATCACATCAAGGTGTTGCACATAGGTTTTTCGGACGCCCCGACGGAGTGTGCCCCCTCCGTTATTAATCCTTCACCCCATGCCATGCATGAGATGCCAATGAAACACATGCTATTTTATAACATAAACATAGCATTGAAAATCATCATTTGAAAACATATCCAATACATGCTCTTTATACAAATAAAACATAGCATGTAAAATCACCTTTGAACATAACAAATCCATGCTATTTAAATCAAGGTAAACGTAGCATTTGAAATTCAATAATAAATCATATCCTTTGAAACATATTTTCATCAAACATAAGATAAAAATAAGTACATAATCCATGGTTTCAAAGAGGTGGAATCCTACCTAAGACCGTTCACAAGTCCTTGCGTTTCCGTCCAAGATTCGTTCACCGATCACATACCGTTTGCGAGATCCCGTTACCTTATAATATAATGATAAATCAACATCTAGTCGCTCTTAATTACAAGGTTCTAAGTCCATAACAAAATCCCATGGGGTTCGGCCATACACCATGGCCGAACCCATGGCTTACCATTTTTTATACATAATTACAAAAATGCCATTGTTGATAATCCTAGTCCCTTTTCTTTGCTTAGGTTCCAAGTTATCCATTCATGCTTCCAAAGTACATAATCCCATAAAATAATTCATGGCGTTCGGCCATACACCATGGCCGAACCCAATGTCCAACATTCTCTCATATTTACCAAAATGTTATTGGTTTCCTTCTTCCTTTAAATCTTCCATAATTAGGCCTTAAAAATTTCCCTAACCAAATAAGTTCATCAAACACATCTCATGGGGTTCGGCCATACATCATGGCCGAACCCACGGTTCTCCTACTTTGGTCTTTTAATTACATTTTTGCCATTCCTTTCTCCATCAATTCATATCATACATTGTATCCTTTATTTTATTTTAAAACTACCCATAACCTAACTCATGACATAGGTTCATAATTTGATTTATAATTCAACCCTTAAACCATGAATTAAAGGTTCCATTAATCCCTTAATTTGGACCATGGGGTTCGGCCATACACCATGGCCGAACCCTATGGGTGTATAATTTCAATTAATCTCCACCTTTCTATAATTGGAAGATCTTCAAATTTAGATTTCACCTTCCAAGAATAGAACTTCCCTTTCTTAATCTCCCCTTCTGTCATTAGAAGGTTTCCCTATTTAACTTACCAAAATATCAACCTCCTTCCATAAATGGAAAGTTTTCTAAAAATAATTCTTCCTTCCATTTTTAACCTAAGGTCCACATTTAGAAGGTTTCTTAATTAAACACCAACCCTTCTATGATTGAATATCATATTCCATAAATAACAAGGTTTCCAAAAACTAAACCCTAGTGGGGTTCGGCCTTACATCATGGCCGAACCTAACTCATGGCAACCAATCCATTCATTTAAATTAGGTTCCATAATCAAGCCTTACCTTCCATTCTTGGGATGGTTTTCATAAATAATCTTCATGGCTTTAAGTAGATATTTTCTAATTTTAATATCCACTCCCAAGAATAGAAACTTTCCTAATAAGCAACCCCTTTCCATATTTGGAAACACCTTCCAAAATTAGATTGCTTTTCCATAATTAACAACTTCTTCCATAAATGGAAGGTTTCCAAATTTAGTAGAACACCTTCCAAAATTAGATGCTTTCCAATTTAGCAAACCCTTTCCTTAATTAGAAGTTTTCTATTTTAATCTCTATTCAAAAATCTACCCCATGGGGTTCGGCCATGCACCTTGGCCGAACCCTACGGTTCATGATCTTAGCCATTGGTTTAGATCCCATCAAAACCGATCATCACTTCCATAAAAGTTTGGTGGGGTTCGGCCATACACCATGGCGAACCTCACCTCTTCCTTTTATTATTTTAGATCCAACCATTTAGCCATCTAGAAGTCATGGTTCGACCATGCCAAGGCCGACCCAATGTCCATCCAATTTTTCCTTTAAATATTAACAAACTCTTCCATGGATTTTCATCATTCAAATTTGTTAATCTAAATCATAAATCCCCATGGTTTTCATCATTCAAACCATCATGAAATAACCATGATTTTCCATGATCCAAAATCTAAGAACATAACCCAATGAATGAATCAAAAACACACCATGGTTTTCAATCTTTAAAACCAATAATTAATCATCTCTTTCCATGGGGTTCGGCCATGCACCATAGCCGAACCCTATGATTCTTTCTTCTCTTTTTAAACCACTACCCATCTCCAATCTTTCTCCATGGGGTTCGGCCAAACATCATGGCCGAACCCTATGGTTCTTTACTCCAAAATAATTTTATAACATTCAACACTTAGATACTAACCTCTTTCTTGCTCTTCTAATCTTTCTTTTCCTTTCTCTTTGAGTTTCTCCAAATAAGAACTCCTTCTTGTTGCTGCCCTTTCTTCTCTTGTTATTGCCGTGTATGAGCTTTGAGAGATTGAGAGAGATATGAGGTTGTAAAAACCGTGTACCCCCTTTGGGTCTCTCCTTTTATTAGCTTTCCTTAATCCAATATTAGAAAATGTTTTAAGATAAGCAACCCCCCTCCTTGGCCGTGTGCCCCTTGCTTTACCTAGCCATGGCCGACTTCCCTTGCCTTATTAAGACCTTCCTTTAATTCTTATTTAGCATGTACCATGCGCATAATCTCAATTATAATCTAAGTGATCTTTTCATTTAATTAAAGACAATGTACATTCCCTTCGAAAAAATCCCATGCGCATAATATGAGTAGCATTATCTAAATTTCGACCATGCTCAATCTTTTAATTATTTGTTAAATATTTCATCCCTTTTGAAAATATTCTATTATGTCACATATATTTCATCCCTTTGTGGATTTAAAATCCCACATATCTTTCATGCGTATAATGTATGGATTTCACATTCAAATTTCGGCCATCATATTTTTTTTATCCAAAATGGATATGATTCATCACTAATTTAATCCTACTCATTTAAATTTTAATAGAACCAATTCCACCATTGGTTGGGTCCTAATTGGGTCATGGCCCAATTCCTTATCCATATAAGATTTAATTCTAAAATTCATTATTAAAATTGAATAAATAATAAACTAAAAACCCGAGGTGTTGCACGGCAATGGTTAAACAAGAAAGGGATACACGGCACTAAGGATGGCACATTCTAAATATGGGATTAAGTTTGGCCGAGTGGAAGATTTTATAAAGGAGAGGCGTATAAGGCAAAAGCTTGGAGTAATTTCTATTCAAAAGCATCTTCTCTCTCTCTCTCAAATTTTATCTCATGGCATTCACATACAACGAAGGGCAGCCAGCAAGTGAAGAAAAGAGCTAGGAGGAAAAGAGGCTAAGGAAGAAGAAGGATTGGAAGAACAAGCGAAGGAAAAACCGAAGGAGTCGTGTAAACGGTTAGTAGTTTGATTTTATATTTTTGTTTAAAAGAAAAGAACCATAGGGTTCGGCCAAGGTGTATGGCCGAACCCCATGGAAGAGAATTGGTAAATGGAAGAAGATTGGGGAATTGATTTTAAATAATTTTAAGGAAAAGGGCTGAACCAACATGGCCAAACCCCATGGAAGAGTTTTGGTGATTTTAATGGAGGAACATGGGTCATATTTTTATGGATGAATGTTGGAGTTTAATAAAAGGGGATGAACCATAGGGTTCGGCCATGAAGGAAAGACATGGTTAAGGTATGGATTTTTAATGAGGAAAACCATGGGAGTTGGTTAATAAATTTATGTGGTTTAAATTATGGGTTTTTGGGTTGGAAACCATGGAAGGAATACCAATGTTTTTGAAGGGATTAAATGGAGACCAAGGGATGAATGTTAATGTTTAATAATTTTTAGAAGCAATGTTGTAAATATGGGCCAAATTGAAAGACATTGGTATGGATTTAATTTATTAAGGAATTTCATTGGATGAATATTTATTACAAAGAAGATTAAGAACCATAGGGTTCGGTCATGTTGTTTTGGTATTTTGATGCACGATTAATTGATTAGAATGGAAAGATGGTTATTAATTTAGTAAGTTGCTAACTATGGAAGGATGCATGCTAAATGTGGAAATTATCTAATTATGGAAGGATGCATGCTAAATTGGGAAACTATCTGATTATGAAAGGATGAGTGCTAAATTGGAAAATTATCTAATTATGGGAGGATGCATGCTAAATTGGGAAACTATCTAATTATGGAACGATGCATACTAAATTGGGAAACTATCTAATTATGGAAGGATGCATGCTAAATTTGGAAACTTTCTAAATATGGACTTGTTGATCAAAAAGGAAGGCAACTTGAATTGTGGATTCAAATATGGAAGTTGCTATGATTGGGAAGTTATACACCCTAGGGTTCGGCCAAGGTGTATGGTCGAACCCCATGGACCAAATCAAGGGATCATATGGGGTTTTAGGTCATGGTTAATGGTTTGTTTTATGAATCAATATTATGTGTTTTTATTTATGTAGTTGATTTATGAATCAAATTATGAACGTATGTTACGGATCAACTTGGGAGTTTTATGTTGGGTTTTACGAATGATCAATTATGGACCTATGTTTTGAACATAAACATGAGGTAATGGAGACCATGGCAGAATTGTAAATAAGAGTGAAAATGTTAGGCCATGGGTTCGGCCATGGTGTATGGCCGAACCCCATGGGAATGATTATGGATTTTATGGACTTGATATGGTTAGCTTAATGGATCATTAATGGAACTCTAACATGGATTGGTCATGGACTTAACATAAGTGATTGATTAAATATTAATTGGAGCATACCAATTTATGTTTATCAATTATATTATTGGACTACGGGCTATGTTAGCCATGGATGGCATTGTTGTAAATATAAGTGAAAGTGTTGAATCATGGGTTCGGCCATGGTGTATGGCCGAACCCCATGAGGAATATTTTTTGAATTTAATGTGATGATTGGATTAATAGAGAGACATAAACCTAAGGTAATGGCGAAGTTGTAAATACATACTCAAATAGAATCATAGCCTTGGATGGCATTACTGTAATTAAGTGAATTAATGGGCCATGCGTTCCGCTATGGTGTATGGCCGAACCCCATGGGGATTGTTTTGATGAACATAGGGTTACGTATGTTGAATTAAATGATTGAATTGTTAATTAAATATTAGACCAATGGCAATTTGGTAATACAGGCTGAAAATGATAGACCATGGGGATTGGTTTATGGACTTAAAAATATTGTGAATCAAGTGGGACTTGGTTTTGATTGATTGTTATATTATAAGGTAACGGGATCTCACAAGGTGTTTACGATCGTGAACGGTTACCTGACGAAAGACGCATGGACACGTTAGCGGTCTTTGGTAGGATTCCACCTCTTTGAAACCATGTGTTTATGTACATTGTTTTTATCTTAATTTAGATGAATTTATGTTGCAAAGGATATGTTTCAAATGGTGATTTTAAATGCTATGTTTATATGATTAAAATAGCATGTGTTGGATACGTTTCAAAATGTGATTTTTAATGCTATGTTTATATGATAAAATAGCATGTGTTTTCATTAGCATTTGCATCTCCTGCATGGCATGGGATGACATGTAGCCGGGGACCCACACTCCGTCGGGGCGTCCGTAAAGCACTCGTGGGGGATACCTTGATAAGGAGAATTCCATCAAGAGGATACTATGTATGAAATGTAGCAGGAGATCCACCACTCCGTTGGGGCGTCCGTAAAACAATCGTGGGGGATAACTTGATGTGATTTCCACCAAGAAGATTCCGGAGATCCACCACTCCGTCGGGGCATCCGTAAAATAATCGTGGGGGATACCTTGATGAGGTGCTTTCCATCAAGAGGATATTTCGTGATGGGTGGGACTCATTGCATATGATAGCATGGCATGGCATTGAATCGGCATGATTATGATCTTTATTATCATGCAAGGTTTCTGGTTTTTATCGGTATGATTGGATCTCTATTATCATACACTGTTTTCGTTACGATGCTTCATAAGTATGGTATGATTTATTATAACTGGTTTTGATATATATTATATCTGGATTTTTTGTACTAACCCATGTGTTAACCCTAATTGGAATACCTACTGGGCGCGTTGTACTAACGCCTTACTTCTACCCTTGTGGATGGTACAGGAAACGAGGGGGACGATGAACGCGAAATGGGCCAGGCGTAGGAGCTTGGATGCTTTTAATTTATATTTTGTTTAAGATACTCATGGGCTTGTATTTTGAGTATCTAGAATTCGGATTGTAATACTTTAGATGAATTTTCTATGGTTCGATGTTTTACTGGATAATTATTATATGATAATGATGATTAAAGACTTAACGTACTTTGCTATCTGAATGGAATAGAACTGTGTTCTATTGTGTTTCCGAATGTTATGATTTTTATTCCTTATGTTTATATTGCTATGTGTGAACCGTTTTCATGGACTGAGTCCGTGCACACATAGGATTGGCCAGTTAAGGGTCGGACTTTGGAAGTTCGGACTTAGCTCGGGTCGTGACGTCGCATCTCTGTCGCTCTACTCTGTTATTAAAAAAATATAGGCTCTGATTTTTGGAAAGGGAGAGCGAGTGAAAAAGGGTGGGGTGTTACAGTTGGTATCAGAGCGAACCCGAAACATTGAATCTTTTGGAGTAAATTAATCCGGCCCTCGTGCATTAATTTACTTCGTTAGACTCAGACGGATGATAGCAAAGGAAGTACAGTCAAAATAATCGAATTATCAAATATAGCAACATAGGATATATCTCCCCAAAAAACAAAGCAAAAATCAAGAGTGCTTATTTGGAAATTTCCCCAAAGACAAGAAACACTATTTGGCAATTTTCCCAAGGACAAGAAAGACAAGTTGTTTATTTGGCAATTTCCCTAAACTATGAAGAATACAAACTTTACACAGAAGCTAAGTCAACCGATGTTTCCATGACTTAGGAAAATGCCTCCAAAAGAAGAAGAACATAACGGAGAGGGTCAAGACAGTACAAACATTCCTGAAGTACCTCCTGAACTATGGAACCTAGTACAAACGGTAGTGACTTCCGTTCTACAGCAACTCTTGAGCGGAAATGGGGACAAAAATCCCAATGAAACACAGGACCGAAAAGGTCGGGGTGGGGGAAATACTTTTTACCCTCACAAAAGATTCAAACCCTATTTTTGGAGATCTTCAACTTTTACTGGTTCCACTGGAAGTTCCTATTTCCGGTGTGGTCAACAGGGCCATTTCAAAAGAGAGTATCCACAGAGCAAAAGATCTCCTCACTTTAGGGGTTCTCTCCGTCATTCGGCTAGACTAGCTCAGTCACAAGGATCTGGACGACTGAATACTTCAACTTCTTCTCCAGAGACAGTGGACCATTCGGGAATAATACCCTGTCTGACTTGTGGAGTGTTGGGCACACGTCGACAACTTGCCCTGACAACTTCGTCAATTTTTATGATGATGCAGGGTCTTCTAAGGAAGGGTAAGGGAATGTCGGGAAAAAGGGGAAAGATTTTGTAAGGGTTGTGGGAACGTTTTAACGGGTTTGTTCTAACCCTACCAACTCTTGTATTGTGATGGAAGTTTGAATAAATTTCAATAAAGTATGCAAATTTAAGAGTTTATGAGGACTTGAGCATTGAGATGCATGAGACAAGGGTTATTGATTTTTATTGAGACGTAGTACGGGTGAATCCCTCACGTAATATTGATGAGATAAATATATAGACCTTATGAGTATGGCTTAGGGTAGCTATAAGACTGTGGGAACCTCGATATGAAATACGGAGACTTGGTCCCGTAGGGTTGTCGTTGAGGAGTGGGTCCCTCATATGCCACGCGCCGGAGGGCACTCTCACGGCTATTTCGTACACTTGATGTGCGTAGATGCGCAGAGCTAAGTACTATTTTACCCCGTGGGGGTGGTGCTAGCTTCGTTAGACACGGTTCGACCGCTTTAGAGTTTGACTGAATCACCCTTGGGATGAAGGGATGCAGGGCGGGGTAGACTTGATCACATTGGACGTGGGTCTTCCGCTTAGTAAGTCATGGCAGTAAGTCTTGCTAGGGTCGGGGTGTGTTTATGTTATGATATGGTTTCCACAGTCAGGTAGTGACTCATTCGAGTGTTGTTTCTATGGATAGGATATCTCATGGTAGAAGATGTGCCCTGGATTAATTATGTCCATGAATGGATTATACCCAGAAGGGGGTTATATTCATGGATGATTATTAACCAAGGGTAGGTGATACTCACTGATATAGTGGAACCAGAGATGGATGTGTATAACCGCGGATGGTGATTCCCGTGGTGGTTTGGATGATGTCAGGTATCGGTACCAAGGTAGACATGTTGGAAATATGTTGGACCTGTTGGTCTCATAGATGACATATAGATCTAATGATTGGGACATGTTTCGATTTATGTCCCACGTAATAAGAAAAAGGTGTTAGTCGTATTACGACATATATCACAGGAAAGTTAGCATAGAGAGATACTCGGTATCTTAGAAGTTTTGAATAAAAGGGTTAATCACATAGTGACTTATGTGAAAAAGAAGTTATGCTTACATTTGGAGATGTACTTAAGGGTAAAGTCTAGTGAAACTCAAATGGGAAGCTATGGACGACTGCTGAGTGAGACTGATCACCTGACTCTGTAGTTAGCCGATGGAGTTCCAGGAGAGTGCAACTAGAAACCTTGTTAAAATGGAATCAGAAAAAGCTTTGAGCATAGGCTCGTATTGGCAGGCTACCTCACACAGAGAGTAGACGAATGAATGTATTGAGCGAGTACGTATGGAAAATATCTTGGTAGCAAGTTAAGTGAAATAGAATACATTGATCTATATACAATCGCAAATGAGTTCACGAGAAAAAGTGATAACGTAAGACAGAATAAATTCTGCGAGAATGAAACTCATAGGTTGATATGAGTGACTTCGATGAAATTAAGTGGTACTTGACAAGATTGAACAGGAACAGCAGGTAGAGCCAGAAGTGGAAGAGAGATGGGTCAAGATGTCTACTGGTGAAGTCATACAGGAATGGGAGTTAAGACCGGAACAGAGTCTTGTATTCCAAGGAAGGATATATGTACCTAAGGGTTGCCAAAGTCTTCAAGGTCAGCGATGCGATAGGGGTCGTGGTAGAACGACTGACCAAGTCTGTACATTTCATTCCTATTAAGATGACAGACTCATCTGAGACTTTGGGTCTGCGGTATATTAGGGATATCATCAGATTGCATGATATACCTCGGACTATTGTGTCCGACAGAGATGGTCAATTCACCGGCAGAGTATGGCAGAGTATGCAGATGGCCATGAGAATGGACTTACTGATTAGTACGGCATTCCATCCACAAACTAATGGGCAGTCTGAGAGGACAGCACAGAACAAAGGGTATTATGGAACCGAGCGATCCAGTTTGTCAAAGTGGTATGGGATCAACATGGCATTGAGGAAGCCACATGGGAACTCAAGTCGGAAATCAGGACAGCTCATCTTGAGCTATTTATGTAAATATTTGAAACCCTACTTCACTCGATTTTCGGGACGAAAATTTTAAAAAGAGGGTTGTATTGTAACACCCCGAATTTTCAAGTTATAAATATTTACGGAAATTACCCATTTAATTTGTAAATTTTAGATAAGGATCTTATATGGGTAAAGTGTTGGATCTTTGCCCAATTAAAATCCAACCGATAAGTTATAGTTTCAATTTAAAACAAATGGGTAAGATATGTTTAATTGGGTCAAGGTTGTTTATTTGGGTCAAATGCCCAATTGGGACCCAATGGGTCATGGTTAATTTGGATGACCACCTAGTGAGTTCAATTTAAATTAAATGGGGTTGAATTAAATAATAATGCAAAATGGCTAAGATTAAATAAAAGATCATGGGCTGTGTATGTGGGGTTGACATGGAAAGATTTTAGGAAATGGAAGATGTTGATGACTAGATTTTAGGAGTTTTTAGTTGAACAAAGATTAACCAAGATGGGCAACACGCATGGATGAGATGGGATATTACTTTAGCCGATCATGATCAATAAAGAATATGTCTAATTGAATAAATAGTACATGGCCGAATATTAGATATAAAATCTATGAATATGCTCATATGTGATAAGGTATGTTAGAGTATCTTTTAAAGAGGGTCCCTTTCCTAGATAAGAATGGCTCTAAGGCAATAGCTAAACAAGGGGCGCATGGCATTTTCTATTTTTGATTAAGTGGAGGTTTTATAAGAGGCAACAAAGGTGCACACGACAATGGCTAATTTAATGGGGTATTATTAGAAGAGAGGCACACGGCAATGGTTAAACAAGCAAGGGATACATGGCACTAAGGATGGCACATTCTAAATATGGGATTAAGTTTGGCCGAGTGGAAGATTTTATAAATGAGAGGCGCATAAGGCAAAAGCTTGGAGTAATTTCTATTCAAAAGCATCTTCTCTCTCTCTCTCTCAAATTATATCTCACGGTATTCACATACAAAGAAGGGCAGCCAGGAAGTGAAGAAAAGAGGCTAAGGAAGAAAAAGGATTGGAAGAACAAGCGAAGGAAAAACTGAAGGAGTCACGCAAACGGTTAGTAGTTTGATTTTATATTTTTGTTTAAAAGAAAAGAACCATAGGGTTCGGCCATGGTGTATGGCGGAACCCTATGGAAGAGAATTGGTAAATGGAAGAAGATTGGGGGATTGATTTTAAATAATTTTAAGGAAAAGGGTTGAACCATAGGGTTCGGCCATGTTGCATGGCCGAACCCCATGGAAGGGTTTTGGTGATTTTAATGGAGGAACATGGGTCATATTTTTATGGATGAATGTTGGAGTTTAATGAAAAGGGATGAACCATAGGGTTCGGCCATGTGGAAAGACATGGTTAAGGTATGGATTTTAATGAGGAAAACCATGCGAGTTGGTTAATAAATTTATGTGGTTTAAATTATGGGTTTTTGGGTTGGAAGCCATGGAAGGAATACCAATGTTTTTGAAGGGATTAAATGGAGACCAAGGGATGAATGTTAATGTTTAATAATTTTTAGAATGAGGATTATGAACCATAGGATTCGGCCATGGTGTATGGCCGAACCCCATGGAATTGTGTTGGTATTATTATTGGACTTATTTGGTGATGATCGAATGGAGATCATGGAGATGATGGCAATGTTGTAAATATGGGCCAATTTGAAAGACATTGGTATGGATTTAATTTATTAAGGAATTTCATTGGATGAATATTTATTAGAAAGAACATTATGAACCATAGGGTTCGGCCATGGTGTATGGCCGAACCCCATGGAGTTGTTTTGGTATTTTGATATATGATTAATTGATTAGAATGGAAAGATGGCTATTAATTTAGTAAGTTGCTAATTATGAAAGGATGCATGCTAAATGTGGAAATTATCTAATTATGGACGGGTGCATGCTAATTTGGGAAACTATCTAATTATGGAAGGATGCATGCTAAATTGGGAAACTATCTAATTATGGAAGGATGCATGCTAAATTGGGAAGCTTTCTAAATATGGACTTGTTGATCAAAAAGGAAGGCAACTTGAATTGTGGATTCAAATAGGGAAGTTGCTATGATTGGGAAGTTATACACCCTAGGGTTCAGCCAAGGTGTATGGCCGGACCCCATGGACCAAATTAAGGGATCATATAGGGTTTTAGGTCATGGTTAATGGTTTGTTTTATGAATCAATATTATGGGTTTTTATTTATGTAGTCGATTTATGAATCAAATTATGAACCTATGTTACGGATCAACTTGGGAGTTTTATTTTGGGTTTTATGAATGATCAATTATGGACCTATGTTTTGAACATAAACATGAGGCAATGGAGACCATGACAGAATTGTAAATAAGAGTGAAAATGTTAGGCCATGGGTTCGGCCATGGTGTGTAACACCTCGGATTTTCAATTTATTATTTTGTATGAAAATTATCCATTTAATTTGTGAATATTAGTTATGAATCTTAAATTGGATAAGAGTTGGGTCATTGGCCCAATTAGGACACAACGGTTTTGGAAAGGGTTCCAATTAAATTAAATGGGTTGAATTAACTTAGTAATGCATTATGCCCAAAATTAAATAAAAGATTGTGCTGGAGGGCGCTCTCACGGCTGTTTGGCACACTAGATGTGCTAGAATGCGCAGAGCTAGGTACTATTTTACCCCGTGGGGGTGGTACTAGCTTCGTCAGATGCAGAGCGACCGCCTTAGAGCTTGACTGAATCACCTATGAGGTGAAGGGATGCAGGGCGAGGTAGACCGGATCACGTTGGACGTGGGTCTTCTGCTTGGTAAGTCATAAGCCCTAAGTCTTGCAAGGGGTCGGGATATATTTGTGATTTCATATGGTTGCCATAGTCTTATAGTGGTTTATTTGAATGTTGTTCCTACGGATATTAATCATGGATATATGATACTCATGAATAGAGTGATACCAAGGATGGATGGTTTCCATGAATGGATTATACCCATAGGTGGGTTATATTCATGGATGGTTGTAACTGTTGTATAGATGATGCTCCTGGACAGAGTGATACCAAGGATGAATGGTTTCCATGAATGGATTATACCCATAGGGGTTATATTCATGGATGATTATTAAACAGGGATAGATGATATTTACTGAATGAGTGATACCAGGGATGGATGTATTTAACCATAGGTGATTATTTCCATGGTGGTTTGGATTGATGCCGGGTATCGGTATCGTGGAAGTTGGAACAGAAGTAGTTAGTCACATAGTGACATATGTGCAAATGAAGATGTGCAAAAATTTGGAGATGTACTCAACGGAAAAGATAAGTGTCTGGTGAAACTTGAATGGGAAACTATGGATGACTACCGAGTTAGACTGATCACCTGGCTCTGTAGTTAGCCAATGGAATTCCAGGAGAGTGCAACTAGAAACCAAGTTGAAATGGAATCAGAAAAAACTCTGAGCATAGGCTCGCATTGGCAGGCTACCTCACACAGAGAGTAGATAAAAGACCATATTGAGCCGGTACGTATGGAAAATACTATGAGAGCAGGTAAAGTGAAACAGAGTAGATTGATCTATGTGAGATCACAAATGGCTCACGAGAAAAAGATATAACATGAGACAGAACAAAAGGTGTTACGGAACCAAGCGATTCAATTTGTCAAAGTGGTGTGGATTGACATGGTAATGAAGAAGTCACTTGGGAAATTGAAATCGGAAATAAGAATAGCACACTCTGAGATATTTATGGAATCGTTTAGAACCCTACTTCACTCGATTTTCGGGACGAAAATTTTAAAAAGAGGGTTATATTGTAACACCCCGATTTCTCAATAAGATGAATATTTACGAAAATGCCCCTGGATTGGTGAATTCAATAAATATGATTGTAAATAAGGAAATGGTGGGGCCCATTGCTCAAAATAAAATCATATGAGCACATTATGAATGTTAAGTTTTATTGGTTGGGTAATTTTCATCATTTGGGTCAAAAATGGCTAAATGGGTCAAAGGGCCCAAATGGGGCCCATCGGGTCTTGCTGGGTTATTTGACCGTTTTGTGATTTTAAATTAAAAGGGGTTAAGCCTATTTGATTGGAAATCAAGTGGAGGAAAAATGGGTAGGCTTGATCCATATGTAAAAACCAATTAGAAATGACCAAAATACCATAAATGGGTCATGTTGTCAAAACGGGTCAAGGAGCTAAAAGTGGACCCAACGGGTCGAGTTGACTATTGTTGACCGTGTGAACCCTCAAGGGAGCTCAAACACGAGTCAAATCAGTTGAGTGGGACTGAGGTGAGTTGGAATTAAATAAAAAGCTGAGTTAACTCATGTGCATTAAATGAAATGCATTAAATGTGATGAGTTGGGTTGGAATAAAAATACCTTGAGTTGGGTGAGTCAAAATGGAAATTCAATGGACTGTAAATCATTGAGTCTAATGGGAATTTGAAGAGGTTGGCCCAGCTTTAACCACCCAAACAAGTCCCACACGTTGGGGACTTGTTTGGGGTGATTTCCATGATGTATTAAATGGGAATACATGGGATTGTGATGAGATGCTTGGGGATTTGAATGGCTGCATAGGTAGCTGCCAAGGGGTGCCTTGGATGGCACCCAATACCCATTGGTTTGTGCAAGAAGTTATGAGGGAGTGGAGGAGTTTTGGGGGCTGAACTACAAAAACAATAAGCACACAAGGTTGGCCATTTTTCACATTGGAAATCCAAGAATTTCCATCTCTCTCCCTCTCCCTCTCTCAAATTCGTTTTTCCTAACTTGAATAGCAGAGGTGTTTGCACCAGTAGATCAAGTACAAAACAGCAAAAGAAAGGAAGAAATAAAAGGGAGAAACCAAGGACCAAAGGCAAAGAGAAAGATTGGAAGTTTGGTAAGTATTTATTTGTTATTTTGGTATAATAACATGGAGCAAATGTGGTGTGTATTGGCCATGGTTATGGCCGAATACACCAAGGTTTTAACCTTGATTAGTGGAGGACTTAAAATGGTAAAAATAACCATTGGGTTCGGCCACCATGAAGGGCCGAACCCCATGTAAAGAGATGGCTTGGTTTCATGTTTTGAAACATGAAAACCATGGATTTTGTGGACTGTTTTGGGTTTTGAATTAAGATTTAAATAAGTGTTTTAGAATGGTTAAAAAAACCATGGATCTGAATGACATAGGGACTGAAATTTATATGGTCTAAAATCAGTGGATTAAAAGATGGAAATGGACCATTGGGTTCGGCCACTTAGCATGGCCGAACCCCATGGAAACAAATGGTTGTTTTTGATATTTTTTTAGAAGTTAAACCATATAAGTTAGGACTGATGTTAGATGGTTGTAATAGATTTAAAATGCATGTTTAAAGAGAATTAAAACATGGGTTTGGATATCAAAAAGAAAAGGCTGAAGTTATGTAGTCTAAATCAGTAGATTAAAATTGGAAAAGATGGACCATGGGGATTGGCCATCTTGGATGGCCGAATCCCATGATATGATGTTGGTTTTTGGATGCTTTCTTTTAAAGTTAAAACCTGATGTTAATATACTGTTTATACATGTCTATCTGAGGTTTAAAAACAGTAAACATAGCCATTGGGTTCGGCCACCATGGAGGGCCGAACCCCATGTAAAAGAATGTTGGTTTCATGTTGGAAAAACATGTAAACCATAGACTTTTTATGGACTGTTTTGGATACTTTCTTTTAAAGTTAAAACCTGATGTTAATATATTGTTTATACATGATTATTGGAGGTTTAAATAGAGTAAGAATGACCATTGGGTTCGGCCAACATGGAGGGCCGAACCCATGTAAAAGAGGGTTGGTTTTCATGTTGGAAAACATGGAAACCATAGACCTTTGTGGACTGTTTTTGGGAGGTCTTTATGTAATAAGGTTACTGATTTTGGGTTGGCCATGGGATGGCTAAATCATGGGCTTAATATGGCTAAGGGGTAGAGCCAATTAGTATTTAAACAAAGGACATCATTGAGCAAAGAACCATAAGGGTTCGGCCATGAGTATGGTCGAACCCCATGGACTGTTTTCATGGGCCATTTTATGGATGTATGTGTGATTAAAAATGGAATCATGTTTGCTGTTTGGTCGTCCAAAACATGACTGAACCATGTTAAGGTTACGGTTAAGGTTGTAGAATTTAATCAAGGTATTGGTGGCAATGGCAAATCTGTGAATACAAGCCAAATGAAGAGATTGATCAAAAGTACTTATAAGATGTTTAGGTCTCATATGTGAATGGACATCTAAATAAGATTATGATTTACTTATTGTTGCATAATAAGGTACCGAAAGTTGAACGACGAACGAGTCGTGACCGGTTAAAGCCTAAGAAAGAACGAACGCTGAAGTGATTCTTTTGTAGGTTTCCTACCTACTTGTAACCACGGTTTTACCCAGTATTTCTTATGATACTCTTGTTTTAATATATGTGTTTCAAATGATATATTATGCATTAACAAATGGCATGCAGGCATTGGCATCTCATGCATAGTCATGGGATAATGAATGAAGTTCTACAGTGATGGCTACGATTGTACATGATGGGGGTTGCCCATTGCATGTACATATTGTATAGAAGAGATGAATGTTGTTGTAATTTGCCTTGTCGGTGCAAGGCACGTCAAGTGATGGATACGATGGTACATGATGGGGGTTGCTCATTACATGTACATCGCTTATAGAAGAGATGAAGATGTGTTGTAATTTACCTTGTCGGTGCAAGGCACGTCAAGTGATGGCTATGAAAGTACATGATGGGGGATGCTCATTGCATGTGCATATTTCATAGCATTGTTTTACCTGTTTTGATGATCATGTATTATGATATGTATATGCATGTTTTATATGCTAACATGTGGTAGCCCTGATTCGGGAACCTACTGGGCGCGTTGATCTAACGCCCTAATTCTATCCTCAGAGGAGATTGCAGGTACAAGTAAAGGAAAAGAAAAGGTCATTACCGGGAGGGGAGCTGAGCTTAAGTGCTTTAATGATGGATTTGGATTACGTATATTACTGTCACTTGAATATTTTGTTGGACATGTAATAATTCGTTACTTGCTATGGTTTGATTAGGATATAACCTTTGGATGGTTGATCTATGTTAATTAATGTTTAAGACTGTTAGTTGCTATCTCGTCTTTCTATTCCACAATTATTTAGATTATTCCGCATGTTGATGTTAGTTCCATGTGTGATTCACTATCATGGTCTATTCCATGTACACATGGGTGGCCAGTTAAGGTTCAGACTTGGGTAGTCTGAACTTAACTCGCGTCGTGACGTCGCCCGCTCTCTTTCGATGTTTTATTATAACTTAAAAAAAAATTAGACTCTGAGATTCTCGGAAAGGGCGGGGCGTTACAAGAAGGCAGCCAACAAGAGGTGTTCTTGGTTTGGAAAAAATTAAGAGGAAAGGAGAAGGATTGGAAGAGCAAGAAATCAAACGGAACGGTTAGTATTTTTATTTGATAAATTTATTTTGAAATAAAAGAACCATAGGGTTCGGCCATGGTGTTCGGCCGAACCCCATGTAAGAGGATTGGGAGATGGTTTGATGATTTTTAATGGAAAGGAAATTAATAAGGTGATTAGATCATGGAGGATCTAGCATTAATAATTTTTGAAAAGAATATTTTGAACCATAGGGTTCGGCCATGGTGTATGGCCGAACCCCATGGAAGTTATATTAATGGTTTTAGATCCATGGAAGTTATATTAATGGATGAATGGGAAAGTATAATTTCTAAGAAATTAAGGAACCAAAGGGTTGGTGTATGGCCAAACCCATGGAGTTGGTTTGGTATATTTTTAATGTATGTTAATTAATTAAAATAGTAGGAGGATTGTGAACCATAGGGTTCGGCCTTGGTGTATGGCCGAATCCCATGGAGTTCTTTTGGTATGGCTGATGGATTTTGATTCTCTAAATTAGAAAGCTTCTAATTATGGAAGTTGGTTGCTAAACTAGAAAGCTTCCATTTATGGAAGGATGGGTACTAAATTGGAGACCTTCTAAATATAGAAGGTGGAGATAAATTTGGAAAGCTTCCAATTATGGAAAGATGCATGCTAAATTTGGAAACTATCTAAGTATGGAAAGATGCATGCTAAATTTGGAAACTATCTAAGTATGGAAAGATGCATGCTAAATTTGGAAATTATCTAATTTATGAGGGATGCTTCTTAATTTAGAAAGTTTCTAATAATGGAAGCATGGAGGAACATTGCTCATTTTTAAATGGAGATATGGTTAGGGATGTGGGTCGGCCATTGCATGGCCGAACCATGATTTTATTATGGCTAGGATGTTGGATCAAAATAATAGAAAAGAAGGGGTGAGGTTCAGCCATGGTGTATGGCCGAACCCCACCAACTATATTTATGGATTTTAAATGATTAAATGGAAGGTCATTGGTTAATTTTTAATGAGAGGTTGATGTTATTGGTATGTAATTTTTGAAGGGATTAAATGGAAGGGTGGAAAATAAATTTAGAAACCTTCTAATTATGGATTACTGATGAAGGTAATGGCAAAGTTGTAAATACATGCCAAAGTGGAGAATCATGGGTTCAGCCATGGTGTATGGCCGAACCCCATGAGGTTTTGTTTATGGACTTAGAACATTGAAAATCAAGTGGGACTTGGTTATGATTAATTGTTATATTATAAGGTAACGGGACCTCACAAGGTGTTTACGATCGTGAGAGGTTACCAGAAGAAAGACGCAAGGATACGTAACGGTCTTTGGTAGGATTCCACCTCTTTGAAACCATGGGTTTATGTGCATTGTTTTATCTTATTTTTGATGAATATATGTTGCAAAAGATATGTCTAAAATTGTGATTTTAAATGCTATGTTTATTTGATAAAATAGCATGTGGTTTAAATATGAGTTTTAAATGCCATGATTTGTATTTCTACATATCATGTTGGCATTTGCATCTCATGCATGACATGGGAGGGATGAAAGGTAACCGGAGGGTCCACACTCCGTTAGGGCTTCCGAAGAACCTATGTGGGGTACCTTGATGTGACTTCCATCAAGAGGTTACTATGAATGAAACGTAACCGGAGATCCACACTCCGTCGGGGAGTCCGTAATAGAATCGTGGGGGATACCTTGATAAGAAGCATTCCATCAAGAGGATACTATATATGAAATGTAACCGGCGGGTCCACACTCCGTCGGGGCGTCCGAAAGACTTATGTGGTGGGTACCATTATGTACATGTGATGGTTGGGACTCATTGCATATGATAGCATGGCATGGCATTGAATCGGCATGATTATGATCTTTATTATCATGCAAGGTTTCTGGTTTTTATCGGTATGATTGGATCTCTATTATCATACACTGTTTTGGTTACGATGCTTCATAAGTATGGTATGGTTTATTATAACTGGTTTGATATATATTATATCTGGATTTTTGGTATTAACCCATGTGTTAACCCTAATTGGAATACCTACTGGGCGCGTTGTACTAACGCCTTACTTCTACCCTTGTGGATGTTATAGGAACGAGGGGGACGATGAACGCGAAACAGGCCAGG
>JAAGOE010000111.1:0-45371 GCA_013350335.1 Chimonanthus salicifolius | reverse complement strand
TGCACCCACAACCCTTACAAAATAACCCCTTTTTCCTAACCTTTCTTACTACTTCTTAGTTACTCTTCCGTAGAAGACCCTACATCTCAGCAAACATAAAGAAACTATCAGGGCACGTCATCGACATGTGTCCCAATACTCCACACGTCAAGCAGGGTATTATCCCCGGTCCTCCAATGTAAGGACAGTTAGTCCTTTTTTCCCGTGCCCATGAAGTCCACAAACCGAGCATACAACTTCAAGAGGGTGGGGGCAGTATGTTATAGTTGTGCCCATCCTGATTGCACAACTCGCACATATAATCGGGCTCTATCTCCCTACAGACTCTCTTATCATTGGAAAATCTTCCATATGCTCTTCTGGAAAAGGTGCTAGATCCACTTCAACCTCCTCGGGAAATCCCTCTTGATTGTCCATGTTAACTTCTATGCTGGAGTTGTTGGAAGAAGACACCAGATCTATTGGATTGCTAGGGGTTCCTCTATCCCACAACTCTGTATACTCACGTTACTCGGCATATCTGTATCATAACAATAGAACACAAGAATAATCAACAACAGTTCCAATAAAACCAATCTTGGGTTTGGGGGATTTCTTATGTATAATACAATGTATCTTGGCTGGGGAAATTGCCAAAACAACACTCTTTGTTTTGCTGTTTCTCGGGGAAAATCTCTAAATTCCTGTTGTTTGTTTCTCAATGTGGGGATATCGGAGAAGTGTATCCTACTTTGCTATGTTTGATATATCCACTTATGATGACTGTACTTTACTTTGCTATCTTCATTGTTGTTCTCAGATTGATTGTTCAGTCTGAGTCTATCGAAGTAAATTAATCTGGCCCCTAGTCAGCGGACTCCGAAGAGTCGGTCAGTTGGGATTCTTATTTGTCAGTGAGACATGAAACCGTCTTAATCTTACTTCGATGATGTAACACCTGACTTTCAAAGATATCAATATTTACAAAAATTCCATTGGAATGGTAAATTAAAAAGATATGATCGTAGATGAGAAAATGGTGGGGGCCATTGTCCAAATAAGACACACTGTGCATATTATAAGGATCAAATTAGATTAAATGGTTATTATACATCTAATTGGGTCAAGATGGTTATTTGGGTCAAAGGACCCAATTGGGACCCAATGGGACATGATGGACTTATTTGACCATTGGGTGAGCCCAATGTTAATTGGGTTAGGCTGAATTGATTGGAATTAAATAAAGGATAAGTGGGTAGGCTTGATGCAAGTGTGTAAACCACATTTAAATGGGTAAACCACCCATAAATGGGTCTTGGCGTCAAATTGGATCAAAGGACCCAATTGAGACCCAATGGGTCGAGTTGACGATTGTTGACCGTGTGGACCCTCAAGTGAGCTCAAATGTGAGTTAAATCAGGTTGAGTTGGGGCTGAAGTGAGTTAGATTTGAATTAAAATGGTGTTGACTCAAGTGCATTAAATGAATGGCATTAAATATGGTGAGTTGAGCTAATGAGTTGGGTGAGTTAAATTGGAAACCAAAGGGACCTTGAAGTCAAGTGAGTCAAATGGAGAGGTGAGGAGTTGCCTTGGTCTCAAACACCACCAAATATAGGTCCCACACGTTGATGGCATGGAGTGTTCCATGCATAAGGTTTAATGAATGAGATAAAATCTCATGGGGAATATGGAGGGTTTCCATCTCATGATGGAAACCCAAAGCTCCAACGTTGGGAGTACCAAGGGATGCCTTGGTTGGTATCAAATAACTCCTTGGTTGATCAAGAATTGGTGAGGGAAAATGAGGGATTCAAGGGCTGTCTAACAAAAGCAATACACCATACACCATGGCCAATTGTCATCACAAAGAAATCTTAGAATTCTCTCATCTCTCTCCCTCTCTCAAGAACCTACCTCCTTGGCCGAATTATCCTTTGGTATTTTCACCATTGTTCAAGCTTCCAATCAGCTAAGGACTAAGGAAGCAAGAAGGAAGAAAACAAGGATCAAAAGGAGAGAAGAAAAGCGAAGGAAATTGGTAAGTGTTTACATAAGAATTTAGTTAAATAAATGATAAAAGGGAGCATGATTTGGCCATGGCTTGGCCGAATCCATCAAGGGTCTAAACCTGGATGGTGCTTCATAAAAAGGATAAAAAATGGATCATAGGGTTCGGCCACTTTGGATGGCCGAACCCCATGAGAGAGTTGGTTAGGTTGATGGTTTTTGAAGGCTAAAAATCATGCAAAACCATGGAGATTTCTACATGTTGTAATGAGACACAAAATATATGTTATGGCCGAATTAATCAATGGTTTAAATTATGATGATGAGGTTTAAAAAGGATAGAAACTTGGATCATAGGGTTCAGCCACTTAGGATGGCTGAACCCATGAAAGGATTGATTATTGTGTATGGTTTTGGAGAGATAAACCATACCAATATATGAGAGTTTGTTGTTTTATTTGAATAAAAATTGATGTTTTAGGTTGGCCTTTGGTTGGCTAAACCATATCATAATTATGGTTAAAAAGTTGAACATGAACCATACATAAAGGATGGGAGGATTGAACCAAGGGAACCATAAGGTTCAGCCATGTGCATGGCCGAACCCCATGGACCATTTATGGGATGTTTAAAGTTAAGAACATGCTTGGGAATGGCTGATTTATAATGGGTTTCGTGTCTTATTGATAAGGTATGGATGGATCCATGTTTATGGATCAGTTAGGGTTATGAACACACATATATGAAAGGTGATCAGCCATGGGAAGAATGAGTGGCAAGGATGTAATTATGGTCGAAAATGAAGAATCCCATGGGGGATGATTGTGGACTTAGGGTTTAAATAAAAGACCAAATCTAAGGTGGTGAGGTTTGGCCATGTTGTATAGCCGAACCCCACTAAGGTGGATATATTAGAACCTGGTTATTAAGAAAAATTAAACAAGGCTTGGCCTGGTGGTATTATGGTAAATATGTATGAAAAGAGCAAAGGACTTAAAAGAGGGGCTCAAACCAAAATTGTGAGGTTCGGCCATGTTGTATGGCCGAACCCCACCAAGTTATGGTTAGTAGATTAAGGTTTGTAAATAAAGTTATTTGGATGGTGTTGATCCAAAACAAATGAAGGACAAATTCAAAGTGGGTGAGGTTCGGCCATGGGGCATGGCCGAACCCCACAAGGTGGTTTTGGGATTTAAACCTAATAAGAAATCAAAAGGTTATGTTATTAACCTGCTGTTGTATAAACAAGGTAACGTGATGAATGGCGCGCGAGTCGTGAACGGGTGACGCTTAAGAAAGAACGGACATTTAAGAGAACTTTCAGTAGGTTTCCTACCTACTTGTAACCACTTTATAATTAGTTTTATCATGGTTTTATGAGATATTGTTATTGTTTTATGTTTCAAATTGGTTTGAATGATGAGATATATTTACAAATGACATATATTCATTGACATCTCATGCATGGCATGGGGTGATGATTATGGAAACCGGAGCCCGCACTCCATCGGTATGCCCGTGATGCAACTGTGGGGCCTCCTTAGGTGACGAGAGTCCCGTCAGGAGGAATAACTTAACGATGAGAGTCCTATCCATAGGAAATGAGGAGTACTGTGGATTACCTTGACGTGAGAGTCTCGTCAAGTGATAGCTATGTATACTTGTGATGGGTGGGACTCATTACATTTTCACATACATACATAGCATTTGTTTTATATGTTTTTTATGAAAATATTATGATATATGCATGTTTTTATATACTAACCATGTGGTAGCCCTGATCGGAAAACCTACTGGACGCATTGATCTAATATTCATTTCTATTCTTAGAGGATAATGCAGGAAAAGGGAAAGGAAAAGAGAAGGTCGAGGACGCGAGGAAAGCCAAGCTTAAGTACTTGGGTGTTGGATTGGAATTTTAATTACTATTGTTTGGATACACTTGTAATGTGGACTTGTAATAATTTAGTAATCTTTGCTATGGTTTGAATTATAGTTTGATGATGGTTATATGATTTAAGTTATTGTAAATATAACATGTGCTTCGCTATCTAAGAATGAATGGTTGTCTTAGGATTGATGATATTCCGCAATCAGTATAGTATGTTCCGCATGATTTAATTTAGTTCCATGTGTGTATTACTTATCATGAGGTTGAGTCCATGCACACATGGGTGGCCAGTTAAGGGTCGGACTTTGGAAGTCCGAACTTAACTCGCGTCGTGACTCCTCTCGCTCTCTTCCACTTGACTTAAAAAAAAAAAAAATGGACTCTGATTTTTGGAAGATTGGAAAAGGGTGGGGTGTTACAGATGATTCAACTTCCTGTTCACTCTAATACCAACTGTAACGCCCCGCGCTTTTCCACCCTTCCGAAAATCATAGTCTAATTTTTATTTTTATAAATAAGTAAAGTGGAAGAGAGCGGGGAGACGTCACGACGCGAGCTAAGTCCGGACTTCCAAGGTCCGACCCTTAACTGGCTACCCATGTGTGCATGGACTACGCCCATGAAAACCGGTCCACACATGGAACTAAATAAAACTTGCGGAATATCACTAAACTGATTGCGGAAATATAATCAATCCTAAGATTACTTCATTCTTAGATAGCAAAGTACAAATCATGATTACTTTAAACTAAACATTCATTCAAACTGAAATCAAACCATAGCAGTTATCTACATTATTACATGTCCATAATAATGTATTCAAAACGTCATAAATAAACTCCATTCCAACACCCAAGCTTCTATGCTTAGCTTTCCTCGTGATCCCCAGCCTTTGCCTTTCCCTTTCCTTTTCCTGCATCATCCTTAAGGATAGAAATAGGGCGTTAGCTCAACGCGCCCAGTAAGTCTTCCGATTTAGGGTTACCAAATGGTTAGTATAAAAACATGCCATATAATATAATGATACATGATTATCAAAATCTTATAAACAATGCTATGTATGTACGCACATGTAATGAGTCCACCCCTCACAAGTATACATAGCCATCACTTGACGAGACTCTCATCGTCAAGGTAATCCACAGTGTTCTTTCGTTACTCTTGATGGACTCTCATCATCAAGGTATTTCCTCCTGGTGGGACTCTCATCACCTAAGGAGGCCACACAGTTGCATCACGGACATTCCGCGGACTGTGGGCTCCGGTTTCCATATCCATCACCCCATGCCATGCATTGAGATGTCAATGAAAATGATACATGTAAGGGCCCGGAATTTTTTAAAATTAATATAAATGGGAATATTATTTATTTTAAGGATTGAAAATTGGAAATTTCTGGAATAAAGGGGTAAATGGGCCAAAATTTTGACAAAGGCCCAATTATGGCCCAATAGACCATGGAGTGGATTTTAAAATTATGTAAGGGTTAATGATGGCCAATTGGACCATGGAGGTCAATTGGGTGAATACCCATTTGGGAACCAATGGATCAAGATGGTTAAGCTCTAAGGTAAATGGGTAGATGGAAATGTAATTGGGCCATGGGCCCAAATTGGTGATCCATTTAGAATGAATTCAATGGAATTTAAATCACATAAGTTAAGTAAATTTAACCAAGGTTTGGTGGGGCCAACCACCATGGTTGATTTGGTCAACCATGGGTGGAATAATGGAATTAGGTTAAGTACAATGAATTAACCTAAGGTGATTTAAATAAATAAATGGGAATTAAGTAACCAAAATATCTAAATATTGAATGATTAAAATTATCCAAATGAGGTGGTCAAAGTGGGGTCAAAAGGTGAAACCAAATCACCTCATTCCAACTCAAAGTAAAACACGTTGGAACGTGGTGGTGGGTATCTAAACCACCACCATAAAGTAAGAAAATATCTCATAAGGTTGGTGGGCTAATTAATGTAAAGTGTAAAAAAATGGGGATAAGCCTTGATTTCTTTTCCCATCCTCTCTTCATTTTTACTCTCTCCATTTTTCATTCTCCATTGCCGTCCCATGCTCTAAGTGAAGGAGAGGAAGAGAGCTAAGGAGAAGGGAAGAGAAGGAGGGAAGAAAGAAGTGGAAATTTAAGAAGGACTTACTCCAAGGTCAAGGTTACCACCTCCCCTCTCATCATCTTTCCCTCTCCCTCTCTCAATACAAACCCTACCTTGGCCGACTCCTAATGGTTAGGGGTTGCCACCATGGATCAAGCATCTTGACCTATCAAAGATCAAGAGGAAAGAGAGAGGAGGCTAAGGAGACCGACGGGAGCGGCGGAAATCGGGAGTGGACGTCGGATTGTGAGTATTTCTTAAACAAGAAATTTTGGATTTAGGATTTAAGAATTGGAATTTATTTATATGAATGAAATGGTGGATAGATAATTTTATGCTATGGAGTTTAAACCCATCAAATGAGAGGGTGGAAGATGGAGAAAACCCTAAATGGGTAAATTAGGGTTTAGGGAAAAGAAATAAATAAATGGATTATGTGCATTGGATAAATTATGAATTAAGCATGAAATTGGATGACTGCAAGAAAATCATGGGCCATAGGGTTCGGCCATGTAGCATGGCCCGAACCCCATGGTGGGTGATTAGCTAGTTGATGTAAATAATTAGGGTTTTTGAAGAATGGAAGACAATGAGGGTTTTTAGCTAATGAAATTTAGGGTTGTAAATGAATGCATGTGGGTAAGTTTTTTTTAAAATTGTTTTATGATGAAAAATGCAAATGGATTTTATGGCATTGGAAGGTATAAAAGAGAATGAATTATGAAACCATGGGTTCGGCCATGGTGTATGGCCGAACCCTAGGTTGTTGTGTGAAGTTAATTAGGGTTTTAGGGTATGAAGCCATGGAAAAGAAAAAATGGGAAGATTGATGAAATTAATATTTTGGTGAATGTAGGTATTTTGGAGCAATGAATGGTGGATCATGAACCCTATGGTGATGTAATGGTGATCAAATGATGGATTTAAAGGATGGAAAAGATGGATTAATGTGTTAATGAGTTAGGGTTTCAAATGAACAAATGTAGTGATCCAGTTTGGTGGGTTAGATTGGATGATGGATGGTGTTTGTGGCCTCCAAAGGGAATGAATGAGTGATGCACTCATTGAAGTTAAATGCATAAGGTAAACCCCATGGGAGGATTTGATGAATTATGTATTTGAATCCATGACCCAATGGTGGGATCATTTTTAGGTCTAAGGTTTAATGTGTATGTATGTGATTAAGTAATTGGGAATTGGATTAATTAGATGGCAAGTTTTAATAGTTTGGTGGGGTCATAAACGAACCTAAGTTAGGGATCTAAGTTTAAAATCAATTTTGGACTTAATCATGCATGGATAAATGGGTGATTAATCATGGAAAATGAGGGGTAGTGGCAAAACTGTAATTAAATGCCAAATTCAAGAATTCTATGGAGATTGATCATGGAATGAGGGGATCTAATGTGATAACCTTATAAGTGGTTAATAAAGCCTAGGGTGGCTGATTTTAGACATATGTACTTAAAAGTATATAATGGATTAGGTGGGACCCACAACACCTAAATGGTGACCGGTTTTTCATAAGGGCTTATAAATGGTTGAAACATGGACTAATGATTAATGTGTAATAAGGTACTGGACATCGCAGGCGGTGCGCGATCGGCGACCGGGCTTATCGAACGGAAAATGTAAAAGGACGCAAGTCGGTATTGGGTAGGATTCTAACCTTTTTGTAAGCCATGGATTGAGTGATGGTTTCCTTGAATTATTTTGGAAATAATATGGTATGTTTTAAGATTGGTTTTGAATTATGTATTATGTAGGGGTTTTTACTTGATTCATTCCGGTAAGCATATGATTGGTTTAAAATGGTTTTAATGCTATGATGTGATTATTGAGGCTTTGCTTGATCTATTTTGGGTAATCAAGTTATATGTTTTATTGATGGGATTTTCTTTAAATGTCATGGTTTGTTATTATATTCATTACATGGCATATGGCATCTACATCTCATGCATTGTAATGGCCCGAAATTTTTAAATCAATAAATATGTGAATATTATTTATTTTAACGATGAAAATTGGAAATTGGTGGAATAAATGGTAAATGGGCCAAATTGGACAAAGGCCCAAATATGGCCCAATAGACCATGGATTGCATTTTAAAGTCATTTAAGTGGTCAATGATGGCCAATTGGGCCATGGGTGGTCAATTGTGTCAAATAACCATTTGGGACCCAATGGGTCAAGATGGTTAAGCTCTAAGGTAAATGGGTAAGATGGAAATGTAATTGGGCCATGGGCCCAATGATGATCCAATTGGTTGTAGTGGGCTTAATAAAATTTAAATCACCTAAGTTATTTGGAATTAAACCAAGGTGATGTGACCAAGTGGTACCCACCTCCACCTCATCAAGTGAGGTGGCGTGTGGGCCAAGGTTTGGTGGGACCGGCCACCATAGTTGATTTGGTCAACCATGGGTGGAGTAATGGAGTTAGGTTAAGTACAAATGGATTAACCTAAGGTAATTACCTAATTAATTAAATAATTAAATTATTTAAATGGTGGTTAAAAGTGGTCAAGTGGGCCAAGAGGTGAAGACCCACCTCATTCCAACCTCAAATATGAAACACGTTGGGCTTGGTGGTGGTTTAGATAACCACCACCATAAAGCAATTTAATATCTCAAAAATATCTTAAGGTTGGTGAATGTAATTAATGTAAAGTAAAAAAATGGGATAAGCCTCATCTTTTCCTTTCTTTCTCTCTTTTCATTCTCATGTCAATCCTTCACTCTCTTATGACCGTCCCACACTAGGAAGGAGGAGAGAAGAAGGAAATTAAGGAAAGGAAGCTAAGAAGAGAAGGAGAGAAGAAAGAAGTAGAATTTAAGGAAAATCACCCTAAGATCAAGGTGATCATCTCCCCTCTCATCATCTCTCTCTCTCCCTCTCTCAATTTAACCCTACCTTGGCCGATCCTAAGGTTGGGGGTTGCCACCATGGATCAAGAATCTTGACCTACCAAAGATCAAGAGGAAGGAGAGAGGAGGCTAAGGAAACCGACGGGAGTGCCGGAAGTCGGAGGAGACGACGGATTGTAAGTATTTCTTAAACAAGAGAATTTGGATTTTTAGGGTTTAAGAATTGGAATTTATTTTTGTGAATTTAATGGTGGTTACATAAGTTTATGCCATGGATTTTAAATCCATCAAATGGAAGGAATGGTAAGTAATGTATGTTTTTTTAGGATTTTGAGAAAATGGAAGATGGAGAAAACCCTAAATGGGTGAATTAGGAGTAGGGAAAAGAATAAATAAGTGATTATGTGCATTGGGTAATTTATGAAATTAAGCATGGAAGTGGATGATTGAAGAAAAATCATGGGCCATAGGGTTCGGCCATGTAGCATGGCCGAACCCCATGGTGAGTGATTGGCTAATTGATATAATTGGTTAAGGTTTTGATAAGTGGAAGAAAATGAGGGTAGCAAATGAAAATTAGGATTTTAAATGGGTCAATGTAGGTGTTTGGAGCAATGAATGGTGGATCATGAACCATGGATTCGGCCATGGTAAATGGCCGAAACCTATGGTGGTGTAATGGTGATCAAATGAATGGGTTTAAGGGATGCAAAAGTGGGATTAATGTATTAATGAGTTTAGGGTTTTGAATGAGTAATGTTGTGGCCTTAAGAGGCATAGAAAAATAATAGAACATGAACCATGGGTTCGGCCATGGTGTATGGCCGAACCCTATGGTCATGTATTACAAATTTTAAAGGGGTTTAAAAAGGATGGAAAACGGGAAGATTCAATGGGTTAAGTATGTTTGAAACCATGAAAGATGAGGGGGAATGTTATTAGTTTTGATGGGCTCAAGAGATGAAACAATGTTGATCAAATGAATGATCTAAATAAATGATGAAATTCCCATATAGAGGGATTTGTGATAAATTAAAATGTGAGCAATGGACCCAGGGAAAAAAAAATGGGAAAAGGACACCATGGGTTCGACCATGGTGTATGGCCGAACCCATGGCCCGTTTGTGAGCCTTTTGATGGGTTAGATTGGAGTATGAAGGTGTTTAAATTGATTGGGATTAGGTTAAAGGCTTATTTTTAATAAGTTCATATTATGGTTGATAGGTCACTAATAGATCTAAGTTGTGGATCAATTTTGGACTTAAGTGTGGCTAAGTTAATAGATTTTAATGTGGTTAAGGTTGATGATTCAAATCTATAAATAGGCCAAAGAAAGAATGGGGTAAAGACATCATGGGTTCGGCCATGGTGTATGGCCGAACCGATGACCCATTTGTGGGTAAACTTATGAATAAATTTGGTATGATGTATGTGAGAAAGGAATGAGGATTAGAGTGTTTAAGTGGCTAATTTTTAGTGTTGTTAGTTGTAATGGAAGTGTGATTAAGTAATGATAAGTCAAGTGTATGGTTTAGGTTCTCTCAATGGAGGGACTTATGATGAATTTAATGTGTAACCAAAGACCAAGGACAATGGAGATTTGGTTAAATTTAAAGGGCTGAATTTTAATGACTCAATTGTAGATCATTATGGCCTAAGGTTAATGTGTTTGTACATGTTTAAAGTAATGGACTTTAGGTTAAATTAAGTGGCTGACTTTATTGATTTTAAGATATGGGTGATGGGTCATTGATGGATCCAAATCTATGAATCATCTATGGACTTAATCATGCATGGATGAATGAGTGATTAACCATGGAGAAGAGGTAGTGGCAAAACCGTAAATAATGGCTAAAATGAAGAACTCCATGGGAGATGATCATGGGTTTAGGGATTCTAAGTAATAGCATTATGTAGGGTAAAATAAAGCCTGGGAGGCTGATTTTACACTCATGTAATTAAAATGTGGACTGATTAATGTGTAATAAGGTACTGGACATCGCAAGCGGTACGCATGTCGGTAGCTGGACTGTCGGACGGAAACGAAAGAAAGAACGCTAGTCGGTATTTGGTAGGATTCTAACCTTTTTGTAAGCCATGGATGGAGTGATGGTTTCTTTGAATTACTTTGGAAATTATATGGTTTGGTTAAGATTGGTTTTGAATTATGTATTACGTAGGGGTTTTCATTTGATTTATTCTGGTAAGTATATGATTGGTTTATAAATGGGTTTTAAAGCTATGATGTGGTTATTGAGGCTTTTTTTGATCTATTTTTGATAATCAAGTTATATGTTTTGTGGATGGGATTTTTTAAATGTCATGGTTTGTTATTATATTCATTACATGGCATATGACATCTACATCTCATGCATGGCATGGGAGGGATATGACAGGGGAAGGATGAAATGAAACCGGAGTCCATGCTCCGTCGGGGCGACCGATAAACAGACATGGAGATATTTTAATATATTTGATTTATCAGGGATGTTGTATGAAATTATGATACCTTGATGATGGTTCTTCCATCAAGGGGGATGATTTGTGATTGGTTATATCTGGACGAGGTTTTGCCGTCCAGGGGGATGATTTGTGATTGGTTATATCTGGATGAGGTTTTGCCATCCAGGGGGATGATTTGGGAGTGTGTATATTTTGACGAGGCAGTGCCTTCAAAGGGGATATGGCATCGGGATACTAAAGATGATGGGTGGGATTCATAACACAGACACCCATGGCATGACATTCATCTTATAGTTTTTTTGTTCCTTATATGATTTCATATGTGTTTGTTATCACTAATCCATGTGTTAGCCCTACTCGGAGTCCTACTGGGCGCGTTGTCTAACGCCCTACTTCTACCCTAGCTGATGACGCAGGAGGTGGCGAAGCGGAAGGAAGAGACGGGAGCCAAGCTAAGGAGCTTGGAAAGGCCTGCTAGATAGTTACTAATGTTTATTCGGATAATGTAATTTGCAATAGTTTAGCTTGTCGGAAATTTAATAAATTAGATTACTTGCTATGTTTTGGGATTATATTTTGGACATTATGATTTTGAGGTATTTTAGTAATTTAAATGGATGTTATCTTCCCTGCGATCTCAAATTTGTAGGGTAGTTCTTATTGTTAATTCCGAATATAGTTGTATTATTCCTTGATGCTTGTTGTCTACGTGTGAACTGTTCTCCGTGGACTTCGTTCCACGCACACGTAGGGTTGGCCAGTTAAGGGCCGGGCTTTAGAAGCTCGGACTTAACTCGCGTCGTGACGTCCGCGCCCTTTGTCACTCTTTATTAAAAAAAAAAAATAGACTCTGATTTTAGGTGAAAAGGGACGGGCGTTACATGCATGGCATGGGAGGGATATGACAGGGGAAGGATGAAATGAAACCGGAGTCCATGCTCCGTCGGGGCGACCGATAAACAGACATGGAGATATTTTGATGTGTTTGATGTATCAGGGATGTTGTATGTAATTATGATACCTTGATGATGATTCTTCCATCAAGGGGGAGGATTTGTGATTGTTTTACATCTAGACGAGGTTTTGCCGTCCAGGGGAATGATTTGTGATTGTTTTATATCTGGACGAGGTTTTGCCGTCCAGGGGGATGATTTGTGATTGTTTGTATCTTGACGAGGTTTTGCCGTCAAGGGGGATATGACAGCATGATGGTATGGATGACGGGTGGGATTCATAACATCGAAACCCATGGCATAGCATTCATTTTATGATCTCCGTTATGTATTATCTATATGCTTTGTTATCACTAATCCATGTGTTAGCCCTACTCGGAGTCCTACTGGGCGCGTGTTCTAACGCCCTACTTCTACCCTAGCTGACGATGCAGGAGATGGCGGAACGGAAGGACAGGACGGGAGTCAAGCTTAGGAGCTTGGGAAGGCGGACTAATTATTTTGTTTAAGTTTATTTTGGGAAAATGTGTATTTGCATAATTTAGCTTGTCGGAAATGTAATAACTTAGATGTCTTGCTATAAATTATTTTGGACAGTACAGTATGAGGGCATTTTAGTAATTTAATGGATATCTCTTCCCTGCTATCTGAAGATTGGTAGGATAGTGTCTATTATCGTCTGCACTTATTTTTATGTTCCGTGAGCTTACTTGCTACGCGTGAACCGTACTCGTGGACTTATGTTCCACGCACGCATAGGGTTGGCCAGTTAAGGGCCGGGCTTTAGAAGCTCGGAACTTAACTCGCGTCGTGACGTCCGCGCCCTTTGTCACTTTAATCTAAAAAAAAAAAAAATGTACTCTGATTTTACGGTGAAAAGGGGCGGGTGTTACAGTTGGTATCAGAGCGAATTCGGAAGAATGAATCTCTCGAAGTAAGATTTAAGACGGTTGCACGTCTCACTGACGGCTAAGAATCCCAACCGACCGACTCTTCGGAGTCCGCTGCACAGGGGCCCGGGTTAATTTATTTCGATTGACTCAAACGGAAGTGTTTAATCTGAGAACAACAATTGACGGAAAGGAATGATAGCAAGGGAAGAAAGATTCATTCTAGGAGAGATTTATTGAAACATAGCAAGATAGGGTTTACTTCCCCAGAAATGAGAAAACATCTAGGTTTTTCCCCCAAATTGATGAAACAGTACTAGATTTATCAGATATAGTAAAGTAGGATGTACTTCCCCGGTATCCCCAATTTGAACAACAGACAATAGGAATTAAGAGTTTCCCCCCAGAAACAAAGGAAAAAAAAACAAGTGTGCTTATTTGGCAACTTTCCCCAAACAAAATACATTGTGATATACATAAGAAATTCCCCAAAACCGAGATTGGGTTTAATTGGAAATTGCAGTTGATGATTTTTGGGTTCTAATTGTATTCTATGAATACAGGTATGTCAAATGAAAGGGAGTGGACATAAGGACTAAAGTTAGCATGGGTCTAAACAGTGGATTAAAATTGATGAAATGGACCATTTGGATCGGCCGAATTCCATGAGGTGTTATGGTCATTTGGACAAAGTGATGAATTTATTGGATGGTTTTGAGAGGTAAAAAAATGCAGCAATGATGTACTGATTTTTATATGAATAAGTGACACTTAAAACATGCTAAAGAGGACCAAGACATGGACATAGGGTTCGGCCACTTTGGATGGCTGAACCCCATGAAAATATTAGATGGTTTTGGTGAGTTAAAAACCATATAAAGTTATGGTGTTCTTATGGAAATTAATGGATTAACATGTTTACTGTTTTGGTGGATTTTTATGTGGCTGAACCATGTATAATTCATGGGTGAGTTAGCATGATTAAACCATGAGTAATCATGGTGATTATTGGATCAAGTGAACCCTAGGGTTCGGCTATGAGTATGGCCGAACCCCATGGGGCTGTTTTGAAATAAATGGACTGTTTTGGATGGGAGGTTATGGTTGTTTTAATTAAGGAATCATACATGATAAGTTATGGACTATGTGTAAGAAAATAATCAACCATTGATGATGATGGATTGTGGATAAAAATCTATAGGATGTGGTTCGACCATGTGGCATGGCCGAACCCCATCAGTGATTATTTGATAGAATTGGGTTAAGTAATAAATGGGATTAAACGTGATGAATGAAGAACCCCACATGATGTGGTCGGGTCTTAGATATGAATGAACAAGTAAGTGATAGTATGATATGCTGATTGTTATGGACAAGGTACCGGAAGTTGAACGTCGTGCGAGTCGTGACCGGGTGACGCCAAAAAAAGAGCAATTACTGAAGTGAATCTTCAGTAGGTTTCCTACCTACTTGTAACCACAGTTTTATCCTAGTTTTCTTTATGAGACTCTTGTTTATTTTATGTGGCTTCGAATGATATATTATGCATTTACAAATGGCATACAAAGCATTGGCATCTCATGCATGGACATGGGATGATGACTGAGGTTCTATAGTGTTGCAATTATGAGTTCCGTCCTCCTTAGGCGATGAGAGTCCCGCCAGGATGAGTAACATGATGATCATAGTGACATTGGTCTTCTTAGGAGATGAGAGTCCCGCCAAGAGGACTAATAGGTGATATACATCAACTCAATGATGAATCGTCTTTCCACAGGTAACGAGGTTTACTGTGGATTACCTTATCATGTGAGACCCAGATGGAAGTGTATTGTGATTTACCTTCACGGTGCGAGGCACGTCAAGTGATGGCTATGATTGTACATGATGGGAGAGACTCATTGCATGTGCATACTTCATAGCATGGTTTTACCTGTTTTTACTAATCATGTACTATGATATATATATGCATGTTTTATATGCTAATCATGTGGTAGCCCTGATTCGGGAACCTACTGGGCGCGTTGATCTAACGCCCTTATTCTATCATCAGAGGAGAATGCAGGTACAAGGAAAGGGAAAGAAAAGGTCGATGACCGGGAGGGGAGCCAAGTCTAAGTGCTTGAATGATGAACAGGATTACTTAGTTACTGTCATTTGAATTATATTTTGATGGACATGTAATAAGTTAATACTTGCTATGGTTTGATTAGACTATTAACTATGGATGGTTGTTTACCTTAATTATCATGTGAGACTGTTACTTGCTATCTTTTCATATTATTTCCACAGTTAATCTAGTTTTATTCGCATGTTGTTGTTAGTTCCATGTGTGATTCATATTCGTGGTCTAGTCCATGTACACATGGGTGGACAGTTAAGGTTCAGACTTGAATAGTCTGAACTTAACTCGCGTCGTGGCTCTCCCGCTCTCTTTCACTCTGTGTTTCTTTCAAGAGAAATTTTCAGACTATGATTTTCGGAAGGGTGGAAAAGGACGGGGCGTTACAGTTGGTATCAGAGCGAAACAGGAAGTTGAATCATCGAAGTAAGATTAAGACGGTTTCATGTCTCACTGACGGATAAGAATCCCAACTGACCGACATTTCGGAGTCCGCTGACCGGGGGCCGGATTAATTTACTTCGAGTGACTCAGACTGAACAATCAATTTGAGAACGACAATGAAAGATAGCAAAGTAAAGTACAGTCATCAAAACTGGACATATCAAACATAGCAAGTAGGATGTACTCCCCTGATATCCCCACACTGAGAAACAAACAACAGGAATGTAGAGATTTCCCCAGAAACAAAAGAACACAAAGAGTGATGATTTGGTAATCTTCCCAAACAAAATACATGATATTATGCATGATCAAATTCCCTGAAAACCAAGAGTGGTTTATTTAGAATTATTGTTGAATATTCTTATGTTCTACTGATATGATACAGATATGTCGAGTAACGTGGAGTACTCGGAGTGGTACAGCGGAACCCCTAGCAATCCCATAGATTTGGTGTCTGCTTCCAATGACACCAACGTGGAAGCTAACGTGAACTTTCAGGAGGGGCCTCCCGAGGATGAGGAATGGAACTTAGCACCATTGGAGGAGGTGAACCTAGCACCATTACCGGAGTATCTTATGGAAGATATTCCTTGGTTAGTGGGACCTCCTGAGGAAGAAGAAGAGGATCTAGCACCTTTTCTAGGAGGATCCTATTGCAAATGTTCCTATTATATTGGAATCGCTTGGGGAGATAGATCCCTATGATACATGTGAGTTGTGCAATCAAGACCGGCACAACTGTAGATATTGTCCTCACCCTTTACGCATTGTCTGCCCGTTCTGTGGACTACATGGGCATGGAGAGGCGAGGACTAATTGTCCTTATATTGGAGGACCTGGATTAATACCCTGCACGACATGTGACATATTGGGGCACACGGCGATGACGTGTCCTGATAACCGTTTCAAGTTCGCTGATGATGCGGAGTCTTCTACGGAAGACTAGGCTAGGAAGTAATATGAAAGGTTATTAAAAAGAGGGTTATTTTGTAAGGGTGTATATTTTATATAGGGTTTTGTTTCACCCTACCCACCTGTGTACAAAGATGAAGTATGAATTAATATAAAGTATGCGATTTTATGATTTTATGAGGATTTATGGCATTTAATGCATATTGTTAATGGAAACTAAGTCTATGATGTTTCCATGAGCTAGGAATAAATGGCGCCACAGAAAAAGGTTATAAAGAATCCGAAGGGAAAGGAAAAAGTTTTGCAAATCGGATTAGGTGAGGGGGCATCAAAGAGAAGGACCCGACAAGACAGTAGAAAGAAGGATGAGGTGTTAATAATCACACCACAAGGGAAAGTAGTACCTGAACGCAAAAAGGTGGTACATGAGAAGGTGCCATCGGTACATGACAGAGAGCCATCAATTCATGACGAGGCGAGGTCAGTTCATGAACGATCGCGCAATGAGGAAGAGTCACATCATTCTCGGCGAGAGGAAGCGGATAGTGACCCTACATATGGACGAGACGAGGAGGAAGAATATGACTCGTCATATCGATGAGAGGAAGAAGGAAATAGCAACAACGACGTGACTATACCACATGTACCGCATGAACTACAGAGCCTGGTACAGGCAGTAGTCGCCTCTGTCCTCCAACAACATATGAACGGAGGGGGAAGCATGAGTGAAAATAATGACCGTAACATGGTCAGAGATTTTCAACAACAGCGCCCACCTTACTTCAAGGGCAGAGAAGGGCCTATCGGAGCCGAGAACTGGTTGGAGAAGATTTCTCACATATTGACTCTTTTGAATATCAAGAGTCATGCTCACAAAATCCTATTGGCCACGTCACAGCTGATAGATGACGCCGCTAAATGGCGGAAAGTAATGGAGAAACAGCAGGCACTTGTGCCAAGAAGAGAAAGAATTGCTTTGACCTGGGAGCAATTCTCGGCGACATTCTTAGAGCGCTATTTTTCGGAGGAAGAGAGGGAACGTCAAATTCAGGCCTTTATGACATTAATGCAAGGCTCGATGACGGTGGCTGAGTACCACCAAGAGTTTCTTAGCCTGTCAATCTATGCATTTTATGTTGTGGACACGGAATATCGAAGGCTCACAAGTTCGAGCGTGGGTTACGGCCAAACATTAGGGCTAGGGTAACTGTGTTCAAAGCAGCCACGCTGGCGGAAGTGGTCAGCAGGGCTACCATTGTGGAACAGGAAATGGCAGAATTTACAAGAGTGGACAACCGCCGAGCTCCGAGTGGGAGGGGTGCATATCAACCCAATAAGAGGTTCAGATCGAACTTCAGCAGACCCTCGCCGTCTGTTGGATCTAGTGGGGGCTTTCGCCCCAACCAGTCCACTCAATCTGTAGCAGTCACTCAAGTTTCTCGAGGGGTGAACACCTGCTTTCACTGTTATCAACCAGGTCGCTACAAAAAGGACTGCCCAAAAATCAACAGGCTGTCATACTCTAGAGGATCATTTCGTCCGCCAGCTAGACCGGTAGACTCTAGAGGAGGCAGAATGCAAAGTCGGGGAGGTCGAGGATCTAACCCTGCTGGAGCTGGACGATTATTCACTCTAATTTCTCCGGAAGAAAAGGAACATGCTGTGATACAAGGTATGGCGGTAGTGAGTAGTTCTTATGCATATGCACTATTTGATTCTGGAGCATCACACTTCTTCATAGCTGCATCATTTATTACTGCTACCGGTACATTAGTTCAAAGATTAGCCACAGCACTTACTATTGTATCCCCTGTCGGAGATTCGGCATTGGGACTTATATGTACGGTGGTTAACACTGAATTAGCTGGACTCAGATTTGAGTTCAATTATCTGGTGCTTGACATGTCTGAGTATGATATAATATTCGGCATGGATTGGTTGGCTAAGTTTCATGCCAACATCGACTGTTATCGTCGAAGAGTGACATTTAAGTCACCCGAGGGCAAGCAATACGTAGTTCGTGCAGATAAACAGAGTGGATTATAGGAAGGGTTAAACCACGTGGTATTGAATAATATCACCATAAATAAAGCTCCAGTTACTGAACTTCCGGCAATTGTACAAGAATTTGCGGATGTATTTCCAAAGGAACTCCCTGGTTTACCGCCTATGAGGGAGATTAACTTCGAGATCAAGTTGTACCGTGGCACAACACCAGTGTCGTTACCACACTATCGGATGGCACCAGCAGAGACGTTGGAGCTAAAGAAGCAGATTGATGAACTACTTAGGCTGGGTTGCATTCGAAACAGTACATCATCATGGGGAGCACCAGTGCTGTTCGTGAAAAAGAAGGATGGTTCACTACGGATGTGCGTGGACTACCGGAAGCTAAATCAGCTAACAGTCCGGAACAAGTACCCTCTACCCAGGATCGATGATTTATTCAATAAATTGAAGGGTTCCATTCAAAGATTGATTTGATGTCTGGTTATCATCAAATACAGGTTAGGGAGAAAGATATAGAGAAGACGGCTTTTCGGACGCGGTATGGACTGTTTGAGTTCGTGGTCATGCCATTTGGACTCACAAATGCGCCGGCTGTGTTCATGGATTTAATGAACATAATCTTCTGTCCCTATCTGGATCAATTTGTAATCGTATTCATTGACGATATTCTGATATATTCCAAGAATCAGGAAGAACATGCAGAACACTTACGGATAGTTTTGAATACTTTGAGGCAGCATAAGCTGTATGCCAAGGCCAGCAAATGTGAATTCTGGCTATCCGAGTCAATTTCTTGGGACATGTTATATCTGAGGGAGGTATAGTCGTGGATCAGGCTAAAGTGGCAGCAGTGAAAGATTGGAAAGCGCCCAAGAATGTAACTGAAATTCGTAGCTTCTTGGGATTGGCTGGTTATTATAGAAGATTTATCATGGATTTTGCAAAAAATAGCATCTCCATTGACTCGACTCACACAGAAAGGACTCAAGTACAAGTGGACAGATCTATGTAATCAAAGGTTTGAAGAGCTGAAGACAAGACTTACCACTGCCCCTATTTTAGTTTTGCCGGTAAGTGGCAAGTGTTACGAGGTATATTGCGATGCCTCGGGAGAGGGACTGGGTTGTACACTCAGTCACGGTAATTGTGTGGTGGCGTATGGTTCAAGGCAGTTAAAAATACATGAACGTCTTTACCCCACACATGATTTGGAATTAGCTGCAGTGATTTTCGCCCTCAAGAGTTGGAGACACTACCTCTACGGCGAGAAATTTGAGGTATTTTCTGATCATAAGAGCTTAAAATATCTTTTGATCAGAAGGAGCTCAACCTCAGGCAACGAAGATGGATGGAGTATCTGGCGGATTATGAGTTTACGCTTAGATATCATCCAGGCAAGGCAAACAAGGTAGCGGATGCCCTCAGCCGTATACCACATGCATCCGTGGCATGTTTGATCAGATCGGAATGGGAGATGTTGAATACCATCTGAGAGTTTAAACTCTACTATAACAACTGTGGGACCATATACAATCTGGTTATCCAATCCAACATAGTTACCAAGATTGAACAAGAACAACGTATGGATCCGGAAGTGGAGGACATATGGGCCAAGATGTCTACTGGCACCATTGTGCCGGAATGGGAATTAAGACCAGGACAAGGTCTTTTATTCCGGGGAAGAACATATGTGCCAATGAGTTGCAGGAAGGAGCTACTAATTGAGGCACATCAGTCCAAGCTCTCTATTCATCCGAGCAGCACCAAAATGTACCATGATTTAAAGAGGCATTATTGGTGGCATGGACTAAAAAGGGATGTGGCGGAATTCGTGGCGCATTGTCTAACTTGTCAGCAAGTTAAGACTGAACACCAAAAGCCACCAGGGTTACTCAAACCCTTAGCAGTACCAGGATGGAAATGGGAACACATTTCCATGGACTTTGTATCGGGGTTGCCGAGGTCTTCAAAGGGCAATGACGCCATATGGGTCGTAGTCGACCGGCTGACCAAGTCCGCACATTTCATACCTATCAAGATGACTGATTCGTCTGAGACGTTGGGTCGGCGGTATATTAAAGAGATCATTCAGCTACATGGCATTCCTCGAACGATAGTATCGGACAGAGATAGCCGTTTTACCGGCATAGTATGGCAAAGCATGCAGTTAGCCATGGGGACAGACTTATTGACTAGCACCACTTTCCATCCACAGACTGATGGACAGTTTGAAAGGACGATATAGACCTTGGAAGACATGTTGAGAGCATGCATGTTAGATTTCAAGGGTGGATGGGAGGACCACCTACCACTGGTGGAGTTCTCGTATAATAACAGCTATCAGGCAAGCCTTCAGATGGCTCCATACGAGGCATTATATGGTAGACCGTGTAGGTCGTCGGTATGTTGGACAGAGGCTGGAGAGCCTGCATTGATCGGATCGGAACTAGTCGCAGAGACTACTGCACAAATAAAGTTGATACATCAACACTTATTGATGGCACAGAGTCGGCAAAAGAGTTATGCTGATAAAAGGAGACGGTTTCTGGAATTTGAAGTGGGAGACATGGTATTTTTAGAGGTCTCGACGGAAAGGACACATGAGGTTTGGCAAGAAAGGAAAACTGTCACCAAGATATGTTGGACCGTTTTCCATCATAAGAAGGATGGGGGATGTAGCTTACCAGTTAGCACTTCCTTCACAGTTAGCAACTCTACATGCTGTGTTTCATGTGTCAATGCTAAGAAAGTATAATCTGGATCCATCCCATGTTTTGAATGTTAAGGATATTGAAGTACAAAGCGACTTGGCGTACGTCGAGAAGCAGGTCAGGATAGTGGAGACCGAACAAAGGGTGTTGCGAAACAGAGCGATTCAGTTCGTAAAAGTGGTATGGGACCGACATGGTGATGAAGAGGCCACATGGGAACTTGAATCGGCGATGAGAACAGCTCACCCCGAATTATTTGGATAATTTAATTTGAGAACCCTACTTCGCTCGATTTTAGGGACGAAAATTTTAAAAGAGGGTTATATTGTAACACCCCGATTTCTCAATGAAGTGGATAATTACGAAAATGCCCCTGGTTGGTTAAATTAATTATTTTGTGATGTCAAATAAGGAAATGGTGGGGCCTATTGCTCAAATTAAGGTCATATGAGCACATTATAAATGTCAAGCTTGATTGGATGGGTAATGAACATCAATTGGGTCGAAAATGGCTAAATGGGTCAAAGGGCCCAATTGGACCCAATGGGTCAAAATGGATGATTTGACCATTGTGTAAGCTCAAATTAAATGGGGTCAAGCTGAACTGATTGGAAATCAGGTATAGCAAAAATGGGTAGGCTTGATGCACAAGTGAAAACCATTAAAAATGGCAAAAAATCAGCCCATGAATGGGTCATGTGGTCAAAACGGGTCAAGGGGCTGATTGGGGACCCAATGGGTCTGGTTGACAAAGTTGACCACGGTTGACCGTGTGGGCCTTCAAATGAACTCAAGTGTGAGTTACTTCAGCTTGAGTTGGACTGATTTGGAGTGAGTCTAAATTAAGAAAAGAGTTGACTCAAATATGGAGCATTAAATGTGATGAGTTGGATGAGTTGGGTTAGAATAAAAATATCATGAGTTAAGTGAGTCAAGAGGAGGTGGAAATGAGTTGTAATCTCACACAACACTCGATCAGAATCAATCTCAGCCGTTGGTATGAAGAGGTGCCTTGGCAAAGCCAAGGGACACCAAGATTGGGCGGCGCCAATGCATTGAATGGATGCATTGTTTCATTTCCAATGGGTGCAACGTTTGGCACCAAGGGGTGTCTTGGGTGACACCCAACATCCCTTCGTTTTTGACAAGAGTAAAGAGGGAGGATGAATGGGAGTTGGGGGCTGAAACTACAAAAGGCAAAGGGTGCGTTTCTTGGCCGTTTTTGTCATTGCAAATCCAAGAATTCCCATCTCTCTCTTCCTCTCTCCAATTCGTTTTTCTTGGCTGAACAGCAGAGGTTTTGGCAGCAGTTAATCAAGCATAAACCAGCAAGGAGATAAGGAAGACAGGAAAATATAAAAGGGAGAAACCAAGGATCAAAGGCAAGAAGAAAGATTGGAAGTTTGGTAAGTATTTATATGTTATTTTGGTTTAATAACATGGAACAAATGGGGTGTGTATTGGGCCATGCTTATGGCCGAACACACCAAGGTTTCAACCTTGATTAATAGAGGATTAAAAATGGTAAAAATAACCATTGGGTTCGGCCACAATGGAGGGCCGAACCCCATGTAAAAGATAGGTTGGTTTGATGTTTTAAAACATAGAAACCATGGAGTTTTTATGGACTGTTTTTTAGGCTTCTTTAAGATTCAATTGCATGTTTTTAAAGAGGGTTAATGTAACGCCAGCCCCTTTTCACCGAAAATCAGAGTCTATTTTTTTTAAAAAAAAAGGAAAAGTGACAAAGGGCGCGAACGTCACGACGCGAGTTAAGTCCGAGCTTCTAAAACCCGGCCCTTAACTGGCCAACCCTACGTGTGCGTGGAATGAAGTCCACGGAGAATGGTTTACACGTAGAAGTAAGCATCGGGGAACATTTAAACCAATTGCGGAAAATTATAAAAGAGCCTAACCTATAAATTCTTAGATAGCAGGGAAGTTACATTCATTCAATCACCAAACATCCTTAAAACCATAATGTCCAAAATATAGTAAGTAATCTCAATTATTACATTTCCGACAAATTAAACTACATCAAATACACATTTCTCAAAATAACTTAAATAAAATAATTAGTCCGCCTTCCAAAGCTCTTAAGCTTGGCTCCCGTCTCGTCCTTCTGCTCTGGCATTTCCTGCGTCATCAGCTAGGGTAGAAGTAGGGCATTAGACCACGCGCCCAGTAGAACTCCGAGTAGGGCTAACACATGGATTAGTGATAACAAAGCAGATAGATAATACATAACGAAAAGCCATAGAATGAATGTCATGCCATGGGTGTCTGTGTTATGAATCCCACCCATCATCCTTACTATCCCGATGCCATATCCCCCTTGACGGTAAGGCCTCGTCAAGGCGTAACCACAAATACAATACTCCCCTTGATGGAAGAATCATCATCAAGGTATAACAATAAATACAACATCCCCCTTGATGGTAAGGCCTCGTCAAGGTACAATAATACATATGTGAAATGTCCCCATGCTTGTTTATCGGTCGCCCCGACGGAGCATGGACTCCGGTTTCATTTCATCCTTCCCCTGTCATATGCCTCCCATGCCATGCATGAGATGTAGATGCCATTTGCCATGTAATATATGAAATTCAATAGTAATAAAACCCATCTTAAAACAATTACAAGATTACCAACTAAATCCAAGGGAAAACATCCCACAATATTTAATCCAAAACCCATCATAAGCATTCACATAATTTCCAAAATAATTTAGAGTAAAACATCACATGATACATAATCCATAACATATCTTAAAGACAACCACATGATTTCCAAAATAGATTAAAGAAAACATCACCCAAATCCATGGCTTACAAAAAGGTAGGAATCCTACCGAATACCGACCCGCGTCCCTTTACGTTTTCCGTTCGATAAACCCAGTCGCCGATCGTGCACTGCCTGCGATGTCCAGTACCTTATTACACATTCATCATTAGTCCATGTTTTAACCATTTCTAAGCCCATATGAAAAAACCGGTCACTATTTAGGTTTTGTGGGTCCCATATCATCTATTAAACCTTTTACTCCCATAAGTCTTAAAATTCAGCCACCCTAGGCTTTATCAATCACTTATAAGGTTATTACATTAGCTCCCCTAAGTCCATGATCAATTTCCATGGAATTCTTGAATTTGGCCACTAATTACGGTTTTGCCACTACCCCTTTTTTTCATGCTTAATCACTCATTTATCCATGCATGATTAAGTCCATAATTGATCATAAACTTAGATCCCCAACTTAGGTCCATTAATTACCCATTGACCCATGTCACAAAGCCATTAAAATTTAACCATTTTATTAACCTACCCCTCATTCATTTAAACCCATACAAAATCCCACACTTAACCCTTTAGATGGGTAATGAATCATGGTTTCAAAATACCTCATTCATCAACTCTTCCCATGGGATTTAGCTCATACATTTAAACTACAATGAATCCATTACCCATTCATACTCTTTGGAGACCATGAACATCACTCATCCTCCAATTTAACCCACCAAAATGGATCACAATTGGGCCATGGGTTCGGCCATACACCATGGCCGAACCCATGGTGTCCTTTCCCCATTTTTCTTGGGTCCATTGTTACACATTTGGGTTTATCACAAATCCCTCCATGAAGGGTTTAATTCATACACTTAAAACCATCATCCTTAGCTACATTAGAGTCCATTACAAATATCAATGCTAAAACCATTTTCGGGTCCATCAACACCACCAACATTCCCATTTACTTTCCATTATTCACAACCCTTCATTCCACCATTTGATCACCATAGGGTTCGGCCATACACCATGGCCGAACCCATGGCTCAAGGTTCACTTCCTCCATGCATTTCAATGCCATAAACCCCTTTGCATTTTCATCATAAAACCATTTTACAACTTACTCCCATTCATTCATCTACAACCCTAATTTTCATTAGATAAAACCCTCATTGTCTTCCATCTTTTTGAAACCCTAATTATTTAAATCCAATACCAAATCACCCACCATGGGGTTCGGCCATACCACATGGCCGAACCCTATGGCCCATAATTTTCTTCCAATCATCCAATTCTATGCTTAATTTCATAAATTACCCAATGCACATAATCCAAGTATTTATTTCTTTTCCCTAACCCTAATTTTTCCACTTAGGGTTTTTGCCCACTTTTCCATTCATTCCATTTGATGGATTTAAAATCCATAGCACAAATTTACTTGACTACCATTAAATTCACAAAATAAAAATCAAATCTTAAACCCTAAACTCCAAAATTTCTTGTTTAAGAAATACTCACTATCCGACGTCTCATCCGATTTCCGCCGCTCCCGTCGGTCTCCGTAGCCTCCTCTCTCCTTCCTTTTAATCTTTGGTAGGTTAAGATTTTTTATCAAGGGTGGCAATCCCCAACCCTAGAATCAGCCAAGGTAAGTTTTGTGTGAGAGAGGGAGAGGGGAAAATTATGAGAGGGAAGATGATAACCCTTTACCTTAGAGTGATTTCTCTCAAAATTCCACTTCTTTCTTCTCTCCTTCTCTTCTCTTTTTCCTTAATTCTCTTTCTCTCCTTCACTTGGATGTAGGGGACGACCATGGGAGAATGAAAATGGAGAGAGTAGAATGAAAAGAGAATAAGAAATGGTAAAGAAAAAATGGACTTAACTTAACTTGTTTTACCATTTATTACTCCACCAACCCTAAGATATTTTCTTAGATATTTTTAAATATCTCTTATTTGCTTTATGGTGGTGGTTATCTAAACCACCACCATGCCCAACGTGTTTAACATTTTGAGGTGGGGTAGCTTGGTCTCCATTTGACCAATCTAACCCCATTTAGCCACCAACTTATTAATTTAAGTATTTAATGAAGTTGGTAATTAACTTAGGTTAATTCATTTTTATTTAACCTAATTCCCATTATTCCACCCATGGTTGACCAAGTCAACCATGGTGGCCGGCCCCACCAATCATTGGCCCACACGCCACCTCACTTGATGAGGTGGAGGTGGGTCCCACTTGGCCACACCACCTTGGTTAAATTTTTAACTTAACTTAGGTGATTTAATTTCATTGAATACCCTCTAAATGGATCACCATTGGGCCCATGGCCCAATTACATTTCCATCTAGCCCATTTACCTTAGAGCTCAACTACTTTGACCCAACGGGTCCCAAATGTGTATGTGACCCAATTTGACCATTCTTGACCCATTTAACCCTCATTGCCCCTTTAAATGAATTTAAATCAACTCCATAGTCCATTGGGCCATACTTGGGCCTTTGTCCAAATTTTTGGCCCATTTACTCTTTACTTCACCAATTTTCCAATTTCCATCACTAAAATAACTTATATCCACATTTTTTTATTAATTTAAAAATTCCGGGCCCTTACAGTTAAAAACATGGATTTGAATGACATAAGGACTGAAGTTAGCATGGGTCTAAACAGTGGATTAAAATTGATGAAATGGACCATTTGGATCGGCCGAATTCCATGAGGTGTTATGGTCATTTGGACAAAGTGATGAATTTATTGGATGGTTTTGAGAGGGAAAAAAATGCAGCAATGATGTACTGATTTTATATGAATAAGTGACACTTAAAACATGCTAAAGAGGACCAAGACGTGGACATAGGGTTCGGCCACTTTGGATGGCCGAACCCCATGAAAATATTAGATGGTTTTGGTGAGTTAAAAACCATATAAAGTTATGGTGTTCTTATGGAAATTAATGGATTAACATGGTTACTGTTTTGGTGGATTTTTATGTGGCTGAACCATGTATAATTCATGGGTGAGTTAGCATGATTAAACCATGAGTAATCATGGTGATTATTGGATCAAGTGAACCCTAGGGTTCGGCTATGAGTATGGCCAAACCCCATGAGGCTGTTTTGAAATAAATGGACTGTTTTGGATGGGAGGTTATGGTTGTTTTAATTAAGGAATCATACATGATAAGTTATGGACTATGTGTAAGAAAATAATCAACCATTGATGATGATGGATTGTGGATAAAAATCTATAGGATGTGGTTCGGCCATGTGGCATGGCCGAACCCCATCAATGATTATTTGATAGAATTGGGTTAAGTAATAAATGGGATTAAAGGTGATGAATGAAGAACCCCACATGATGTGGTTGGGTCTTAGATATGAATGAACAAGTAAGTGATATTATGATATGCTGATTGTTATGGACAAGGTAACGGAAGTTGAACGACGTGCGAGTCGTGACCGGGTGACGCTAAAGAAAGAGGAATTACTAAAGTGAATCTTCAGTAGGTTTCCTACCTACTTGTAACCACAGTTTTATCCTAGTTTTCTTTATGAGACTCTTGTTTATTTTATGTGGTTTCGAATGATATATTATGCATTTACAAATGGCATACAAAGCATTGGCATCTCATGCATGGACATGGGATGATGACTGAGGTTCTACAGTGTTGCAATTATGAGTTACGTCCTCCTTAGGCGATGAGAGTCCCGCCAGGAGGAGTAACATGATGATCATAGTCACATTGGTCTCCTTAGGCAATGAGAGTCCCGCCAGGAGGACTAATAGGTGATATGAATCAGCTCAATGATGAAGCGTCTTTCCACAGGTAACGAGGTTTAGTGTGGATTACCTTATCATGTGAGACCCAGATGGAAGTGTATTATGATTTACCTTCACGGTACGAGGCACGTCAAGTGATGGCTATGATTGTACATGATGGGAGAGACTCATTGCATGTGCATACTTCATAGCATGGTTTTACCTGTTTTTACTAATCATGTACTATGATATATATGCATGTTTTATATGCTAATCATGTGGTAGCCCTGATTCGAGAACCTACTGGGCTCGTTGATCTAATGCCCTAATTCTATCCTCAGAGGAGAATGTAGGTACAAGGAAAGGGAAAGAAAAGGTCGATGACCGGGAGGGGAGCCAAGTCTTAGTGCTTGAATGATGAACAGGATTACTTATTTATTGTCATTTGAATTATATTTTGATGGACATGTAATAAGTTAATACTTGCTATGGTTTGATTAGACTATTAACTATGGATGGTTGTTTACCTTAATTATCATGTGAGACTGTTACTTGCTATCTTTTCATATTATTTCCGCAGTTAATCTAGTTTTATTCTGCATGTTGTTGTTAGTGCCATGTGTGATTCATACTCATGGTCTAGTCCATGTACACATGGGTGGTCAGTTAAGGTTCAGACTTGAGTAGTCTGAACTTAACTCGCATCGTGGCCCCCCGCTCTCTTTCACTTTGTGTTTCTTTCAAAAGAAATTTTCAGACTCTGATTTTCGGAAGGGTGGAAAAGGGCGGGGTGTTACAAATAATTGGTTGGTTTTGATATCTTTGAAACATAAAGACCATGCAATTTGTGGGACTGTTTTGTATGTTCTTATTGGATTCAAAATGCATGTTTTAACGAGGTTTAAAACATGGACTTGAATGTCATGAAGGACTGAAGGTATCATGGGTCTAAATCATGGATTTAAATTGATGAAATGGACCATTGGGCTCGGCCATCTTGGATGGCCGAATTCCATGAAGTGTTATGGTTATTTGGATTGAGTTTTATAAAGTGGAAACCATGCAAAGTGATGGACTTATTTGGATGGTTTTGAGAGGTAAAAATCCGGTAATGTTATACTGATTATTACATGTTAAATGAGACCTAAAACATGTTCATAAGGACCAAGACATGGACATAGGGTTCGGCCACCTTGGATGGCCGAACCCCATGAAAGTATTTGATGATTTTGTGAGATAAAAACCATATAAAGTTATGGTGTTCTTATGGCAATTAATGGAATACATGTTTACTGTTTTTGGTTGGTTAATATACGGCTGAACCATGTATTATTCATGGTTGAATTAGCATGTTAAAACCATGAGTAATCATGGTGAATATTGAACCAAGTGAACCCCCATGGCCGAAACCCATGGGCTGCCATATGGGTTGTTTGTATGGGTTTTACTTGGGGTTATGGTTATTGATTTGGCTCAGCCTATGGATGGTTAAACCATATAATAACCTTGGAAAAAGGGTGTAGCCTAAGTTAAATACCTAGGTTAAAGTTACTGGATCAAGGAAGCCATTGGGTTCGGCCATGTATAGGGCCGAACCCCATGGACCACTTCATATGGATTATTTTATGTGGAATGTTTTAATGAATTAAAAGGTTTCAATGTAAAGATCATGGATCATGACAATAGGTTTTGGTGTGGATCCATTCCTTGGAATTGATCGGTAGTTTTAAAGGTTAAAATGGGATATAATTGAGTATTGAAACCAATGGCATAATGGTAAATATGGGTGAAATGATCAAAGGTGGAATGATCATAGGTATGGTTGTATGGACCCAAATCAAAGGGGTATGGTTTGTAAAGGCCCGAATTTTTAAATTAATAAAAAATGTGGATATAAGTTATTTTAGTGATGGAAATTGGAAAATTGGTGAAGTAAAGAGTAAATGGGCCAAAAAATTGGACAAAGGCCCAAGTATGGCCCAATGGACTATGGAGTTGATTTAAATTCATTTAAAGGGGCAATGAGGGTTAAATGGGTCAAGAATGGTCAAATTGGGTCACATACCCATTTGGGACCCGATGGGTCAAAGTAGTTAAGCTCTAAGGTAAATGGGCTAGATGGAAATGTAATTGGGCCATGGGCCCAATGGTGATCCATTTAGAGGGTATTCAATGAAATTAAATCACCTAAGTTAAGTTAAAAATTAAACCAAGGTGATGTGGCCAAGTGGGACCCACCTCCACCTCATCAAGTGAGGTGGCGTGTGGGCCAATAATTGGTGGGGCCGGCCACCATGGTTGATTTGGTCAACCATGAGTGGATTTATAAAGATGGTGGCTTAAGTAAATGGGAATTAAAGTAACTAAAATATCTAAATATAAAATGATTAAAAAAAAATTATACAAATGAGGTGGTCAAAGTGGGGTCAAAGGTTGAAAACCAAATCACCTCATCCCAAACCCAAAATAAAATACGTTGGGGCTTGGTGGTGGTTTAGATAACCACCACCATAAAGCAAGTTAAATATCTAAAAAATATCTTAGGGTGGGTGAGATCATTAATGTAAAGAAAAAATGGGGATAAGCCTTGATTCTTTTCTCATTTCTTATCCTCTCTTCATTTGTGCACTCTCCATTTTTCATTCTCCATGGTCGTTCCCTACATCCAAGTGAATGAGAGAAAGGGAGCTAAGGAAAAGAGAAGAGAAGGAGAGAAGAAAGAAGTAGAAATTGGAGGGAAATCACTCTAAGGTGAGGGTTAACATCTTCCCTCTCATGGTTTTTTTTCCCTCTCCCTCTCTCACACAGACCCTAACATGGCCGATCCTAGGGTTGGGGATTGCCACCATTGATCAAGAACCTTGACCTATCAAAGATCAAGAGGAAGGAGAGAGGAGGCTACGGAGACTGACGGCAGCGACGGAGATCGGAGGAGACGATGGATTGTAAGTATTTCTTAAACAAGGAAATTTTGAATTTTAGGGTTAAGATTTGGGATTTATTTTGTGCATTTATTGGTAGTTAAGTAAATTTATGCTATGGATTTTAAATCCATCAAATGGAAGGAATGGAAAGTGGGTAAACCCCTAATGGAAAAAAAAAATTAGGGTTAAGGAAAAATAAAAGGGATTAAGGATATTATGTGTTTAGTGTGATCAAACATAGAGGTATATGCATTTTTTTTGGAGTTGAGAGCCATAGGGTTCGGCCATAAGTAATGTATGATTTATTAGGGTTTGAAAAATGGAAGGTAATGAGGATTTTTAACTAGTGAATTTTAGTAAATGAATGAATGTGGGAAAGTTTTAAAATGGTGTTATGATGAAAATGCAAAGAGGTGTATGGCCTTGAAAGGCATGGATGAAGTGAACCTTGAACCCCATGGTGGGTGATTAGGGTTTGATGAAATTGGTTAAGGTTTTGATGAATGGAACATAATGAAGGTAGCTAATGGAATTTAGGGTTTTAATGAATGCATGGAGGGAATGAACCTTGAACCATGGGTTCGGCCATGGTATATGGCCGAACCCTATGGTGATGAAATGGTGATCAAATGATGGGTTTAAAGGATAGAAAAGATGGGTTTAATATTTTGGTGAATGTAGGTATTTGGGAGCAATGAAATGAATAAGAGAATATGGTTTAGATGCATGATTTAAACCCCTCAAGAAAGGATTATTGGTGGATCTAAAATGTTATGAATGGATCCAAGAAAAATGGAGAAAGAAACATCATGGGTTCGGCCATGGTGTATGGCCGAACCCATGACCCAAATTTTAGATCATTAATGGGTCTAAAGTTAAATGTGTATGTATAAGTTTAAATTAATGGAATTGGGTCAATAAGATGGTTGAGGTAAGTGATCTTGTAATGTGGTAGAGGAATCAATTATGGACTCAAGGTATGACTAAGAGTAATGATTTAATGGAAGGTCAATTTTTATGGGCTAATGAAGGATGTAGGTATGTGATTAGTTAATGGGGGGTTGGATTAATTAAATGGTTAATTTTAATGGCTATGTGACATGGTTCAATGGGTCATTAATGGACCTAAGTTGGGGATCTAAGTTTATGATCAATTATGGACTTAATCATGCATGGATAAATGAGTGATTAAGCATGAAAAATGAGGTAGTGGCAAAACCGTAATTAGTAGCCAAATTCAAGAATTCCATGGAAATTGATCATGGACTTAGGGGATCTAATGTAATAACCTTATAAGTGATTAATAAAGCCTAGGGTGGCCGAATTTTAAGACTTATGGGATTAAAAGGTTTAATATATGGCATGGGGACCCACAAAACCTAAATAGTGACCGGTTTTTCATATGGGCTTAGAAATGGTTAAAACTTGAACTGATTTGGAAATTTAATAAGGTATTGGATATCGCGGGCAGTACGCGTGACGGTAGCTGGACTATCGGACGAAAATGAAACGAAGACGCGAGTCGGTATTCGGTAGGATTCTAACCTTTTTGTAAGCCATGGATTGAGTGATGGTTTCCTTGAATTATTTCGGAAATTATATGGTATGTTTTAAGATTGGTTTTGAATTATGTATTATGTAGGGGTTTTTACTTGATTCATTCTGGTAAGCATATGATTGGTTTAAAATGGGTTTTAATGCTATGATGTGATTATGGAGGCTTTGCTTGATCTATTTTGGGTAATCAAGTTATATGTTTTATTGATGGGATTTTCTTTAAATGTTATGGTTTCTTATTATATTCATTACATGGCATATGGCATCTACATCTCATGCATGGCATGGGAGGGATATGACAGGGGAAGGATGAAATGAAACCGGAGTCCATGCTCCGTCGAGGCGACCGATAAACAGACATGGAGATATTTTGATGTGTTTGTTGTATCAGGGATGTTGTATGTAATTATGATACCTTGATGATGGTTCTTCCATCAAGGGGGAGGATTTGTGATTGTTTTATATCTGGACGAGGTTTTTCCCTCCAGGAGAATGATTTGTGATTGTTTTATATCTGGACGAGGTTTTGCCGTCCAGGGGAATGATTTGTGATTGTTTTATATCTGGACGAGGTTTTGCCGTCCAGGGGGATGATTTGTGATTGTTTGTATCTTGACGAGGTTTGGCCGTCAAGGGGGATATGACAGCATGATGGTATGGATGATGGGTGGGATTCATAACACAGACACCCATGGCATAGCATTCATTTTATGGTATTCGTTATGTATTATCTATATGCTTTGTTATCACTAATCTATGTGTTAGCCCTACTCGGAGTCCTACTGGGCGCGTGGTCTAACGCCCTACTTCTACCCTAGCTGACGATGTAGGAGGTGGCGGAAAGGAAGGACAAGACGGGAGTCAAGCTTAGGAGCTTGGGAAGGCAGACTAATTATTTTGTTTAAGTTTATTTTGGGAAAATGTGTATTTGTATAATTTTAGCTTGTCGAAAATGTAATAACTTAGATGTCTTGCTATGTTTTATAAATTATTTTGGAAAGTACGGTATGAGGGCATTTTAGTAATTTAATGGATATCTCTTCCCTGTTATCTGAAAATTGGTAGGATAGTGTCTATTGTCATCCGCATTGATTTTTATGTGTTGCGAGCTTACTTTCTACGCGTGAACTATACTCGTGGATTTATGTTCCACGCACGCGTAGGGTTGGCCAGTTAAGGGCCGGGCTTTAGAAGTTCGGAACTTAACTCGCGTCGTGACGTCCGTGCCCTTTGTCACTTTTACGTTAAAAAAAAAAAAAATAGACTCTGATTTTCTGTGAAAAGGGGCGGGCGTTACATGGTTCGGCCATGCTGTATGGCCGAACCTACCAAGGTATTTTTGTACAATTTGATGTTTAATAGGGATTAAACGAGTGAGAGACCAAAAGGATAAATAGGTGAGGTTCGGCCATGGGCATGGCCGAACCCCACATAGTGCATTTTCGGGGCATTGACCAAGTTGGAATTACATGATAAATGTTTGGTTTGCTACTATTTAAATAGGGTATCCAGACTTGCGTATACGGCGTACGAGTCGTGAACGGATGACGATTAAGAAAGATCAAATACTGAAGTGAATCTTCAGTAGGTTTCCTACCTACTTGTAGCCACAACTATGATTTGGTTTTATTACGTTTTTATGAGATATGTTGTAATTGATTTATGTTTAAATGTGGTTTCAAATGATAAAGTATGTGTTTACAAAAGACATACAATGCATTGACATCTCATGCATGGCATGGGATGAAGATTGTGGAACCCGGAGCCCATTCTCCGGTGATATGCTGTGATGCAACTCTGAACCTCCTTAGGCGAAGCAGGTCCCGCCAGGAGTAGAATTATGATGATGATAGGACATTGGTCTCCTTAGGGGATGCAGGTCCCACCAGGAGAAATGTTATGATGCTGAGAAATACATTGGTCTCCTTAGGTGATGCAGGTCCCGCCAGGAGAAATGTTATTGTGATTTACCTTGACGGTGCGAGTCACGTCAAGTGATGGCTATGAATATGCATGTTGGGAGGGATTCATTACATGTGCATGTTTCATAGCATAGTTTTACCTGTTTTTGATAATCATATATTTGATATATGCATGTTTTACAAGCTAACCATGTGGTAGCCCTGATCGGGGACCTACTGGCGCGTTGATCTAACGCCCTAATTCTATCCTCAGAGGAGAATGCAGATACAAGAAAAGGGAAAGAGAAGGTTGATGATAAGGAGGGGAGCCAAGTGTAAATGCTTGAATGTTGGAATGAATTTATAATTGCTGTTATTTGATGCTTTATTATGGACATGTAATAATGTAGTTACTTGTTATGGTTTGTTTAGGATATTAACGATGGATGGTTGGTTTATGTTATTTACAAACTGAGACTGGTACTTGCTATCTATTCAACCTAATTCCGCAGTTAGTCTAGTTTATTCCGCAAGTCATTGTTTAGTTCCATGTGTGTATTATCTATCATGGTTTAGTCCATGTACACATGGGTGGCCAGTTAAGGGTTGGACTTTGGGTAGTCCGGACTTAGCTCGCGTCGTGACGCCGCCGCTCTCTTTCGATGTTTTATTATTATTTTAAAAAAAATTAGACTCTGATTTTTCGGAGAGGGCGGGGCGTTACACGTCTTGCCTGATTATACGTTCTGCCTCCCCGGGAGTTAACTGGTCTGGCTGGTGGACGAAATGATCCCCTGGAATAAGAAAGCCTGTTGAGGTTCGGACAATCCTTCTTGAAGTGACCCAGCTGATCATAGTGGAAGTAGTTGCTCATCCCTCTAGAAGCCTGAGTGAGTGGTACAGACTGAGTGGGCTGGTTGGGACGAAAGCCCCCAATGGACCGAATAGATGGTGAGGGTCTGTTTAAAGTTCGGTCGGAACTTCTTATTAGGCTGATATGTGCCCCTCCCACTCTGAGCTCGACGGTTGTCAAATCGCGCGGACTCAGCCAACTCATACTCAACTATGCTGGCCCTGCTGACCACTTCTACCAGTGTGGCTGCCTTGAATACGGTCACTTTGGCCCTAATGTTTGGCCGTAGACCACGCTTAAACTTGCGAGCCCTCCGGTACTCCGTATCCATTATGTAAAACACAAACATGATAAACTGAGGAATTCTCGGTGATATTCAGGTACCATCATGGATCCTTGTACCAATGATATAAAGGCTTGAGTCTGGCGCTCCTTCTCTTCCTCGGGAAAATACTGATCTAGAAAGGTTGCTGAGAACCATTCCCATGTCATTGTAGTCTTTTCCCTTTTCGGCACCAGTGCTTGTTGTTTCTCCACTACTTCCCACCACTTACCAGCATCATCTATCAATTGTGATGTGGCCAGTAAAATCTTATGGGCATGAATCTTGATATTCAGTAGAGTCAGTATTTGGGAAATCTTTTTTAACTAGTTCTCCGCTCCAACAGGCCCTTCTCTCCCTTTAAAGTAAGGAGGGCGCTGTTGCTGAAAGTCCCTGACCATGTTCCGGTCATTGGCCTCACTTGTGCTTCCACATCCATTCAGATGCTATTGGAGAACAGAAGTAACTACCGCTTGAACCAAGCTTTGTAGTTCAGGAGGCACTACTGGTATACTCACACTGCTGTTGCTGTTCCCCTCTTCCTCCCGTTCATCATAGCGAGAGCCTCGCTCTTCCTCTTCCCGCCGTGAACGCCGTTCATCTTCTTCATTGCGCGATTTTTCTTTCTCCTTTTCATGTTGAGATTGTTCTTTCTCATGTTGTGATTCTTCCTTCTATTCTTCATGTACAACTTTCTCCTTCCCTTTATCGTCTTGTCGAGTCTTTCTTTTTGGAGCCATTTCGCCTAAGTCAATTTGTAACACTTTTTCCTTCCCTTTCTGATTCTGTTGGATCTTTCTCGTTGGAGCCATTTTTCTTTCCTAAGTCATGAAAACATTATGGACTTAGTTTCCTCATAACATACAACTCAATGCCAAAAATCCTCATAACTCATAAATTTGCATACTTTATATATATATATATATATACATATATATATATATACATATATATATATATATATATATATATATATATATATATATATACATATATATATACATACATAGATACATATATATATATATAACATATATATATATATATACATACATATATACATATATATACATACATATACATATAACTATATATATACATACATATACATGTATACATACATATATATATATATATATATAAATATTAAAATTTCATCATAGTACAAAGGTTGGTAGGGTTAAAACAAACCCTTCAGATAACAAAATGCACCCACAACCCTTACAAAATAACCCCCTTTTTCCTAACCTTACTATTTCTTAGTCTACTCTTCTGTAGAAGACCCTACATCATCAGCAAACATAAAGAAACTATCAGGGCACGTCATCGACATGTGTCCCAATACTCCACACGTCAAGCAGGGTATTATCCCCGGTCCTCCAATGTAAGGACAATTAGTCCTTTCTTTCCCGTGCCCATGAAGTCCACAAACCGGGCATACAACTTCAAGAGGGTGGGGGCAGTATGTACAGTTGTGCGCATTCTGATTGCACAACTCGCACATATAATCGGGCTCTATCTCCCCTACAGACTCTTTTATCATTGGAAAATCTTCCATATGCTCTTCTGGAAAAAGTGCTAGATCCACTTCAACCTCCTCGGGAAATCCCTCTTGATTGTCCATGTTAACTTCTATGCTGGAGTTGTTGGAAGAAGACACCAGATCTATTGGATTGTTAGGGGTTCCTCTATCCCACAACTTTGTATACTCAACGTTACTGTAACGCCCCGCCCTTTTCACTCTAATATTCAGAGTTTATTTTTTTTTTAAATATAATAATCATGTGATCGGGGCGGAGTGCTGCGACGCGAGTTAAGTTCGGACTTCTAAAGTCCGACCCTTAACTGGCCAAGCCCATGTACGTATGGATTAAGTCCACAAACTGATCCGCACATGGTACAAATACAATTTGCGGAATTATACTTAGTCTTAGTCTAACTGAGGTGATAATAGATCCTAAGACTAATCCAATTTAAAACTTAAGATAGCAAAGCACATAGTTTATTCTTCAAAATTACTAATCAACCTTAACTAATCGTTCAATCAAACCATCCAACTTAAAACAAACCATAGCATCTAATTAACTACATTATTACATGCCCACAACATCTAGCTAACAAATTACATTGTCCAAGTACTTAAATAAAACATCCATATATTGTCCATTCATATCCATTCAGATCCATTCCACATGCCCAAGCTCCTATGCTTGGTTTTCTTCTCGATCCACGTTCTTCCCTTTCCCTGCGTCATCCATTAAAGATATAGATAGGGCGTTAGATCAACGCGCCCAGTAGTGTTTCCGAATAGGGTTACCACATGGTTAGTTAAAAACATGCAAGTAATATAATAATAAAACATGTGTGACAAAATCCCATAAAATATGCTATGTATGAAATGAACATGTAATGAGTCCCACCCATCACCATTCATCATAGCCATCACTTGACGGGATTCTCATCGTCAAGGTAACCCACAGTGGTCTTTCGGACGCCCCGACGGAGTGTGGCCTCCGGATTCCTCCTAATGGGATTCTCATCATCAGGGTACCCCACAGTGGTCTTTCGGACGCCCCGACGGAGTGTGGCCTCCGATTACAACACCATCATCCCATGCCATGCATGAGATGTCTATGCAACATGTCATTTAGAAACATAACTTTATAATCATATAAGTTATCGAAATCAACATAAAACAACATATGAAATTGTGGTTACAATAAAGGTAGGAAACCTACACTTGTTTACTTTGTTCGACCCTTCCTTTGAACCGTCTTCCGAACACAGCTTGTACACCGTTCTAGAATCCCAAAACCTTATTTACATAACAGCAAGTTAAGCATTCATTCATGTGATTTTAACTTAGTCTAAGTCCCAAAATCTACTTAAACTTCCATGTCCTATCTTAGCCATAGAACCCCATAGTTCGGCCATGAAATGGCCGACCCATGATTTGTCTAAATGTACACATAACAATTATTTATTAACCACTCAAGATGTTCCATGATCTTTTAAGTTTGAAACCATTTGATTTAATAAAATAGTCCTCATAAAATGATCCATGGGGTTCGGCCATGCATGATTCACTTTGTCCAATCATCACCATGATTACTCATGATTTTTACATGCTGATTCAACCATGAATAATACATGGTTCAGCCGCTTATTAATCAACCAAAAACAGTACCCGAGTATCCCATTAATTGCCACAAGAACACCATAACTTTATATGGTTTTAATCTCACAAAAACCATTAAATACTTTCATGGAAATGTCATACCATTTCATGGGGTTCGGTCAACCCAATTGGCTGAACCTCATGGCCTATGGTTTAGATCTATTTATCCAATTATAAACTTATCTTATTCTTAAATCAAAACACATAATGATTACTTAAAAATCCATCCTACACTTAACCCAAATAAACTATACAAAACAGTCCATGGTTTTGGTTCAAAAAGACCCATCCAACTTTACCCAATCTTTTCATGGGGTTCAAATTAATAATAACCCATAACTAAGCATTGGTGTTCTTGAAATAGGAGTATAAATAAATCATAGCTTCCCACATGATTTTAAACCCAAATCCATCCTCAAAACAGTCCATGGGGTTCGGCCATACACATGGCCGAACCCTATGGTTCTCTTAATGAAACCCACCAATATTATCTATGAAATTAAGCAGCAAATTAACATAAGATAAATATGGTTCAGTCATGTCATATCTACTCCAAAACAGTAAGCTTAATGCCATATAAAATCTTTTTAAAAGCCCCACTCCAAAATATGGATTTTTGACTTTCAAACACCATAGAATTCACCAATTTTCTCATGGGGTTCGGCCATCCAAAGGGCCCGAACCCTATGGTCCATATTTTTTTTATCTCATTCATGAACTTCCATCAAATATCTAACCCTTGTTAGATTCGGCCATCCAATGGCCGGATCATGATTTAAAAATTGTTTATCGAAAAACCTATCGTTTCCGCGACTCCTCCAATTGATCTTCACTCCGGCTTATTCCTTTCCCTTTCTTAGCCTCTCCTTCTTCTTGATTCCTTGATGGTCAAGGATTGATTTAAATAACCAGCTGCTGCTCTAGGTGTTTGGAAAAATCAAGGACAGCAAAGAGAGATAGATAAAATATTGACTTTTAGATGGGAAACCTTGATCCCCCCCTCCTTTGCTCAATGTGTGCTCTTGATTTGGTGAAAGAAAACAACCCAAGACTGATTACAAAATTTGTGACCAGCTGCTGTTCTTGGTGTTTGGGAGATGATAATACAGTCCAAGAAAGAAAGAGAGAGATAGAGAGAGTAAAATGAAAATCCCTTGTTGATCAAAAACAGTCCAAGGTTACCCTTGTTTAACTCCCTCACTTTAATCAAGCTTCTTTATGTTACTTGGGGGTTTCATCTATGAAATGAAACACCCCAAGCAACCAACGTCCCTTGCTGGTATTTGTGTAACCTCTCCTTTTCTTCCTCCTCTCATTAACAAACCAAATGGGAGTTTCCTCATGAAACCTTTTCTTGTTCTCAACGTGTGAGGTACCTTTTTGAATTTGAAAAGTCAAAACTTCTTTTTGTAACTCCTCATAACAGCCACCCATTCATTCTCCATCCTTGGAGTTACCAACATGAAATAACACTCCATGTATTGGCTGTCTTTTGAAGACCCAAACAATGAACTCCATTCCATTTCCAACGTGCATACAATTTTGAATTTTGAAATTCAACTCTCACCCAAGTAACTCCCATGTAACGTCATTTCATTCTTCACTTGGCTGGGAGTTACATGCATATGCAGCCAACGTTTCTTAGTATTTGAATTTGAAACAACCTACAAACCTTCTATCTCTACATCTCACTCACTTACAAATACATATTCCATCCAACTCATTTATTTAGCTCACCCCAACTCAACTCATTCATTTAATGTAACTCAACTAATAAATTTCACTCAACTAAACTCCATCATTTATTTCAACTCAAACCAACTCAAACATTTAACTCATCTTAACCCAATTAAGCTTTGAGCTCAATTAATGGTCAAACATGTCAACCACAACCCATTGGGTTCAATTTGGCCATTTTGACCCATTTAACAAAATTTGACCCAATTATGATTTTTGACCCATTTAAGTACATCTTATCCATTTATTTGTTTTGTAAACAAAACTACCATCCTTTGGGTCTTGATTGAACCATTGACCCATTTAAATTCAAATCAAATAAATCACAATGGCAATTCCGTAAATATGAATAAATTCATATAAATTGATAACTTTGAAATTCCAGGGTGTTGCAGTTACTCGATATATCTGTATCATAACAATAGAACACAAGAATAATCAACAAGCAGTTCCAATAAAACCAATCTTGATTTTGGGGGATTTCTTATGTATAATACAATGTATCTTGGTTGGGGAAATTGCCAAATCATCACTCTTTGTTTTGCTTGTTACTGGGGGAAAATCTTTAAATTCCTGTTGTTTGTTTCTCAATGTGGGGATATCGGAGAAGTGTATCCTATTTTGCTATGTTTGATATATCCACTTATGATGATTGTAATTTACTTTGCTATCATTCATTGTTGTTCTCAGATTGATTGTTCAATCTGAGTCTATCGAAGTAAAGTAATTCGGCCCCCAGTCAGCGGACTCCGAAGAGTCGGATAGTTGGGATTCTTATCTGTTAGTGAGACATGAAACCGTCTTAATCTTACTTCGATGATTTAACTTTCCATTTCGCTCTGATAACAACTTTAACGCCCCGCCTTTTTCCACCCTTCCGAAAATCAGAGTCAAATTTTTTTTTTATAAATAAGTAAAGTGGAAGAGAGCGGGGAGACGTCACGACGCGAGCTAAGTCCGGACGTTCAAGGTCCGACTCTTAACTGGCCACCCATGTGTGCATGGACTACGCCCATGAAAACCGGTCCACACATGGAACTAAATAAAACTTGCGGATATTACTAAACTGATTGCGGAAATATAATCAATCCTAAGATTATTCCATTCTTAGATAGCAAAGTACAAGTCATGATTACTTTAAACTAAACATTCATTCAAACTGAAATCAAACCATAGCAGTTATCTACCTTATTACATGTCCATAATAATGTATTCAAAACGTCATAAATAAACTCCATTCCAACACCCAAGCTTCTATGCTTAGCTTTCCTCGTGATCCCCGGCCTTTGCCTTTCCCTTTTCCTTTTCCTGCATCATCCACTAAGGATAGAAATAGAGCGTTAGATCAACGCGCCCAGTAGGTCTTCCGATTAGGGTTACCACATGGTTAGTATAAAAATATGCATATAACATAATGATACATGATTATCAAAATCTTATAAAACAATGCGATGTATGTATGCACATGTAATGAGTCCCACCTATCACAAGTATACATAGCCATCACTTGACGGGACTCTCATCGTCAAGGTAATCCACAGTGTTCTTTCGTTTACTCTTGATGGGACTCTCATCATCAAGGTATTCCTCATGGTGGGACTCTCATCACCTAAGGAGGCCCCACAGTTGCATCACGGACATTCTGACGGAGTGTGGGGCTCCGGATTTCCATATCCATCACCCCATGCATGCATGAGATGTCAATGAATGCATGATACATGCCATTTGTAAATAATCTTAACATTCAAATCTCATTTGAAACATAATACTTTAACAAATATCTCATATAAATCAAGATAAAACAACAATATAATATGTGGTCACAAAGAGGCAGGAAACCTACTTAAAAGTCCGATCTTCTTAACCGTCACCCGTTCATGACTCGTGTACCGTTCAAGGAGTCCCGATACCTTGTTTATATAACAGCAAGTTAATAACATTACCTTTTGATTTCTCATTAAGTCTAGATCCCATAAACCATCTTGTGGAGTTCCATACCCCATGGCCGAACCTCACCCACTTAAATTTGATCTTTTTAATCTTGTGGGTCTAAAATTAGCCACCCTTTGATTCATTTACCCAACACATAGGGTCATTATTAAGAGTCCCTAAGTCCACAACCATCCCCCATGTGGTTCGGCCATACACCATGGCCGAACCCATGGTTCTTCATTTTGGCCATATTTACATTTTTGCCACTCCTTTTTCCATGGTTAAACACTTCTTCCATTTATGCACATCTATGTCCATAACTGATCCATAAACATGGATCCATCATTGACTCATCAATCATGACATGAAATCACTAGACACCATTCATTTCCTTAACTTAATACTCATTCATTTTAGTACATACATAGACCTAAACTTAGCCCATAAAATGACTCATAAAATGGTCATGGGGTTCAGCCATACACCATGGCCGAACCCATGATGTTATTTTCCTCATTTTCCTTGAATCTTTTTCAACCATTTTGATCAACAGCAAGGTCCCTTCTTAAAGGGGATTCCATCATACATTTTGGTCATCATCTTTATCCACTTTTAAACCTTTTAGACTCAACCATATTCTCCATCATCTTCATGGTTCCAAAAACACATACATCCATCAAAATCTCTCCATGGGGTTTGGCCATACACATGGCCGAACCCTATGGTTCCTTATTTCCATCTATTTACACTTTAAAACATCATAGAACCAATAATAATTTCTAACATAATCTCACTCCAATTAACCCATAAAAATAGTCCATGGGGTTCGGTCATACACATGGCCAAACCCTATGGTTCTCTTGACTCAATCCTTCCCATAATTATTCATGGTTTAATGCCCAACATTTTAGCCATAATCATAGTATGGTTCAGCCATCCACTGGCCAACCCAAAACATCCATCATATCTCCATATTAAACAACTTAAAACTTAAATCATTGTATGGTTTTTGTCCTTTAAAAACCATACAAATAACCAAATTATTTCATGGGGTTCGGCCATCCAAAGTGGCCGAACCCTATGATCCATGTTTTCTACTCTTTTTAAACATCATCTTCCATGTTTAAACCCTTGATAGATTTGGCCAAACCATGGCCAAATCATGCTTCCTTTAACCCATTTATTTAACCAATTTTCATGAAATACTTACCAATCTTTCTTAGCTTTTCTTCTTGCCTTTGATCCTTGCTTCCTTCCTTCTTGCTCCCTTAATCCTTTGGCCGATTATGTGCTTGATCAATGGTGAAAACACCGAGGCTGGTTCGGCCAAGGAGGTAGGTTTTGAGAGAGGAAAAGAGATGGAAATCTCAAAGTTCTTGAGATGGAATTCGGCCAAATGGTGGTGTGTATCTTTTTTGTAAAACAACCACCATAACCTCTCATTAACCCTCATGAATATTGGTTTAACCAAGGATTCCCATGGCTTAACTAAGGGACACTTGGCCTAAGCTCAAGTAAACCTTTCATCTCCCAACGTTGGGCTTTGGGTTTCCATGATGAGATGGAAACCCTCCAAGTTCCCAATGCAAAACTTATCCGTCTCATTGAATTTCATGCATGAAACATTACTCCCAAGCTAACAACGTGTGGGACTTGTCTTTGTGGTGTTTGAGATCAAGGTAACTCCTCACCTCCCACTTGACTCACTTGAATTAATGGTCTCTTTGGTTTCCAATTTAACTCACCCACTCATTAGCTCAACTTGTAACGCCCCGCCCTCTCCGAGAATTTCAGGTCTAATTTTTTTTTAAAATAATAATAAAATCAAAAGAGAGCGGGCGGCGTCACGACGCTAGTTAAGTTCAGACTACCCAAGTCTGAACCTTAACTGGCCACCCATGTGTACATGGAATAGACCATGATTATGAAACACACATGGAACTAACATCAACATGCGGAATAGTATAAATTAACTGCGGATTAATATGAAAAGATAGCCAGTACCAGCCTCAAACAATATTTGCATAAATCAACCATACATTGTCAATATCTTAAGCAAACCATAGCAAGTAACTACTTTATTACATGTCCATAATAAAGTATCAAATAAACAGTAATTATAAATTCATTCCAGCATTCAAGCACTTAAACTCAGCTCCCCTCCTGGTCAATGACCTTTTTTTTTTCCTTTACTTGTACCTGCAATCTCCTCTGAGGATAGAATTAGGGCGTTAGATCAACGCGGCCAGTAGGTTCCCGAATCAGGGCTACCACATGTTGGCATATAAAACGTGCATATATATCATATTTGTAACACCCGCCCCTTTTCACCATAATCAGAGTCTAATTTTTTTTTTTTAACGTAAAAGTGACAAAGGGCACGGACGTCACGACTCGAGTTAAGTTCCGAACTTCTAAAGCCCGGCCCTTAACTGGCCAACCCTACGCGTGCGTGGAACATAAATCCACGAGTACAGTTCACGCGTAGAAAGTAAGCTCGCAACACATAAAAATCAATGCGGATGACAATAGACACTATCCTACCAATTTTCAGATAACAGGGAAGAGATATCCATTAAATTACTAAAATGCCCTCATACCGTACTTTCCAAAATAATTTATAAAACATAGCAAGACATCTAAGTTATTACATTTCCGACAAGCTAAAATATACAAATACACATTTTCCCAAAATAAACTTAAACAAAATAATTAGTCCGCCTTCCCAAGCTCCTAAGCTTGACTCCCGTCTTGTCCTTCCGTTCCGCCACTTCCTGCATCGTCAGCTAGAGTAGAAGTAGGGCGTTAGACCACGCGCCCAGTAGGACTCTAAGTAGGGCTAACACATGGATTAGTGATAACAAAGCATATAGAAAATACATAACGAATACCATAAAATGAATGCTATGCCATGGGTGTCTGTGTTATGAATCCCACCCATCATCCATACCATCATGCTGTCATATCCCCCTTGACGGCCAAACCTCGTCAAGATACAAACAATCACAAATCATCCCCCTGGACGGCCAAACCTCGTCCAGATATAAAACAATCAC
>JAAGOE010000110.1:0-45435 GCA_013350335.1 Chimonanthus salicifolius | reverse complement strand
CTCTATTATAATTCCCGTATTAATTTCATTCCGCAAGCTTACTTTCTATGTGTGAATTGTTCTCGTCGACTTAATTCCACGCACCGTAGGGTTGCCAGTTAGGGCCGGTCTTTGGAAGCTCGGACTTAGCTCACTCGTGACTCCCGCTCCCTCTCTCTTTTTCCAAAAAAAATAAAAATAAACTCTGATTTTTGGCATAGTGAGAGGCCGGGGCGTTATAGTACTCTAAAGAATTCCTTCATCTATCATGTTATGCTCTATACATGGTGACACGGAATATAAGAAGGCCCGAAAGTTTGAGCGAGGCCTGCGACCTAGCATCAGAGCAAAAGTCACTATTTCAAATCAGCTACTTTGGCAGAGGTGGTCAGTCGCCAACATAGCCGACAGAGCTGATGGAGCACAAGATTTGTGGAGAACAGACGAAACCAGAGTAGGGGAAATTCTTTCCGCCCTCGTAAGAAATTCAGACCCAACGTTTGGAAACCCTCAGCCTCCACCTGCTTCCATTGTTGGTTTTCATCCCAGTCAACCCTCCACATCAGCTAGTCTCTCAGTCTCCTCGAGGTGTTATCGCCTATTTGAGTGTGGCCAGCAGGGCCATATCAAGAGAGGTGTCCACAGCATAGCAGACCTTCTTACTCCAAGGGTTTTTTTCCATCCCTTAGCTCGGTCCAGCTCAGTCGCAAGCGTCCAGGGCACACAACCAAACAGGACGGGCACCTATTCCGGCAGATCTGGACAGATGTACTTTAGTTCCTCTTCTAGAGACGGTGGATCACTTTGTGACTCAAGGTATGACAATAGTTCGTAGTTCTTATGCTATTGCGTTATTTGATTCAGAGCGTCTCCCACTCATTTTATCTCTGCTACTGGTATCTTAGTACACAGCTATCCACTGCACTCACTATTATATCTCCTGTTGGAGACACATCACTGGTCTAATTTGCACCTCCGTATACCACTGACTCGCTGAGTTCAATTTCATTCAACTATTGGTATTGGAGATGACAGAATACGACATCATATTGGAATGGACTGTTGGATACCTTTCAGGCCGCATTGACTGTCACCTTCGCACAAGTGAATTTTTGGTCACCCGAGGAGAACGGTTTATAGTACATGTCGTAACAGAGCATTCCTATGACCAGAGATTCCATGACGAAATGAACCATCTCGTATTGAAGTATCAGACTAACAAGGCACCGCCGGCTTAACTACTGCGTAGTGAAAGAACTACGCGAGGTATTCCCGCACGAACTCCCTACCTTACCTCCAAAAAAGGATATTTCGAGATTATGCTCTATCCTGGCACTACTCCTGTAACATTGCCTCATTATCGGATGGCCCCTGCAGAAATGTCAAAGCTGATGAAACAATTGATGAGTTGCTCAGACTGGGATTCATCCGGCACAACACCTCATCCTGAAGAGCACGGTATTGTTCGTAAAGAAAAGATGGTACTCTTCGGATGTTGTGGATTACAAGAAGTTGAATCGCTGACAGTCAGGAACAAGTACCCTCTGCCGAATTGATGATTTGTTCAATCAACTCCGAGGCTCCAGCCAGTTCCCAAGATTGATCTTATGTCAGGGTACCATCAATCCGTGTCAGGGATGAGGACATAGAAAAGACGGCCTTCAGAACTCGGTATGGATTGTACGAATATGTGGTCATGCCTTTTGGACTCACAATGCACAAGCCGTGTTCATGGATCTGATGAACAATATTCCGTCCTTATCTGGATAAGTTCGTGTAACGCCCCGCCCTTTTTCACTCGCTTTCTGAATCGGAGTCTATTTTTTTTAATAGAAAAGTAAAAGAAAAGGACGTCATGACGCGAGCTAAGTCCGAACTTCCAAGCCCGACCCTTAACTGGCCAACCATACGTGTGCGTGGATCAAGTCCACTAAAGCGATTCACATGTACTCAAGTTAACATGCGGAATAATCATAGTTGCAGAATTCAATAGGATAACAATCTTGTTCCATTTTAGATAGCAAAGTAGACCAACACTTAATAATAATATTACCTTAAGTTAAATTCCAAAATCAACCATCCAAACCATAGCAATATAACTATGTTATTACATTCCCCGCTGCTAGTTACTCAATCACATGGTCCATGAATAACTTAAACAAAATGGAACTTAATCATCCAAGCTCCAAGCTTGGCTCCGATCACATCCTTCGCTTTGTCCATTTCCTGTGTCATCATCTAGGGAGAAGTAGGGCGTTAGACAACGCGCCCAGTAGGTACTCCAATTAGGTCAAACACATGGGTTCATATAAAATCCAGATATAATACATCATATCGTATCTGTAAAACATCGTATCCAAAACATGCATGATAATAGAGTCCGATCATACAGATAAAACGAGAAACCGTGCATGATAATAAGATCATAATCATGCTGACACAATGCCATGCCAGTGTGCCATATGCCATGATCCCACCCATCAGCCATAACACAATCACAAATATCCTTTTGATGGAAAGCTCCTCATCAGGTATCACAAACATAGTATCATCTTGATGGAAAATTCATCATCAAGGTATCCCCACAATTGTCTTACGGACGCCCCGACGAGTGTCCGTCTCCGATTAGCTCTTGATCGATAATGCACTCAAGGTACCCCTCCGACTTACGGATGCCCCGACCGAGCGTGGGTCGCCGGTTACCTCTTGATGGATAATGCACATCAAGGTTTTTCCACGGATGCCTTATGGACGCCCCAACGGAGCGTGGCCTCCGTTACAAATCATCCCTCCCATGCCATGCATGAGATGCAAATGTCCATATGCTATGCAATAATACAATCATAGCCTTTAAAATCACATTTGAAACATATCATTTGATACAAAGTAACTCATCAAATAATAATTAAAACCATTGTACACATCCCATAGTTTTTCAATGATGTAGGAACCTACCAATGACCACTAGTGTGTCCTTGAGTTTTTGTCCGTAACCACTCACCGATCGCGTCAAACCGATCGTTCACTGTTTGTGAGGCCCCGTTACCTTATTACATTTCAATCAATCAAACCCATGTTCCATTGATTTACAATCATGTCTAAGTCCATACACCACATCTTTGTGGGGTTCGGCCATACACATGGCCGAACCTAACCCACTTGAATTTGGTCCCTCTTTTGATTTAACCAATCACATCAAAGTATATCATTTTAAAAACTCTAGTCCACAAATACACCTTAGTGGGTTCACTCACATGGTTTTGGTTCCTCTTTTTGATCCTTGATCATTCTAACCATTATGGGTCCAAGATCATTCCATCTTTGATTCATTAAACCTAACACATATAAGTTAATCATTTAACCTTAATAACACCATAAGTCCATAAACACATTCCCCATGGGGTTCGGCCATACACCTTGGCCGAACCCATGGTCCATCATTTTCACCCATATTTGCCTCTTTGCCATTCATCTTTCCATGGCTACTCTTAGCTTATATTTACATTAGTTTTACATTAATGAAGCCCTAAATCCATAAAACATTTTCTATGATTCAATCATTCACTTAAGCCATTCGTGCATCTCTAAAACCAAACATGATCCATGGGGTTCAGCCATACACCATAGCCGAACCCATGGTCCTTTAATTTCATCGTTTGGGCCATTCTTTCCTTCCATAGGTAATCACCTATTTACTTACCCATACTTAGATCCATAAATGGTCCATAACCAAACATAGATCCATAATGAATCCTCCATTTCCTAGCTTAATCATTAATTCATTTAAACATGTATAAATCTCCACATGACCCATAAAATGGTCCATGGGGTTCGGCCATTCAACATGGCCAAACCCATGGTGTCCCATTTTCATCCTCTTTAAATCCTTTACCACATTAAGTCCATAAATCAAGTCCCTCCATGGGGGAAGTTTAATCATACCTTAGGTCATCATTTACAACCTAAAGTCCATCAACATGATTTCCATTATTTTCATGATCAAAATGCATCTAGTCCATTAACATGATTTCCATTATTTTCATGATCAAAATGCATCTAAGTCCCATCATCCCTCCATTCAAACCTTCTAAAAACATTAACCTTCCATGGGGTTCGGTAAATCATACCTCCATGATTGATCCTTTTTAAAACCCTATTAAGATCATTAACCAACTTCCATGGTTTTCATCCTCCAAAACCCATAACAATTAATAACATACTTCCATTTTAAAACCTTTTAATATCCTTAACCCTTTCCGTGGTTTAACCACCTTTAAACCATTTAAACCAATGATAATCTTCCATGGGTTCGGCCATACAACATGGCCGAACCCTATGGTTCATCAATTTATTCTAAAAAAATACTTCCCAGATTTAATCCTTTGATGGGGTTCGGCCATACACCATGGCCGAAGATCATCAATGATGATTCTCATACATAAACTTAGGGTTTTGGCCATACAAGGGCCAAACCATGATCCTTGATCATTCACCATTCCATACATGGTTCATGCATAAGGTCCTTTAACTATCACAAGATCAGGGTTCGGTCATGCCATGGCCGAACCATGTCCTTGACCATCTTTTTCTTACTTAGCAATCTTACGCGTGCTTACCGATTCCGCGACTCCTCCGATTTCTTTCACGCCTTCTTGCTCTTCCAATCTTCTCCCTCCTTAGCCTCCTCTTCTTCCTTTATCCTTGGCCGAGAGTGCTTGAGAGGTTTTGAATGAAAACCCAAAGAGAGGGTTCGGCCCAAAGGGTGTAGGTTTGAGAGAGAGAGAGAGAGAGCTTGAGATCAAAAACTACTCTAAGTCCTTTGTCTATGAGAGTGGTCAGCCTTGAGCGAGAGAGGGAGAGAGTGAGATAAAACAAGGAATTGTCCTTGCTGCCCAATGTAAATTAGCCAAGGGTGGTGTCCTTTGGTTGATACCCCTTGGTAACTCCTATGACCTTCACCTCCCTCCTTAATGTTCCATTTGGAGGTTTCATCCCTGAGATGAAACACTCCAACTATATGACCCTTGGGCTTCCATCATGAGATGGAAACCACCCCTCCGCGGCCAACCCCCCAACCCCCCCCCCCCCCCCCCCCCATGTTCCAACGTGTAGCCTTTGGTTACCTTGTGTAACAACAACAAAACCGTCCACCTTCCTTGTCTTGATCAATGAGGGTCGGCCAAGGGTGCTGTCCATTGGTGATACCCCTTTGTAACCACCATGCCCCTTCAACTCCCTCATCAATGATCTATTTGGAGCTTCATCCCATGAGATGAAACACCCATCTCCAACGTGTATGGCTTGTGTAGGCTTGTGTAACCACCACAAACCCTCCAACTTCTTCATATTGATGGTGTCCATTGAGATGGGACTCTCCATCTTCCAACTCCACTCATTAAAAATGAAAGTCCCATTGACTTCCCATTCAACTCATTTTAATTCAACTCAACTTAAATGAACTCATTTTCCAACTCAAGCACTTGAACTCACATTAATAATTCTCAACTCATGTGAATTCACTTTCCAACTCAAGTATTATTTATCCCACTTGAGCTCATTCTGTAACGCCCCGCCTTTTCCGAGAATCTCAGAGTCTAATTTTTTTTAAGTTATAATAAAACATCGAAAGAGAGCGGGCGGCGTCACGACGCGAGTTAAGTTCAGACTACCCAAGTCTGAACCTTAACTGGCCACCCATGTGTACATGGAATAGACCATGATAGTGAATCACACATGGAACTAACATCAACATGCGGAATAATCTAAATAATTGTGGAATAGAAAGACGAGATAGCAACTAACAGTCTTAAACATTAATTAACATAGATCAACCATCCAAAGGTTATTATCCTAATCAAACCATAGCAAGTAACGAATTATTACATGTCCAACAAAATATTCAAGTGACAGTAATATAACGTAATCCAAATCCATCATTAAAGCACTTAAGCTCAGCTCCCCTCCCGGTAATAACCTTTTCTTTTCCTTTACTTGTACCTGCAATCTCCTCTGAGGATAGAATTAGGGCGTTAGATCAACGCGCCCAGTAGGTTCCCGAATCAGGGCTACCACATGTTAGCATATAAAACATGCATATACATATCATAATACATGATCATCAAAACAGGTAAAACAATGCTATGAAATATGCACATGCAATGAGCATCCCCCATCATGTACTTTCATAGCCATCACTTGACGTGCCTTGCACCGACAAGGTAAATTACAACACATCTTCATCTCTTCTATAAGCGATGTACATGTAATGAGCAACCCCCATCATGTACCATCGTATCCATCACTTGACGTGCCTTGCACCGACAAGGCAAATTACAACAACATTCATCTCTTCTATACAATATGTACATGCAATGGGCAACCCCCATCATGTACAATCGTAGCCATCACTGTAGAACTTCATTCATTATCCCATGACTATGCATGAGATGCCAATGCCTGTATGCCATTTGTTAATGCATAATATATCATTTGAAACACATATATTAAAACAAGAGTATCATAAGAAATACTGGGTAAAACCGTGGTTACAAGTAGGTAGGAAACCTACTGAAGAATCACTTCAGTAACTGATCTTTCTTTCGCGTCACCCGGTCACGACTCGCACGTCGTTCGGCTTCCGGTACCTTATCCATATATCAATCAATAAGTCATAACATCATTCACTTATTTAATCACATTATAGATCCATCCACATCATGTGGGGTTCGTGTCCGTACATCCAACCCTATGATCATTTCCATCATTGATCATTCGATTGGTATTTACAGTTTTTGCCATTGACCTTAAACCATATTGAAACCAACATTCATAACCATTCCACCATAGTGGGGTTCTATTACCCATTACCATATGGTTCTCCATTAGGATCTTTTTAAACCTTTTAATTCAACATGGAACCATTAACAATTACGACTCATAAGCTTAGCCTATTTAACCCATGCCATGGTCCATAATTATCATGAATGATCCCCTAATTAAAACAGTCATAAGCTCCCATTTAAAACAGCCCATTAATTATCAAAACAGCCCCAATAATTATCAAAACAGCCCCATGGTTTTGCCATCCCATGGCCAACCCAAAATCAGTAACCTTATTACATAAAGACCTCCCAAAAACAGTCCACAAAGGTCTATGGTTTCCATGTTTTCCAACATGAAAACCAACCCTCTTTTACATGGGGTTCGGCCCTCCATGTTGGCCGAACCCAATGGTCATTCTTACTCTATTTAAACCTCCAATAATCATGTATAAACAATATATTAACATCAGGTTTTAACTTTAAAAGAAAGCATCCAAAACAGTCCATAAAAGTCTATGGTTTACATGTTTTTCCAACATGAAACCAACATTCTTTTACATGGGGTTCGGCCCTCCATGGTGGCCGAACCCAATGGCTATGTTTACTGTTTTTAAACCTCAGATAAACATGTATAAACAGTATATTAACATCAGGTTTTAACTTTAAAAGAAAGCATCCAAAAACCAACATCATATCATGGGATTCGGCCATCCAAGATGGCCAATCCCCATGGTCCATCTTTTCCAATTTTAATCTACTGATTTAGACTACATAACTTCAGCCTTTTTTTTTTTGATATCCAAACCCATGTTTTAACTCTCTTTAAACATGCATTTTAAATCTATTACAACCATCTAACATCAGTCCTAACTTATATGGTTTAACTTCTAGAAAATATCAAAAACAACCATTTGTTTCCATGGGGTTCGGCCATGCTAAGTGGCCGAACCCAATGGTCCATTTCCATCTTTTAATCCACTGATTTTAGACCATATAAATTTCAGTCCCTATGTCATTCAGATCCATGGTTTTTTAACCATTCTAAAACACTTATTTAAATCTTAATTCAAAACCCAAAACAGTCCACAAAATCCATGGTTTTCATGTTTCAAAACATGAAACCAAGCCATCTCTTTACATGGGGTTCGGCCCTTCATGGTGGCCGAACCCAATGGTTATTTTTACCATTTTAAATCCTCCACTAATCAAGGTTAAAACCTTGGTGTATTCGGCCATAACCATGGCCAATACACACCACATTTGCTCCATGTTATTATACCAAAATAACAAATAAATACTTACCAAACTTCCAATCTTTCTCTTTGCCTTTGGTCCTTGGTTTCTCCCTTTTATTTCTTCCTTTCTTTTGCTGTTTTGTGCTTGATCTACTGGTGCAAACACCTCTGCTATTCCAGTTAGGAAAAACGAATTTGAGAGAGGGAGAGAGAGAGAGATGGAAATTCTTGGATTTCCAATGTGAAAAATGGCCAACCTTGTGTGCTTATTGTTTTTGTAGTTCAGCCCCCAAAACTCCTCCACTCCCTCATAACTTCTTGCACAAACCAATAGGTATTGGGTGCCATCCAAGGCACCCCTTGGCAGCTACCTATGCAGCCATTCAAATCCCCAAGCATCTCATCACAATCCCATGTATTCCCATTTAATACATCATGGAAATCACCCCAAACAAGTCCCCAACGTGTGGGACTTGTTTGGGTGGTTAAAGCTGGGCCAACCTCTTCAAATTCCCATTAGACTCAATGATTTACAGTCCATTGAATTTCCATTTTGACTCACCCAACTCAAGGTATTTTTATTCCAACCCAACTCATCACATTTAATGCATTTCATTTAATGCACATGAGTTAACTCACCTTTTGATTTAATTCCAACTCACCTCAGTCCCACTCAACTGATTTGACTCGTGTTTGAGCTCCCTTGAGGGTTCACACGGTCAACAATAGTCAACTCGACCCCTTGGGTCCACTTTTAGCTCCTTGACCCGTTTTTGACTCCATGACCCAATTATGGTATTTTGGTCATTTGTAAATGGTTTTCACATATGGATCAAGCCTACCCATTTCTTCTCCACTTGATTTCCAATCAACTAGGCTTAACCCCCTTTAATTTAAATTCACAAAATGGTCAAATCATCCATTTTGACCCGATGGGCCCCATTTGGGCCCTTTGACCCATTTAGCCATTTTTGACCCAATTGATGTAAATTGCCCAACCAATCACACTTAAAGTTCATAATGTGCTCATATGATCTTAATTTGAGCAATGGGCCCCACCATTTCCTTACTTAACATCACAAAATAATTAATTTAATACATCAGGGGCATTTTCGTAATTATCCACTTTATTGAGAAATTACCCAACCAATCAAACTTGACATTTATAATGTGCTCATATGACCTTAATTTGAGCAATGGGCCCCACCATTTCCTTATTTACAATCATATTTATTGAATTCACCAATCTAGGGGCATTTTCGTAAATATTCATCTTATTGAGAAATCGGGGTGTTACACATTCATTAACTCAACTCTATTGAACTCACCAATGGTTGACCAAGTCAACCATGGCTTAGCCGACTATGAACCATATAGTATTTAGGGTCCCACTTAACCATTTCATTTACATGCCACCTCATTTGATGAGGTGGATCTCATGTCTTGCATCTTAATTGGTTATTAGACCCAATTATCAAACCTTACCCATTTACATCTAACCAGCTCATATATGATCCATTGGGTCCCAATTAGACTTTTGACCCAATTGACAATCTTGACCCAATTGAATAAATCCTACCCATTTATTTCAATTGAGCCTTATTCATAATCCGTTGGGTCTTAATTGGGCAATTGACCAACACCTTACCGATCTAAGGTCCATATCCTTTAATTCACAAATTAAATGGGCAATTTCCATAAATATTGATCACTTGAAAATCCGTGGTGTTACAGTTCGTGATTGTCTTCATTGACGATATTCTGGTTTACTCCGCCTGTTAGGAGGAGAATGCTGAGCATCTGAAGATAGTCCTGGACACACTGTAAAAAAATCAGTTATATGCCAAAGCAAGCAAGTTCGAGTTCTAGATATCTGAGGTCAACTTCTTGGGGTACATCATATTAGCAGGAGGAATAGTTGTGGACCCGGCTAAAGTGGCAGCGGTTAGAGACTGGAAAGCTCCAAAGAATGTGTTCGAAAACCACAGTTTTCTGGGATTGGCTGGCTACTATCGAAAATTTATTATGGATTTTTCCAAGATGCTTTAGGAGAAGGACTTGGGTGCTCTCTCACACAAGGTCATCATGTGGTGGCATATGGTTCAAGGCAACTGAAAATCCCTAAACGCAACTATCCTACTCGTGATTTGTAACTAGCTGCAGTGGTCCTCGCTCTCAAAAGTTGGAGAAACTATCTATACAGTGAGAAATTTGAGGTGTTTTCAGACCATAACAGCTTAAAATATCTGTTCGATCAAAAGGAGATCAATTTGAGACAACGCAGATAGATGGAGTACCTGCAAGTCTATGAATTTGCACTATGATATCACCCTAGCACGGCGAACAAAGTGGCGGATACCCTCAGCCGCATTTCACATGCAATTGTGGCCAGTCTGATTATGAAAGAATGGGAAATGCTGGCGATCATCCGAGAGTTCAATTTGCACATCAAAAATTGTGGGAGCATGTATAATCTAATGGTATAGTCCAGTATAGTTTCCAAGATTGAACAAGAGTAGCGGACAAATCCTGAAGTGGCAGAAATAGAGGCCAAGATGTCGACTGGAGAGGTCATACCAGAATGAGAATTACGACCGAACTCTAACAGACCCTCACCATCTACTGGGTCAACTGGGGGCTTTCGACCCATTCATCTCTCCCCATCTGCATCAGTCACACAAGCTCCCAGAGGTGGGAGCAACTGCTTTCATTGTGATCAGCCTAGTCATTTTAAGAGGGAATGTCCACAACTCAACAAACCCTCTAATACCAGAGGTTCATCTCGTCCACCAATTAGGCCAGCTAATTCACATGGAGGCAGGACATTTAATCAGGCGGGACGACCACCTACAGGATCTGGACGGGTATTCACTTTAGCACCTCCAGCAGCAGAGGATCATTCAGTGATTCAAGGTATGGTAGTAGTTAGTAGTTCCTATGCCTTTGCATTATTTGATTCGGGAGCATCTCACTCTTTCATATCTGCTGCATTTGTAACTGCTACTGGTACATTGGTACAAAAACTGTCCACATCATTCACAATTGTATCCGCTGTCAGAGACACATCATTGGGACTTATATGCACAGCAGTGAATACTAAACTTGCTGGACTCAGATTTGAGTTCAATTATTTGGTGCTCGATATGTCAGAATATGATATTATTTTCGGCATGGATTGGTTGGCTAGCTTTAAGGCCAACATTGATTGCTATCGTTGCAGAGTGACATTTTGGTCGCCCGAGGGAAAACAACATGTGGTACGTGCTGATAAACAAAGCAGACTGCATGAAGGGTTGAATCATCTGGTATTGAACATTATTAGAGTCAACAAGGCACCGGTGGTAGAACTTTTGGAAATAGTAAGGGATTATGCGGACGTTTTTCCAAAGGAACTCCCTGGTTCGCCTCCCATGAGGGAGATCAATTTTGAAATCAAGCTGTACCCTGGCACTGCACTAGTGTCATTACCACATGTAACGCCTCACCCTTCTCACCCTTCTGAAAATCAGAGTCTGAAAATTTCTTTTGAAAGAAACACAGAGTGAACGAGAGCGGGAGCGGCACGACGCGAGTTAAGTTCAGACTACTCAAGTCTGAACCTTAACTGGCCACCCATGTGTACATGGACTAGACCATGATAAATAATCCACACATGGAACTAAACAATAACTTGCGGAATAAACTAAACTAACTGCAGAAATAGAATGAATAGATAACAAGTAACAGTCTCAAATATTAATTAACCTAAACAACCATCCATAGTTAATAACCTAATCAAACCGTAGCAAAGCAATAACTTATTACATGTCCACAAACTATAATTCAAATGACAGTAATAAAGAAGTCCAGTTCAACATTCAAGCGCTTAGGCTTGGCTCCCCTCCTTATCATCAACCTTCTCTTTCCCTTTCCTTGTACCTGCATTCTCCTCTGAGGATAGAATTAGGGCGTTAGATTAACGTGCCCAGTAGGTTCCCGAATCAGGGCTACCACATGGTTAACTTGTAAAACATGCATATATCAAATATATGATTATCAAAAACAGGTAAACAATGCTATGAAATATGCACATGCAATGAGTCTCTCTCAACATGCACATTCATAGCCATCACTTGACATGACTCGCACCGTCAAGGTAAATCACAATAACATTCCTCCTGGCGGGACCTGCATCGCCTAAGGAGACCAATGTATTTCTCAGTATCATGACATTTCTCCTAGCGGGACCTGCATCGCCTAAGGAGACCAATGTTCTATCATCATCATAATTCTACTCCTGGCGAGACTTGCATCGCCTAAGGAGTTTCAGAGTTGCATCACAGCATATCACCGGAGAGTGGGCTCCCGGTTCCACAACCTTCATCCCATGCCATGCATGAGATGTCAATGCATTGTATGTCATTTGTAAACACATAATATATCATTCGAAACCACATAAAATAAACAAGAGTCTCATAAAAACTAGGATAAAACTGTGGTTACAAGTAGGTAGGAAACCTACTGAAGATTCACTTCAGTATTTGATCTTTCTTTAGTGTCACCCCGGTCACGACTCGCACGTCGTTCAACTTCCGGTACGTTGTCCATATAACAATCAGTAAATCATACTGTCATTTACTTATTCATTCACATCTAAGACCCATCCACATCATGTGGGGTTCGGCCATGCCCATGGCCGAACATCATCAACTTAGGATTTAATCTCCTTTTCATTTAACCAATTCTTAAATACTTACCCCTTTAAACATGTCTTGGTAGGGTTCGGCCATACATCATGGCCGAACCATACCTCCTTGGTTTAACCTTCTTTCATGACCTTTCTCTATCCATTATCATCCTTATTTACAGCTTTGCCACTAGGCTAAACCATATCAAAACAATTGTCATTTTATGGGGTTCGGCCCTATACCTGGCCGAACCTTGTATTCCCACTTATCCATTACCAAATGGTTCTCCATTATAATACTTTTAAACCCTTTATAAAATCATGGAAACAATAACAAACACAACCCATAAACTTAGTCCATTCATCCCAAAAACAGCCCATGGGGTTCGGCCATGCACATGGCCGAACCCAATGCTTCTCTTGATTTAATTGGTCCATCATCCACCCATGATTTGAATCGTAACTTAACCCTAACATTGACATGGTTCAGCCCTATATTGGCCAACCAATAACAGCAAGATAATCTTCATCAACTCACATAAAACACCATAATTTATATGGTTTTTAACTCACCAAAATCATCAAATACTTTCACGGGGTTCGGCCATCCAAAGTGGTCGAACCCTATGTCCATGTCTTGGTCCTTATGAATATGTTTTAGGTCTCATTTAGACAAGTAATAATCAGTATAACATTACTGCATTTTTACCTCTTAAAACCATCCAATTAATTTATCACTTTGTCCAAATGACCATAACACTTCATGGGATTCGGCCATCCAATATGGCCAAGCCCAATGGTCCCTTTCATCAGTTTATATCCACTGTTTAGACCCATGATACCTTCAGTCCTTATGTCATTCAAGTCCATGTTTTTAACCCCCTTTAAAACATGCATTTGAATCTTAAAGAAACATAAAAAACAGTCCACAAAACCTCATGGTTTCTATGTTTCAAAAACATCAAAACCAACCAATCTTTTACATGGGGTTCGGCCCTCCATGGTGGCCGAACCCAATGATCATTTTTACCATTTTAAAACCTTTATTACTCAAGGTTAAAACCTTGGTGCATTCGGCCATAACCATGGCCCAATACATACCCTTTTCTTACAACTTGTTTAACTTGAATACTTAAGAAATCTTACCAAATTTCCTTTGCCTAAGATCCTTGTCTTCTCCCCTCTATTTCTTCCTTTCTTCCTTAATCCTTTGTTGGTTTATGCTTGATTAACTGACGCCAAAACCTCTGTTGTTCAGCCAAGAAAAATGAACTTGAAGAGAGGGAGAGAGAGATGGGAATTTCTTGGATTTTCAATGTGAAAATCGGCCAAGAATGGTAACCTTTTCCTTTTGTAATTTCACTCCCAACTTTTTAACGGAAAAAAGTAAGTGTTATGAGGTACAATGCGATGCTTCAGGAGAGGGACTCGGGTGTACACTCAGTCAAAGTAATCGTGTTGTGGCATACAGATCAAGACAGTTGAAAATATATGAACGTCTTTATCCTACACACGATCTGGAACTAGCCGCAGTGGTCTTCGCTCTTAAAGACTGGAGACATTATCTTTACGGAGAGAAATTTAAAGTGTTTTCAGATCATAAGAGCTTGAAGCACTTGTTTGATTAGAAAGAGCTCAACTTGAGGCAGCGCAGATGATGGAATATCTGGCGGAATATGAGTTCGTACTTCGTTATCACCCTGGCAAGGCGAACAAGGTGGCAGATGCCCTCAGCCGTTTATCACATGCATCAGTGGCATGTCTGATCAGGACGGAGTGGGAGATACTGAATACCATTCGAGAATTTAAACTTTACCTCAATAACCATGGGATATGTACAATATGATTATAAGGTCCAACATGGTTACCAAGATTGAACAGAAACAGCGGACAGACCCGGAAGTGGAAGAGATATGGGCCAAGATGTCTACTGGTGAAGTCATACCGTAATGGGAGTTGCGACCAGGACAGGGTCTTCTATTCTGAGGAAGGATTTATGTACCTAAGAGCTGCAGAAAAGAGTTATTGGTTGAGGCACATCAGACCAAACTCTCTATTCGTCCTGGCAGCATTAAGATGTATCACGACCTGAAGAGACATTACTGGTGACACGGACTCAAAAGAGACGTGGCAGAATTTGTGGCACATTGCTTAACTTGTCAGCAGGTTAAGACGGAACATCAGACACCACCAGGGTTACTCAAACCCTTACCAGTGCCAGAATGGAAATGGGAACACATTTCCACGGCTTTTGTGACCGGGTTGCCAAGGTCAACAAAGGGCAACGATGTGATATGGGTCGTGGTAGACCGACTAACCAAGTCTGTACATTTCATTCCTATTAAGATGACAGACTCATCTAAGACTTTGGGTCGGCGTTATATCAAGGATATCATCAGATTGCATGGTATACCTCGGACTATTGTGTCTGACAGAGATGGTCGATTCACTGGCAGAGTATGGCAGAGCATGCAAGCAGCCATGGGAACAAATTTATTGATTAGTACAGCATTCCATCCACAGACTGATGGACAGTCTGAGAGGACAATACAAACACTCGAGGATATGCTTAGAGCATGTATGCTAGATTTCAAGGGTGGATGGGAGGATCACTTGCCGTTGGTAGAATTCTCATACAACAACAGTTACCAGGCAAGCCTCCAGATGGCACCATTTGAGGCACTATATGGTAGACCATGTAGGTCACCAATGTGTTGGACAGAGGCCGGTGAGCCTACTCTGATTGGACCTGAGTTAGTTGCAGAGACTACAGCACAGATACAGTTGATACGGCAGCACCTATTGACTGCGAAGAGTCGTCAGAAGAGTTATGCTGACAAGAGAAGGAGGTTCCTAGAATTTGAAGGGGGAGACATGGTATTCTTGAAAGTCTCGCCACGAAAGAGACATATGAGATTTGGAAATAAAGGGAAATTGTCGCCAAGATATGTGGGACCATTTTCAATCATAAGAAGGATGGGGTACGTGGCTTATCAATTGGCACTCCTATCACAGTTGGCATCTTTACACGATGTGTTCCATATATCGATGTTGAGGAAGTACAATCCTGATCCTTCTCACATACTGAACGTACAAGACATAGAGATCCAAAGCGACGTGACATACGTCAAGAAACCTGTCTGAGTGGTGGACACAGAACAAAGGGTGTTACGGAACCGAGCGATCCAGTTTGTCAAGGTGGTATGGGATCGACATGGCATTGAGGAAGCCACATGGGAACTCGAGTCGGAATTGAGGAAAGCTCATCCTGAGCTATTTAGGCAAATGTTTGAAACCCTACTTCACTCGATTTTCGGGGCGAAAATGTTAAAAAGAGGATTGTATTGTAACACCTCGGATTTTCAAATTATTATTTTATATGAAAATTATCCATTTTAATTGTGAATTTTAGATTGGATCTTATATGGATAAAGAATTGGGCCATGACCCAATTAGGACCCAATTGATTGTGGAATTGGTTTTATTAAAATTAAAGTGGGTTGAATTAATTTAGTCATGCATTATGATTATGCATGGCCGTGTATGGGATAAGATTGGCCGAATTTTAGATAATAAATCTAAGATAGGCGCATGGGATCTTTTAAAAAAGGGTATGCATATAGTCTTAAATTAAATAAAAGAAGTGTCTAAATTAAACACAAAGGCACACGGCAATGGGGCATGGTTTATCTTAAGCACATTCCAAAAATGAGAAAAGGGAGCATGGCACCTTCTATTTAAACCAAGAGGAGGTTTTAAAAAGAGGCAACAAGGGGTCGGCAATGGCTATCTCAAGAAGGCACACGGCATTTAGTAAATGCATCTAAGGCACCTTCTAAACTAAGATCAAGAGGAAGTGATAAAAGGGGAGACATAGAGGGGTGCATGGTTTTTACACCTTCATAGCCAAACTCTCTCTCTATCTCTCTCAATCTCTCATTCTCGCCAAAGAGCAATGAGAAGAAGAAAGTAGCCAACAAGAGGTGTTCTTGGCTAAGGAAAAATTAAGAAGAAAGGAGAAGGATTGGAAGAGTAAGGAATCGGAAAAAGGTTAGTATCTTGCTTGAATAATTTATTTTGAAATAAAAGAACCATAGGGTTCGGCCATGGTGTATGGCCGAACCCCATGGAAGAAGATTGGAGATGGGTTTAATGATTTGAATGGAAAGAAAGAACCATATGGTTCGGCCATAGTGCATGGCCGAACCCCATGGAAAGTTATGGTTTATTTTGTTGGGTTATGAATGTTGAAAACCATGGAGGAACATTGATTGATTAATGGAAAGACATGGTTCTTTTTGTTGAATCGAAACCATGGAAAGTCATGGTCTAATTATGGGTTTATGTTCTTAGATTTTAGATCATGGAAACCTTTGATGGTTAAGTGGTTTGGATTTAAAAAGAGAAAAGAATGGAACCATAGGGTTCGGCTATGGGTATGGCCGAACCCCATGGAAAGGATATTGATAAAATTTAATGGATTTAAGTAAATGGTCAAGATCATGAACCATAGGGTTCGGCCATGGTGTATGGCCGAATGCCTTGGGGTAGTTTTGGGAATGGTAAATGCATTTTGGTTGCTCAATGTGGAAAGCTTCCAATTATGGAAAGAGTTGATAAAATCAAAAACCTTCCAATTATGGAAGGAGTTTGCTCAATTTGGAAAGCTTCCAATTATGGAAGGAGTTGCTAAAATTAGAAAGCTTCCAATTATGGAAGGAGTTGCTAAAATTAGAATTGTTTCTATAGGTGAGGTTCGGCCATGCTGTGTGGCCGAACCCCACTAAAGCTCATTTATGGAAGTTTGTTTAATATTAGAAAGTTTCTATTCTTGGAAGGTGGACATTGAAATTAGAAAGTATCTAATTATTGACCATGGAGATTAAACTAGGAAACTATCTAATTATGGAAGATGGTTTCTAATCTAGGAAACTATCTAATTATGGAAGATGGTTTCTAATCTAAGAAACTATCTAATTATGGAAGATGGTTACTAATTTTGGAAACCTTCCAATTATGGAAAGGTGGAGATTATTTATGGAAACTATCTAAGAATGGAAGGTGGAGATTATTTATGGAAACTTAGGCATCATGGGTTCGGCCATGTGTATGGCCGAACCCCATGAATCAAAGTTATGGTTTATGTTTAATGAGTTATAATTTTTAATGTTTGCAAGAATCGGATTATTGGTTATGTAAGCCATGGATGGCAAAGTTGTAATTTCATGCCAAAATGGAGGATCATGGGTTTGGCCATGGTGTTTGGCCGAACCCCATGAGGTTTATTTTATGGACATGATTGGTTAATGAATTAAGACAGAGTTTAGTTATGGCACATTTAAATGAATGAGGGAACCAATGGCAATCTTGTAAATATATGAAAATATTGGATATAGGGTTCGGCCATGGTGTATGGCCGAACCCCATGAATTATTTATGGGACTATGTGTTTGGATTAAAAGAAATATGTGTAGATTATTTGGAACCTAAGCAAGGAAAAAGGGATATGGTTATGAACAGTGGCATAATTGTAATTAACTAAAGATTAGACTATGGGTTCGGCCATGGTGTATGGCCGAAACCCATGGGGTTTTATTTATGGACTTAGAACATTTTAATCAATTTGAACTTGGTGTTGATTTATTATTATATTATAAGGTAACGGGATCTCGCAAGCGGTGCTCGAACGGTGATCGATTCTTGGACGAAAGATGCAAGCACACGTTAGTGGTCTTTGGTAGGATTCCACCTCTTTGAAACCATGGGTTTATGTACACTAGTTTCATCTTATGTTTGATGAAAATATGTTTCAAAGGATATGTTTTAAGTGAATTTTAAATGCTATGTTTATGTCATAAATAGCACGTGTTGAATGTATTTCAAAGGTTGATTTAAAATGCTATGTCTATATGAGGAAAAAACATGTGTTTCAAATATGATTTTAAATGTTATGTTTATGTTATAAAATAGCATGTATTTCATTAGCATCTCATGCATGGCGTGGGGTGGAGGATTTGTAACCGGAGGGGTCACACTCCGTCGGGGCGTCCCAAAAACCTATGTGCGGTGCCTTGATGTGATTTTATGGCCGAACCCCATGAATTATTTATGGGACTATGTGTTTGGATTAAAAGAAATATGTATGGATTATTTGGAACCTAAGCAAGGAAAAAGGGCTATGGTTATGAACAATGGCATAATTGTAATTAACTAAACAATAGACCATGGGTTCGGCTATGGTGTATGGCCGAACCCCATGGGGTTTTGTTTATGGACTTAGAACATTGTAAATCAAGTGGAACTTGGTGTTGATTTATTATTATATTTTAAGGTAATGGGATCTCGCAAGCGGTGCGCGATCGGTGATCGATTCTTGGACGAAAGACGCAAGCACACGTTAGTGGTCTTTGGTAGGATTCCACCTCTTTGAAACCATGGGTTTATGTACACTAGTTTTATCTTATGTTTGATGAAAATATGTTTCAAAGGATATGTTTTAAAGTGAATTTTAAATGCTATGTTTATGTTATAAATAACATGTTTTGAATGTATTTCAAAGGTTGATTTAAAATGCTATGTCTATATGAGGAAAAGTTCATGTGTTTTAAATATGATTTTAAATGCTATGCTTATGTTATAAAATAGCATGTGTTATGGGGTGGAGGATTTGTAACCGGAGGGGTCACACTCCGTCGGGGCGTCCGAAAAACCTATGTACGGTACCTTGATGTGATTTTCATCAAGAAAATTCCGGAGGGTCCACACTCCACCGGGGCATCCGAAAGACCTATGTGGTGGGTACTTTTATGTACATGTGATGGGTGGGACTCATTGCATTTGTCATCATTGCATGGCATGGTCTTACATGGTTTTATATATTATGTTATAATATATATTTTGTACTAACCATGTGTTAGCCGCAACTGGAATACCTACTGGGCGCATTGTTCTAATGCCCTACTTCTACCCTAGTTGATGATACAGGAAATCAGGGGAATGACGAACGTAAGATGGGCCAGGCATAGGAGCTTGGAAGACTTATTTTATATGTTTTGAATAAAGTTACTCATGAACTTGTATTTGAGTATTTAGATTTTGGAATGTAATAACTTAGATGGTTGGATGATTGATTGGATAATTATGATGTTTTAATTATGGATAAGGACTTGACGCACTTTGCTATCTGAATGGAATAAAACTTGGTTCTATTATGATTCCGTATATTGATGTTATGATTCCGCAGGTTATGATTTTTATTCCGCAAATTGATATTGCTATGTGTGAACCATTTTTCGTGGACTTAGTCCATGCACACATAGGGTTGGCCAGTTAAGGGTCGGACTTTGGAAGTTTGGACTTAGCTCTATCAGTCTACTCTGTTATACGGGAAAAAACTAGTGAAAAAGGGCGGGGCGTGACATAAGCTTGGATGATTTAGTTTATTATTTTTAATAAAAGTTACTCATGGACTTGTATTTGAGTATCTAGATTTCGGAATATAATAACTTAGATGGATGGACGTGAATTTTGATAATTATGGTAATTGAATGATGATTAAGGACTTGACGTACTTTGCTATCTGAATGGAATAGAACTTGGTTCTATTATTATTCTTCATGTTATGATTCTGCAATTATGATTTTTATTCCGCAAGTTGATATTGCTATGTGTGAACAATTTTTATGGACTTGGTCCATGCACACATAGGGTTGGCCAGTTAAGGGTCGGACTTTAGAAGTTCGGACTTAGCTCGCGTCGTGACATCTCGCACTCTATCACTCTACTCTGTTATGTAAAAAAAAAATAGACTCTGAATTTACAGGAAGAAGCGAGTGAAAAAGGGAGGGGCATTACAGGAAAGGACATGGGACGTGAAGGAAGTCAAGCTTAGGAGCTTGGGCAGATTATGTTTACTTTACTTAATTGATTTTGGAACAATGTGCTTGAGATAATTAGCATTTTGGGATTGTAATAACTTAGTTTATTTTGCTATGGTTGGATGATGTTTTGGATATTTAAGTTTCAGTCATTTTTATAGTGATTGGCTTTCTTGCTTATTAATATCATGGATATGGATAGTTTTCTATTCATTTAATAATTCCGCAGTTAATTGTAAAGCGTGTGAACTGTTTTAGTGGACTTGGTCTATGCACACGTATTGTTGGCCAGTTAAGGGTCGTGTTTGGAAACCCAAACTTAGCTCGCGTCTTGACGTTCCCGCTCTCTCTCACTCTTTCTTTTTTTTTTTTTAAAAAAAAATATACTCTGATTTTCACCAAGTGAAAAAGGGCGGGGCGTTGCAGTTGGTATCAGAATAAAACTGAAAGTGTGAATCTTTCAAAGTAAGATTAGTACTGTATCATGTCTCACTGACAAGATAAGAATCCCAACTGGCTGACTCTTCGAAGTTTGCTACACCGGCGCCGAATTAATTTGCTTTGGTGAGAATCAGACTGTAAGCATTCAATCTGAGAACAACACTTGATGAGAAGAATAACAACAAGGGAGGGGCACTCACTATAAGTATGGATTTATCAAACATAACAAAGTAGGATATATTTCCCCAAAACAAGAAGCATTAGGATTTCCCCACATTAAACAAAATATGTGATGCATAGGAAAATTCCCCAAAATAAGAAACACAAGATGCTGATTTGGCAATTTTCCAAACTCTGTAAACACAAAACATTATGAGAAAACTAAGTCAAGGGATGTTTCAATGACTTAGAAAAATGCCTCCGAGAAGAAGAAGAACCAGACAAAACCCGCATCATGAGGAAGAGGTACAAACCCACATCAGGAAGAGGGGCAAAACAATGTTAATATTCCTGAAGTACCTCTTGAGTTGCAAAGCCTAGTACAGGCAGTGGTCACTTCCGTTCTACAACAACATCAGAACGGCATTGAAGCACAACCTCCAACGAATCACAGGTCCGGAATATGGTCAGGGACTTCCAACAGCAGCGTCCCCTTTATTTCAAAGGGAAAGAGGGACTCGCAGAAGCAAAAAACTGGGTTGAAAACATCACAAAAGTCTTGAAGTTGCTTAAGATCACCGGTAATGAGGACCGAATACTGCTGGATACCTCACAATTGTTAGATGATGCCGGCAAATGGTGGAGAGTTATAGAACGCCAGCAAGCACAGATTCTAGGGGGGAAAGGATCGAGATGACATGGGACCAGTTCGTTGGAATGTTTCTGGATCATTATTTTCCAGAGGAAAGAGAAAGAGCGCCAGACACAAGCGTTCATATCTCTAGTCCAGGGCACCATGACGGTTGCGGATTACTATCAACTGTCCACTGCACTTACTATTGTATCCCCTATTGGAGACACATCACTTGGTCTGATCTGCACTTCGGTAGACACTGAGCTTACTGGGTTCAGGTTTAAGTTCAACTATCTGGTACTCAAGATGACAGAGTACGACATCATATTTGGCATGGATTGGTTGGCTAACTTCCAGGCCAGCATTGACTGCCATCTCCGCAGGGTGATATTTTGGTCACCCAAGGGAAAACGATATGTGGTACATGCCGACAGACAGAGCATTCCAATGACCAAGAAATTGCATGAGGAAATGAACCGTCTAGTACTGAACATCATCAGACTAAACAAAGCGCCAATGGCTGAACTACCTGTGGTGGTGAAAGAGTACGCAGAGGTATTCCCGACAGAAGTCCCTGCGTTGCCCCCAAAGAGGGAGATTGATTTCGAGATCAACCTATATCTTGGCACAGCTCCAGTATCATTCCCGCATTACTGGATGGCCCCAGCAGAGATGTCTGAGCTGAAGAAACAAATTGATGAACTGCTCAGACTAGGATGTATCTGGAACAACACATCATCTTGGGGAGCACCGGTATTATTTGTCAAGAAGAAGGGTGGTACTTTTCGGATGTGTGTGGATTACAAGAAATTGACCAACTGACAGTCAGAAACAAGTACCCTCTACCCAGAATTGATGATTTATTTGATCAACTCAGAGGTTCCAGTCATTTCTCCAAGATTGATCTGATGTCAGGCTATCATCAAATCCGTGTCAGGGATGAAGACATAGAGAATATGGCTTTCAGAACTCGGTATGGATTGTATGAATATGTGGTCATGCCATTTGGACTCACCAGTGTACTAGCTGTGTGCATGGATCTGATGAACAGAATCTTCCGTCCTTATCTGGACAAGTTTGTAATTGTCTTCATTGACGACATTCTGATTTAGTCTACAAGTCAGGAGGAGTATGCTGAACATCTGAGGATAGTTTTGGATACCCTGAAGAAGAACCAGTTATATGCCAAAGCAAGCAAGTGCGAGTTCTGGCTATTTGAGGTCAATTTCTTAGGACATGTCATATCAACGGAAGGAATAGCCATAGACCTGGTTAAAGTGGCAGCAGTTAGAAACTGGAAAGCTCCAGGGAATGTGACTGAAATCCGGGTGTTACAGTCGAGTCCCTAAGTTTTCAATTACATGACCTGGGAGAAGCATTTGCCAGAATATTTGAAGACTCAAAGTGACCAGAAGATTGAAGATCAAAGTCCAAGTTTCCAAGCTCATCGATGTATGGAAATCACATAGGTAAAACTAGTGTTGAGTATTGAAATATTACATTTTTACCCTTGATTATTGGTTCAGTTAATCCTCAATTTTGTATATAATGATGCATTTAATGTAGTTTGTCAATTTTGTAGTAAAAAATGGAAAGTTCAGGAAAATCAAGTTAAAACAACAGAAGATTGTAAGTTTAATGCTCTAAAGAGAAGAACTAGAATTATTATAATTATTTTATATCACTTCATCGGATTTTCATGTAAATTAATTAATCTAGATCCAGTTATGAGAGTCTATGATTAATTAATAATTTTTATATTTAAAGTGGCTAAATAATTATTTAATTCTAGAGGTTAAAAGCTGCAATCCAAGTGCCAAAGCATGAATTTCAAGTCATTGGGCCAAGATTCAGTTCAAGTGGGCCAAGCTTTCCTCCACAAAGCTTCAATGGGCCAAGCCACAAGCAAGCCCATGCGCATTTCACACTCTGGGCCAGGCTAGTGTGCAAGCTCAGTCCAACTAAGGCCGAAGGTCTCAAATCCATTTCAAATGGGCCTGAGTTGAGGTCTAGATCCAAGTCAAAAGCCCGAAGACTAAAGAACTCCATGGTCCGTGTTTGAATTTACCTAAGTCCAACCCAACTACCTGTAAGGGCCCGGAATTTTTAAATTAATAAAAAATGTGGATATAAGTTATTTTAGTGATGGAAATTTGGAAAATTGGTGAAGTAAATGGTAAATGGGCCAAAATTTGGACAAAGGCCCAAGTATGGCCCAATAGACTAATGTGTGGATTTAAAGTTATTTAAATGGGTCAAGAATGGTCAAATTGGGTCACATACCCATTTGGGACCCGATGGGTCAAAGTAGTTAAGCTCTAAGGTAAATGGGCTAGATGGAAATGTAATTGGGCCATGGGCCCAATGGTGATCCATTTAGAGGGTATTCAATGAAATTAAATCACCTAAGTTAAGTTAAAAATTAAACCAAGGTGATGTGGCCAAGTGGGACCCACCTCCACCTCATCAAGTGAGGTGGCATGTGGGCCAATAATTGGTGGGGCCGGCCACCATGGTTGATTTGGTCAACCATGGGTGGATTTATAAAGATGGTGGCTTAAGTAAATGGGAATTAAAGTAACTAAAATATCTAAATATAAAATGATTAAAAAAATTATACAAATGAGGTGGTCAAAGTGGGGTCAAAGGGTGAAAACCAAATCACCTCATCCCAAACCCAAAATAAAATACGTTGGGGCTTTGTGGTGGTTTAGATAACCACCACCATAAAGCAAATTAAATATCTTTTAAATATCTTAGGGTTGGTGGGGTCTTTAATGTAAAGAAAAATGGGGATAAGTCTTGAGTTTCTTTTCCATTTTTTTTATCCTCTCTTCATTTTCACTCCATTCTCATCCTCCATTGCCGTCCCATGTCCAAGTGAAGGAGAAAAAAAAAAAAAAGAGAAGGAGCTCAAGGAGAGAAGGGAAAAAAAAATGGAATTTGGAGGGAGTTCACTCTAAGATTAAGGTCATCATCTTCCTCTCATCATCTTTTCCTCTTTTCATCTCTCAAATTCAAACCTAACATGGCTGATTTTAAGGTTGGGAGTTGCCACCCTTGATCAAAGATTTTGACCTATCAAAGATCAAGAGGAAGGAGAGAGGAGGCTAAGGAAACCGACGGGAGCGGCGGAAGTCGGAGGAGACGACGGATTGTGAGTATTTCTTAAACAAGAAATTTTGGATTTTTAGGGTTTAAGATTTGGAAATTATTTTTGTAGAATTTAATGGTGGTTACATAAATTTATGCCATGGATGTTAAACCCATCAAATGAGAGGGTGGAAGATGGAGGAAACCCTAAATGGGTAAATTAGGGTTAGGGTAAGGAAATAAATAAATGGATTATGTGCATTGGGTAATTTATGAAATTAAGAATGGAATTAGGTTATTGGAAGGAAATCATGGGCCATAGGGTTCGGCCATGTAGCATGGCCGAACCCCATGGTGGGTGATTTGGTATTGGATTTAATAATTAGGGTTTCAAAAAGATGGAAGACAATGAGGGTTTTATCTAATGAAATTAGGGTTGTAGATGAATGAATGGGAGTAAGTTGTAAAATGGTTTTATGATGAAAATGCAAAGGGGTTTATGGCATTGAAATGCATGGAGGAAGTGAACCTTGAGCCATGGGTTCGGCCATGGTGTATGGCCGAACCCTATGGTGATCAAATGGTGGAATGAAGGGTTGTGAATAATGGAAAGTAAATGGGAATGTTGGTGGTGTTGATGGACCCGAAAATGGTTTTAGCATTGATATTTGTAATGGACTCTAATGTAGCTAAGGATGATGGTTTTAAGTGTATGAATTAAACCCTTCATGGAGGGATTTGTGATAAACCCAAATGTGTAACAATGGACCCAAGAAAAATGGGGAAAGGACACCATGGGTTCGGCCATGGTGTATGGCCGAACCCATGGCCCAATTGTGATCCATTTTGGTGGGTTAAATTGGATGATGAATGGTGTGTGTGTGTGGTCTCCAAAGGAAATGAATGAGTAATGGACTCATTGAAGTTAAATACATGAGGTAAATCCCATGGGAAGAGTTGATGAATTAGGTATTTTGAACCCATGGCCATTGGTGAACCATTTAAAGGGTTAAGTATGGGGTTATGGATGGGTTTAAATGAATAATGGTGAAATTAATAAAAAGACTAATTTTAATGATGTTATGACATGGTTCAATGGGTCATTAATGGACCTAAGTTAGGGATCTAAGTCTATGATCAATTATGGACTTAATCATGCATGCATAAATGGGTGATTAACCATGGAAAATGAGGTAGTGGCAAAACCGTAATTAAATGCCAAGTTCAAGAATTCCATGGAGATTGATCATGGAATGAGGGGATCTAATGTGATAACCTTATAAGTGGTTAATAAAGCCTAGGGTGGCTGATTTTAGACATATGTACTTAAAAATATATAATGGATTAGGTGGGACCCACAAAACCTAAATGGTGACCGGTTTTTCATAAGGGCTTATAAATGGTTGAAACATGGACTAATGATTAGTGTGTAACAAGGTACTGGACATCGCAGGCGGTGCGCGATCGGCGACCGGGTTTGTCGAGCGGAAAAATGTAAAAGGACGCAAGTCGGTATTAGGTAGGATTCCTACATTTTTGTAAGCCATGGATTGGGTGATGTTTTCTTTAATTTATTTTGGAAAGCATGTGGTTGCCTTTAAGATGAGTTTTGGATTATGTATCTTGTGATGTTTTCCTTTAAATTATTTTGGAAATCATGTGAATGTCTTAAGATGCATTTTGGGTTAAATATTATGGGATGTTTTTCCCTTTGATTTATTTGATAATCAAGTAATTGTTTTAAGATGGGTTTTTGTGTTACTATTGAACTACATATATTTACATGGCACATGACATCTACATCTCATGCTGGCATGGGAGGGATATGACAGGGAAATGATGAAATGAAACCGGAGTCCATGCTCCGTCGGGGCGACCGATAAACAGCATGGGGACATTTCACATATGTATTATGATACCTTGATGATGCTTTTCCATCAAGGGGGATGTTGTATTTATTATTGTACCTTGATGATGGTTCTTCCATCAAGGGGGGGGGGGGGGGATGCCTAGTGTGGATCGCATCTTGATGAGGCTTTTGCATCAAGAGGGTCATGGTACGATGATGGTATGGATTCTATTTGGAATACTATGGATGGTTGGAAAAAGGGACATTCTAGAGTTGAGGATGAGATTGATGGGTGGGATTCATGACATAAAACACCATTGCATTACATTGTACCAAATGGCATAATTTTGAGATAATATCTTCTATATGCTTTGTTATTACTAATCCATGTGCTAGCCCTACTCGGAGTCCTACTGGGCGCGTGGTCTAACGCCCTACTTCTACCCTAGCCGACGATGCAGGAGATGGCGGCACGGAAGGACAGGACGGGAGTCAAGCTCAGGAGCTTGGGAAGGCGGATTCATTATGTTGTTTAAGTTATGTTGGAAAAATGTAATTTGAGTAGCTTAGCTTGTCGGAATGTAATAAATTAGATTACTGGCTATGTTTTGGGATTTTATTATGGACATTATGGTTTAGAGGTATTATAGAAATTTAAATGAATGTTATCTTCCTTGCTATCTCAAATCTGTAGGATAGTCTTTGTTGTTAATTCCGCACTGAGAAGTAATATTCCTTGAGCTTACATCTACGCGTGAACCGTACTCGTGGACTTGGCTCCACGCACGCGTAGGGTTGGCCAGTTAAGGGCCGGGCTTTAGAAGCTCGGACTTAACTCGCGTCGTGACGTCCGCGCCCTTTGTCACTTTTATGGAAAAAAAAAAAAAAAATAGACTCTGATTTTCGGTGAAAAAGGGGCGGGCGTTACACTACCTATGTCGAAAACCTATAACCCAATTTCATATCCACACCATCCAATTTCCATCGTAGATCTTAACCTTCCATCTCACATACCAAATTAGGTCAAACCTTAGATCTACCATCAAATCTAACCCATCCATTCACCTATCATTAGATCTAGGTCATCCATCATCATCCTAATCATATTAACCTTAGATTAATGTTCATCCATGCATCACCTATTAATCCTTGCATTCATTTCATGCATTGAACATCTTAACTGATGAGCACAGGAAAATGACTATTTTACCCTTGTATTTGGACTAGTTATACTTTGTTTTGTGTGTTTTATAATATGTTTAATTGGATTTTGGAAGTTTTGTAGGATTTATAGGAAAATACAAGATATGGGAATTCAAATGGTGAAGTTTGCAATTTATGGGCATAAGTTGATATTTTTGCAAAGTTGGAATTTTTAATAATTATTTTACCATAATTTCAGGGGTTTTATTTGTAAACTAATTAATTCAAATCCATTTATGAGAGTTTGGATTAATTTAGTCATTTTTAGAATTGATTGTAAGTGGTAAAATTAGTTATTAGATTTTCCATAATTTGAAAAGCCCAATTATTAAACCCATTAAGAAAAGCCCATGAAGAAATCCACATGTGTGAAGACCATTTTCATCATCTCAAGATACATATGAGGAAATTCAAAATTTACAAGACAACATAAGAAGATTTTCGAATTTGGCAAATGGATTAAAGAAAAAGAAACAAAATAAGAAGGGGAGAAAAAGAAGGAAAGTTTGATACATCTTCAGTATTTTAGCCATAACGTTCCATACCAATGTCCGATTGCTTTGATTCTTTTTGGGTTAGAAAAAATACTTAAAGGGCTACAACTTTATAGTTTACGACTTCTCATGATTAGGACGTTAACTATGTCAAAATTGAGGTGCAAGGTGGTACATGTGAAAAAAATGGGATTTTGCACCCACTTTCCTTACACGAATTTTACTATTTTTTTCCACCTCCTTGCCTCCTTTAAGTCATTCCATGTTTAGCACAAACCATATCATCCCTCCAAGTGTCCCTTGCTTTATTTAAATCTTTAAATCCAAGGCATTCATTCCACCTCCTTTCATCTATAAATACTCCCTCTCCCATTGAGAAAATTGAACTGGGAAGAGAATTTCAAGGCTTGTGCTGTGGAGAGGAAGAAAGGAAAAGTTGGGATTTTCAACAATCATAGTGGGTTTTAAGTTGGTGGTTTTGAATTTCCTCATTGATAGTTCTATTCTTTTTATTCCAAAAATTCCAATTGTATTGTAATTCTTATTTCATGTTTTAATTAATAAGAGAAGGTGAGAATTAGAATTATGGTTTTCCAATTGTTCTTTCATGTATTATGAAAATTTCAATTTTATTTCCATTATTTTCATGATTTTTTGTTGTTTATTTTTCTAAGAAATTCAAGGAAAGTGAGATTATTTTAGGATTGGTACAACTTGATTTTTCCTTTCAAATGCTCTTTTTAAGAGTGAGATTATTTTAGATTTAGAATTATAAGTCGAAATTTTACCTAAGCCTAAGGCCAGAATTGAATTTTCTTAGTTAAATGGGTTTCATAGATTTCATATTTAAAATTTTAATGAATTTCAGATTTGAATGCATGTTAAATAATTTACATGAGCTCCATGTTCTAGGCCATTATTTTCTTGTTAAAATATGGATATTAATGCATCCTTAAATCTTTGATCCAATTCCATTGTAAATATGTACATAGGTAATTTTATTTGTTCTTAATTTTATTTTTGTTTATAAAATTCAAATTTTTAAAATTGGTGAACTAGGTTGGTAAATTAATTAATTGCATCTTAATTCTGTGCTCTAAGTTAGAATGAGATTATTTATAATTTTTAGATTAATTCCACCATCTTAATTTGAGTTAGGTAAAAATTGATTTTCAATTTCATTTTCCATTTTCAGAATATTTATAAATTAATTTTAAAATACATAGATTTGAGAAATAATTCCATGTTCATGATTTATCTCCATATTTCCTAAATTTCATAAATTACATAATTCAACGGTGCATTTTTCACCGATATATTTTCCTAAGTTCCGATAGGTTCGACCTCGCACTCAATCGGTATACTATCTAATGGTTCGTGCGCTTGCGAGTTATAAATTTAAACTTTGTACAACAAGTTTTTGGCGTCTTAGCCATTAGGTATTAGGTAATCCAATCACATCCATTCATTCATCTCTTAGAAACCCTAGAGCCTCCACATGCATCCATCACATAAATGCATTACCTTAGATTTAGGTCATGCATTTCATCATCCATTTTAGATCCATCTATGCATCTAAACCCTCCATCAACCATCTGCCCATTTTTATAATTGTTTTACCCTACATACCTTAGAGCCATTAGATCAAAACCCATTTAATCTAAGCCCTCCATTCATAAACCCTAAGCTATGAACAACTTATAGTTCAAGCTAGCCCTCATGCGCATATCACACCTCATCATCCCATGATTTTTGCAACATACAACCTCTCCATGCACTTAGACTAAAAACCATCTAGATACATTCATAAGGTCCAAAAACACCTCACAATCCAATCCCCAAGTATCCCACACGATTTTTCCCAATCTCAAACCAATCCAATTCCTAATTTCTTTCACAATCTCCTATCTTCTCTCCACATTCACTTAGCCACCAAGGAAAACCACACAAAAATCGTGTGACCCTCCTTGTACAACCCTAAATTCAAGTTTAAATCCCCATCACCCATTCCCATTTAGACTCAATCCAGTCCTTTGATTTCCCACCTTAAACCTTGATTTAATCCAAGTCATCCATCTATTTTCAAAACCTATAAATACCCATTACCCCAATGGTAAAATTCAAACATGACCTAGAATTTAAGAGGACTAAAGGCTAAAGCAAAGACAGGAAGACAAGGAGCACCATGCGAATTTACAAGTGAGAGTGTAGATTTTTATCTTTTATGTTGTCTTTCTTATATTTAATTTAGAAAAGCCTTGTACTTTAATTCATCAATTTAATAAAGTGAAGCATTCATTTAGAACCCTGGAATATCCAATTTCTAAAATACTTTTATGATTATTTATTTTTAATTTCAAGAACACAACTTTTATTTATTTGATTGAACATGAGCGTATGCAATAGTTAGGAACTTGATTGTAAGACTTGAATCATGATTACTAAGGTTTTGATTAATTAAATTAAAAGTTGTGAATCTTGTTTTATTAATAAATATGAATTGTATTTAGATTTTTACGTGAATTTCAGATCTAGACATTTACTTTATTTATATATCATGGGTGATAATGGTCTATTTCAAACAACCAACCTTTCCGTTACTGTACATTTAATTTCAATCATTAATTTTTATGCAATTTAATTTTCTGTCTTTTAATTATGTTAAATCTCATGTTTGTTGTGCAATAGTTGTTTTAACCTATATCTTGTATAATCTAATCTTTAATTCTGTAACTCTTAATTCATTCTTTAATTCTTTGATTCTCTTTCTCTTAAACCACTCTCTCTTCCAAAGATCCATTCAATTAAAGTTAGGAAGATGTGTAAATAATTTTGTAACTTGAAATCCTAATCATTATTAAGATTAAAATTTGATTTACCATATTAGAATAAGAAATCACACATCTTATTTGCTGATTTTCTAAGTTAGATACATGACTCATATAATATTTCAATTTCTTAAAAACAATTCATTTTTAGAGGACATTAATTAAATTCATATACTTTGAGATTTCCATTGGGTTCGACCTTGCTCTCACAATACTAATCAACGGTTCGTGTACTTGGCAGATTTACAAATTTAAAACCATCAACAACTAGCCATAGATAACCTTAGGTGGAACCCACACCCTGGTAATCTGTCTGGTCGATCTGTCGAGTGTACCAACCCATCGATGAGACAGGATAGAGCCATCGAGGTCATTGACACGTCGATTGTATTGACAAGGGTTCTGGACTGGAAGAGCCTGTCATTCAGGGCTCGAGCGTATCGTGTCCACCGGCCCGTCGGTGAACACAGGACAGACCCATCGAGGTCTTCGATATGTCGACTGGATTATGCATTCTCTGGAGAGAACAGACAGTAAATTCAGTCTGCTCTCTGATAATCGGGTTCGATATGTCGACCTGGGTCAAGTTGAGTTATGAACTTAGAACTCTCGGGTACTCTCAGATAGACAAATCAAGGTCATCAACACATCGAGAATACTTGGACCGACCCATCGATGGATAGACATGTTGATTAGTAATTTTAAGGTTCTATAATAGCAAACTCTGTATTTTTATGCTGCTTTTTGATAATCTGGACCGACCCATCGACAAGGTTGACATGTCAAACATAAGGATTGAAGACCCATTGGTGACTCCGACCCATCGGTTGTTCCCGTTACTGTACCGTTGGAGTGTATTTAATGCACAACGGTTGAGTGGTTGAATGGTCACATTTAAGGTCACAGACCCATTGGTCTGGTTGACCTGTCGGTGACGAACTATTTCGAAAAACAGCTTTACCTCTCTATAAATATGAAATTATTTGGCATTGTTTTATAAGGACCTCTCTTGAGCAATGATGACCCTGATCTACCAGAGTACATTGGTGATTTAATATCCTTGAGTGAGTGGATCATCTCTCTTGTGCATACACTTGGTGAATCAATGAAAAATCCGATCTTCTTAGATTGAGATTGAAAGAGAGAGAGAGAGGGGGGAATGGTAAACACTCTAGGATAGACATTGGTGAACCAATTTCCTAGAGGCTTCCCAATCTCTTCTGATTGCTCTACACTCGATGCATCATCGTCATCTTGCGAGATCACATTGGGAAGGAATTTTGAGAAGCACATCTACACATTGCAAAGCTTCTAAGACAAGTGCTTCTTGGTTTAATTTTTTGTCTTAAATCATCTTGTTTGTAAAGTGGATTAAAGAGGGTGTACTCTTGAACCACTATAAATTATAAAGGGTTTACTCTAAGTATTTGTGTTGGGTGAAAGTCCCAACCAATTGGTTAGGTGGAATTCCTAATCTATTAGTGTGGGTGTAAGTCCCCACTTAGTGAATTTGGGAAAGCCCAAGGTTGTGTGACTCCATCAGTGGATGTAGGAGGGTTTACTCAGAACCACTTTATATTGGTCTTGTAGTGATTGATTGAATGCTTGTTTAATCACAATTGTTATCACATACACTTGATTATCTTGTATCTGTTGTAAATTAGTTAATTAATCAAGTAAATTTTTAAACGACCAACTAGTGTGTAGATTGCCTTATTCACCCCCCCCCCCCTCTTTTAGGGCCAATCTTAGATCGTGTTCTAGCACACCGGGAACTTACAATTGGTATCAGGGTTGAGTGTAACGCCCCGCCCTTCTTCACTCATTTTTTCCCGTAAATTCAGAGTATATTTTTTTTATATAACATAGTAGAGTGATAGAGCGCGGGACGTCACGACGCGAAGTAAGTCCGAACTTCCAAAGTCCGACCCTTAACTGGCCAACCCTATGTGTGCATGGAATAAGTCCATGAAAAATGGTTCACACATAGCAATATCAATTTGTGGAATAAAATCATAACCTGCGGAATCATAACATCAATTTACGGAATCGTAATAGAACCAAGTTCTATTCCATTCAGATAGCAAAGTACGTCAAGTCCTTAATCATCATTCCAATACCATAATAAATTGGTCCAGGTAGGGACGGAAGATCCTGTTCATTAATTCCATGAACACAGCCGGTACATCAGTGAGTCCAAACGGCATAACTACAAACTCATATAGCCCATACGGCGTTCTGAAGGCTGTCTTCTCTATGTCCTCCTCCCTAACCCGGATTTGGTGATATCCAGACATCAAATCAATCTTAGAAAAATGACTGGAACCTTTAAGTTGATCAAATAAATCATCGATCCTGGGTAGAGAGTACTTGTTTCTGACTGTCAGCTGGTTCAGTTTTCGGTAATCCACACACATACGGAGTGAACCATCTTTCTTCTTTACAAATAAAACCGGAGCTCCCCAAGCCGATGTATTTTTCACTCGCTTAGGTTCCAAATAATCCATACATATAGTCCCATAAATAATTCATGGGGTTCGGCCATACACCATGGCCAAACCCTATGTCCAATTTATGGGACTATATGTATGGATTATTTGGAACTTAAGCGAGTGAAAAAGGGCGGGGCATTACATTGAGTGCTCTTTATAAAGTATTTAACCGTCTAAGTTGAACCAAGCTAGAACACCATGGGAGATAGTCATGCCATTTCCAAACCTCCATACTTTAATGGATCGAACTATGCCTCTTGGACGGCCAAGATGAAAAGGTTTTTTATCTCCATTGGCAGAACCATTTGGAATTCGGTAAAGACTGGTTGGACCGAACCCATGGAAGAGAAAACCCTTGAAACCTCATCTACCAAGCTTTTGACTCCCAAGCCCTTTGCCACTTGGTCTCAAAATGAAAAAGGCCATGTATACAGCAAATGGTAGAGCTTTGAATGCTTTAAATTGTGCGGTATTCGATAATGAATATAAACAGATCATGACTTGTGAAACAGCAAAGGAAGCATGGGATGTCTTGGAAAGAACTTATGAAGGCACCTCAATAGTTAAGAGGTCAAGGCTCCAAATCCTCCAAAATCAATTTGATGCTATTAAAATGAGAGAGGATGAAGTCTTCATGGATTTCTATTCATGGAATGCTTGTTAAGAAATTTTATAAAAAATTTAGGAAAATGAATAGGATGAGAAAAATAAAAAGGGGTGAAACAAGTGAGAAACATCCTAAAAGACATGAAGCAACAAGAGAGAAAGATAATGAGAGAAGGAAACCCAAGGAACAAACATGTTACAATTGTGGTGGAAGGGGACACTTTGCAAATGATTGTCCTTCCGAAAAATTAAGAAAGCTATGAACACTAATGTCACTTATGAGGACTCATCGGAACTGGAGAGTGATTCCGATAAGGAAACCCAAGAAAAGGTTGATACAACAAAGGGTTTCATAGCCTCAATCATTGGTGATCCGAAAATCCCCTCAATTGAAACAGAGGAGGATAAAAGTGAAGATGAAATCTTCAAGACTCCTACCATGCTTTGTACCTTAAAAGTGAGAGATTAGCTAAGACGTTAGACAAAGTGAAAAGTGAAAGCATAAACATCTCTAGTCAAGTACAAGACTTAAAAAATGAGAACTCTCTCTTGTCTTCAAAATTGGAACTCTTTAAAAATGAAATCACCAAGTTAAAATAGAGTGAAAGAACTCTTCAAGAAGAGGTCGCAATTCATTGCGAAGATGTTGAAAATTTGTGGGACATCAAGAAAAGTCTTGAAGAGGAAATTTAAATTTTATCTTTGGAATTAAAGACTTAACAAACCATAAAGAAAAATTTCAAGATAAGTTTACCCAAGGAGAAGAAAGATTGAAAGAACTTTTGAATTCTGGAAAAAGGTATGGTGCTAGGTCGAGACTTGGTGCCTCATCCACCAAAGGACCCATGAGCCATGGATTGTTTGTTAAGGTTAATGTCTTCCACCCTCCAGAGGGTAAATGTTTTTATTGTCATAAGGTTGGACATTTCAAGAGAGAATGAAACCTTAGGAAGAGACATTTGAGTGATCAAGCCATTGACAAACCACTACAAGTTTAAGGTTAAAATACACAATCCATCAAAACCTAAGACTAAAAAAGACACATACCTCCAAGGATGATGGAGCAAAGGCAAGACTCCTTGTTAAGACAATTGGACCATGTCTTGAAGGAGTTGAGGAATCCAACGTTTCGTCAACAAAGGTACAATCATAAGGGTGTGTATGCAACACCAACTCAACCATTTGGGTACCTAAGATGTAGATCACCACTCATGTTTTGCATTGGTCTATGACTCACTTCCATATCTTAGACCATTAAAATGAACATCACAAGAGACCATTTGAGTTCACATAGCCCAAGTGCTATGACATGAAAAAAAAAAATTTCTAACTACATGCTTTGAATGTACTTTTTTGGCTATAGTACATGTCTTGCTTGGAAAGCCAAACATTTCATGGAATATCACTTTCATGTGCATCTTTTCTGATTTAGAATATTGAGCCATGGATGTTTGTGAGCATTGCATAAGTTGGGTGTATGTTCTTGAATGTGTTTTGATCAAAATGTGTCTCTTGAACATGTGAGTTTGAAGTGTCTTGTGCAAGAAGTTTCTAAGACTTATGTGCACTTCACTATGATAAATATAATTGTATATGCCATGCATGTGTGAAAGACAAGAAATGGAATCATCACATGAAAATACACATTAAGAAAAATATGCTCTGTCATGTCGACCCATCGACCAAATAGACATGTCGGTAGTTAGACATGTCAAAGTGTTTGACATGTCGGTCTGATGTCTTAAGTTTAAGTTAAAAACCTTATTCAAATTCAGATTGTTTAGTCTTGCCGACACATTATCGTCATTTATGTATTGAGGTATAGACCTATCGAGCTTGTCGACGTGTCGGTAACATGCATAACCGATTAAAGTCCAAAAACTCTCAAGAAAGTGAATAGTGCATATATCGACATATCGTTCAACATACATGTTGAGGAATAGACCAGTCGGCTCTCCACATATCGATGTGGCAGAAACTAAAGTTAAAATGTACCTTCTGCGAAATCGATACACCCATTTGAAACCCCTCTTCTCTCCCGCGACCTGTCTGTGAATTTTTTTCTCTTCCGCTGTGCCCTAGACCTGTCTATCGGACTGCTCAATGAAATTCTCCCTGAAAAGGCTTGGATTTTCGTTTCACTTTCTTAATGAGTCTATTGCTCACGGATTTGGGCTCTTTCTTCGGTTAGGTAAGCACTAAATCGTCCCTCCTTTGATTCACTTGGCATTTGAGGATATTTGTTGGAAATCATGCCTAGAATGAAGATACCCAATGATTACCGAAGCCGGTAATGGAAGAATGTGCTCAACCTAGTTCTCCTTGACCCAAGAGACCCAAAACCACGAGATGAAAGAAAAGGCCACCAAGCATAGTGGTGCACCTCTAAATTTTGATGACTCTGAAAGTGTGCCTATAGCCAAACTCACTGTCACTAAACCCGGTTCTCGCTCCCTTCCTCATTCCCAGCCAACAACCAGAAATTGTGGAAGAACCTAAGGTGGAAAATCCATTATAGGCAGAGAAATGTAATTGAGAAGAGAATGCTAAGGAAGACAAGGATAATGAGAATCCTCAGACACTGTGATGATGAGAGACCACACATCCAACCTCTCGTTAGCAGCTTGCTTTAGGATCTTAACATTGATACAGGAGTTGTGTAGCTAACCTCCACAAGTGTGGATCACTTCGAGTCCTAAGGGACATGGCGGCTGAATATGGTGTACTGGGTGGTAAGATGTATCCCTCATGGCCATGAGATGTACGCTATCTTAGGGATGACACCAACAAAAAATTGTTCTGGATTGAATTCACCAATGGAACACACTGTGCTTGTTACACATAAGATTGGTCAGAACTTATAAGCATTCTCTTGTCCCCAAATTTCCTTTACCAGTCATTCCCGAATCATAGCGTGACTAAACAGAAAAGGTTCACCTTGCAATTATGTGGGAAAGAGGTTGAATGGAAGGAGAGTGAATATATTAGAGGTGGAGACCTGCTCCAAAGTACAAGATTCTTCATCTCCTGTTTTGTTCAAACCTTTATCCAAGACATGGGAATAGACTTCATTTGAATGCTCCCATGATAATTCATTTGGACAAAGATGCACATGGTGAGAAATTCTGCCTCTCCACCTGGATGTGCCATTTCCATCATCTCTAATGGAAATTTGTTAAGAAAGGCTAGTCCCCTTTCTGTTACCTCATGTCCAGATTAGCCGAGCACTTTTGAATCAAGCCTAAGAAAGGAGAAGTACATGAATTGTTAGGGCTTTGACAAACATAATCTGGGAAGCCATACCTAAAGAAATAGGCAATTCTATCCTCGGCCCCTCTGTGTAACCTCTACTGCTTGTCCTTCCTCCTCTACACTGAATGTTTTTGAGATCCGGAAAAGAACATGAAGAAGAAACAGCTCAGGACCTTCCTTCTCCTCCGCCTCCTGTTGGTGAGATTGCAGCCAATAGTATTTTGAAGAATGTTTTTCTTCGCTAAAAAGACGACTGGATGAAATGGCCGAGTTCATGAATCTTCAGTTCAAAGCATTCTCGTGGTGATCACCTCCTCCTGCTGATCAGATGATACGGTCCCCCGTGGTCGATCTACTTCCTTTATCTAGCACTGGTTAGTCTTGTTGTGCATAGGCTATGTGTTTTGAAAAACTCATTTTGGCATGTAAATCTTAACATTTATGGTGCAAACCTAGCTTAGAAATGGATGATGGTTTATTCTCATTTTATATGGTGGTTTGTGATATGTTTGATAACATGTGCCATGATATCTTCATGTAAAACAATTGAAACAAGCCATTCAAAAAAGTGATATACACAAGATATCTATCATGGCACATTTATCAAACATATCACAACCACCATATAAAATGAGAAATAAACATCATCCATTTCTAAGCTAGGTTTGCACCATAAATGGTTAAGATTTACATGCCAAAATGAGTTTTTCAAAACACATAGCCTATGCAAACAAGACTAACCAGTGCTAGATAAGGAGGAGTAGATCGACACGGGGGACCGTATCATCTGATCAGCAGGAGGAGGTGATCACCAAGAGAATGCTTTGAACTGAAGATTTCATGAACTCGGCCATTTCATCCAGTCGTCTTTTAGCGAAGAAAAACATTCTTCAAAATACTATTGGCTGACAATCTCACCAACAGGAGGCGGAGGAGAAGGAAGGTCCTGAGCTGTTTCTTCTTCATGTTCTTCTTCCGGATCCTCAAAAACAGCCATTGTAGAGGGAAGGACAAGCAGTAGAGGTTGACCCAGAGGGGCCGAGGATAGAATTGCCTATTTCTTTAGGTAGGCTCTTCCAGATTATGGCTTTGTCAATAGCCCTAACAATTCTATGTACTTCTCCTTTCTTAGGCTTGATTCAAAAGTGCTCGGCTAATCTGGACATGAGGTAACAGAAAGGGGACTAGCCTTTCTTAACAAATTTCCATTAGGAGATGATGGAATGGCACATCCAGGTGGAGAGGCAGAATTTCTCACCATGTGCATCTTTGTCCAAATGAATTATCATGGGAGCATTCAAATGAAGTCTATTCCCATGTCTTGGATAAAGGTTTGAACAAAACAGGAGATGAAGAATCTTGTACTTTGGGAGCAGGTCTCCACCTCTAATATATTCACTCTCCTTCCATTCAACCTCTTTCCCACATAATTGCAAGGTGAACCTTTTCTGTTTAGTCACGCCTATGATTCGGGAATGACTGGTAAAGGAAATTTGGGGACAAGAGGAATGCTTATAAGTTCTGACACAATCTTATGTGTAACAAGCACAGTGTTTCCATTGGTGAATTCAATCCAGAAACAATTTTTTGTTGGTGTCATCCCTAAGATAGCAGTACATCCTCATGGCCAATGAGGGATACATCTTACCACCCCAGTACACCATATTCAGCCAGCCCATGTCCCTTAGGACTCGAAGTGATCCACACTTGTGAAGGTTAGCTACACAACATCCTGTATCAATGTTAAGATCCCTAAAGCAAGCATGCCTAACGAGAGGTTGGATGTGTGGTCTCTCATCATCACCAGTGTCTGAGGATTCTCCATTATCCTTGTCTTCCTTAGCATTCTCTTCTCAATTACATTTCTGCCTATAATGGATTCTTCCACCTTAGGTTCTTCCACAATTTCTGGTTGTGGCTGGGAATGAGGAAGGGAGCGAGAACCGGGTTTAGTGACAGTGAGTTTGGCTATAGGCACACTTTCAGAGTCATCAAAATTTAGAGGTGCACCACTATGCTTGGTGGCCTTTTTCTTTTCATCTCGTGGTTTTGGGTCTCTTGGGTCAAGGAGAACTAGGTTGAGCACATTCTTCCATTACCGGACTTCGGTAATCATTGGGTATCTTCATTCTAGGCATGATTTCCAACAAATATCCTCAAATGCCAAAGTGAAATCAAAGGAGGGACGATTTAGTGCTTACCTAACCGAAGAAAGAGCCCAAATCCGTGAGCAATAGACTTCATTAAGAAAGTGAAACGAAAATCCAAGCCTTTTCCAGGGAGAAATTTCATTGAGCAGTCGGATAGACAGGTCTAGGGCACAGCGGAAGAGAAAAAAATTCACAGACAGGTCGCGGGAGAGAAGAGGGGTTTCAAATGGGTGTATCGATTTCGCAGAAAGGTACATTTTAACTTTAGTTTCTGCCACAGTCGATATGTGGAGAAGCTCGACTGGTCTATTCCTCAACATGTATGTTGAACGATATGTCGATATATGCACTATTCACTTTCTTGAGAGTTTTTGGACTTTTAATCGGTTATGCATGTTACCGACACGTCGACAAGCTCGATAGGTCTATACCTCAATACATAAATGACGATAATGTGTCGGCAAGACTAAACAATCTGAATTTGAATAAGGTTTTTAACTTAAACTTAAGACATCAGACCGACATGTCAAACACTTTGACATGTCTAACTACCGACATGTCTATTTGGTCGATGGGTCGACATGACAGAGCATATTTTTCTTAATGTGTATTTTCATGTTGATGATTCCATTTCTTGTCTTTCACACATGCATGGCATATACACATTATATTTATCATAGTGAAGTGCACATAAGTCTTAGAAACTTCTTGCACAAGACACTTCAAAACTCACATGTTCAAGAGACACATTTTGATCAAAACACATTCAAGAACATACACCCAACTTATGCAATGCTCACAAACATCCATGCTCAATATTCTAAATCAGAAAAGATGCACATGAAAGTGATATTCCATGAAATGTTTGGCTTTCCAAGCAAGACATGTACTATAGCCAAAAAAAGTACATTCAAAGCATGTAGTTAGAAATTTTTTTTTTTCATGTCATAGCACTTGGGCTATGTGAACTCAAATGGTCTCTTGTGATGTTCATTTTAATGGTCTAAGATATGGAAGTGAGTCATAGACCAATGCAAAACATGAGTGGTGATCTACATCTTAGGTACCCAAATGGTTGAGTTTGGTGTTGCATACACACCCTTATGATTGTACCTTTGTTGACGAAACGTTGGATTCCTCAACTCCTTCAAGACATGGTCCAATTGTCTTAACAAGGAGTCTTGCCTTTGCTCCATCATCCTTGGAGGTATGTGTCTTTTTTTAGTCTTAGGTTTTGATGGATTGTGTATTTTAACCTTAACTTGTAGTGGTTTGTCAATGGCTTGATCACTCAAATGTCTCTTCCTAAGGTTTCATTCTCTCTTGAAATGTCCAACCTTATGACAATAAAAACATTTACCCTCTGGAGGGTGGAAGACATTAACCTTAACAAACAATCCATGGCTCATGGGTCCTTTGGTGGATGAGGCACCAAGTCTCGACCTAGCACCATACCTTTTTCCAGAATTCAAAAGTTCTTTCAATCTTTCTTCTCCTTGGGTAAACTTATCTTGAAATTTTTCTTTATGGTTTGTTAAGTCTTTTAATTCCAAAGATAAAATTTAAATTTCCTCTTCAAGACTTTTCTTGATGTCCCACAAATTTTCAACATCTTCGCAATGAATTGCGACCTCTTCTTGAAGAGTTCTTTCACTCTATTTTAACTTGGTGATTTCATTTTTAAAGAGTTCCAATTTTGAAGACAAGAGAGAGTTCTCATTTTTAAGTCTTGTACTTGACTAGAGATGTTTATGCTTTCACTTTTCACTTTGTCTAACGTCTTAGCTAATCTCTCACTTTTAAGGTACAAAGCATGGTAGGAGTCTTGAAGATTTCATCTTCACTTTTATCCTCCTCTGTTTCAATTGAGGGGATTTTCGGATCACCAATGATTGAGGCTATGAAACCCTTTGTTGTATCAACCTTTTCTTGGGTTTCCTTATCGGAATCACTCTCCAGTTCCGATGAGTCCTCATAAGTGACATTAGTGTTCATAGCTTTCTTAATTTTTCGGAAGGACAATCATTTGCAAAGTGTCCCCTTCCACCACAATTGTAACATGTTTGTTCCTTGGGTTTCCTTCTCTCATTATCTTTCTCTCTTGTTGCTTCATGTCTTTTAGGATGTTTCTCACTTGTTTCACCCCTTTTTATTTTTCTCATCCTATTCATTTTCCTAAATTTTTATAAAATTTCTTAACAAGCATTCCATGAATAGAAATCCATGAAGACTTCATCCTCTCTCATTTAATAGCATCAAATTGATTTTGGAGGATTTGGAGCCTTGACCTCTTAACTATTGAGGTGCCTTCATAAGTTCTTTCCAAGACATCCCATGCTTCCTTTGCTGTTTCACAAGTCATGATCTGTTTATATTCATTATCGAATACCGGCACAATTTAAAGCATTCAAAGCTCTACCATTTGCTGTATACATGGCCTTTTTCATTTTGAGACCAAGTGGCAAAGGGCTTGGGAGTCAAAAGCTTGGTAGATGAGGTTTCAAGGGTTTTCTCTTCCATGGGTTCGGTCCAACCAGTCTTTACCGAATTCCAAATGGTTCTGCCAATGGAGATAAAAACCTTTTCATCTTGGCCGTCCAAGAGGCATAGTTCGATCCTTAAAGTATGGAGGTTTGGAAATGGCATGACTATCTCCCATGGTGTTCTAGCTTGGTTCAACTTAGACGGTTAAATACTTTATAAAGAGCACTCAATGTAATGCCCCGCCCTTTTTCACTCGCTTACGTTCCAAATAATCCATACATATAGTCCCATAAATTGGACATAGGGTTGGCCATGGTGTATGGCCGAACCCCATGATTATTTATGGACTATATGTATGGATTATTTGGAACCTAAGCGAGTGAAAAATACATCGGCTTGGGGAGCTCCGGTTTTATTTGTAAAGAAGAAAGATGGTTCACTCCGTATGTGTGTGGATTACCGAAAACTGAACCAGCTGACAGTCAGAAACAAGTACTCTCTACCCAGGATCGATGATTTATTGATCAACTTAAAGGTTCCAGTCATTTTTCTAAGATTGATTTGATGTCTGGATATCACCAAATCCGGGTTAGGGAGGAGGACATAGAGAAGACAGCCTTCAGAACGCCGTATGGGCTATATGAGTTTGTAGTTATGCCGTTTGGACTCACTGATGTACCGGCTGTGTTCATGGAATTAATGAACAGGATCTTCCGTCCCTACCTGGACCAATTTATTATGGTAGTTGGAATGATGATTAAGGACTTGACGTACTTTGCTATCTGAATGGAATAGAACTTGGTTCTATTACGATTCCGTAAATTGATGTTATGATTCCGCAGGTTATGATTTTTTTCCACAAATTGATATTGCTATGTGTGAACCATTTTTCATGGACTTATTCCATGCACACATAGGGTTGGCCAGTTAAGGGTCGGACTTTGGAAGTTCGACTTACTTCGCGTCGTGACGTCCCGCGCTCTATCACTCTACTATGTTATATAAAAAAAATATACTCTGAATTTACGGGAAAAAAATGAGTGAAGAAGGGCGGGGCGTTACACTCAACCCTGATACCAATTGTAAGTTCCCGTGTGCTAGAACACGATCTAAGATTGGCCCTAAAAAGAGGGGGGGGGGGGTGAATAAGGCAATCTACACACTAGTTGGTCGTTTAAAAATTTACTTGATTAATTAACTAATTTACAACAGATACAAGATAATCAAGTGTATGTGATAACAATTGTGATTAAACAAGCATTCAATCAATCACTACAAGACCAATATAAAGTGGTTCTGAGTAAACCCTCCTACATCCACTGATGGAGTCACACAACCTTGGGCTTTCCCAAATTCACTAAGTGGGGACTTACACCCACACTAATAGATTAGGAATTCCACCTAACCAATTGGTTGGGACTTTCACCCAACACAAATACGTAGAGTAAACCCTTTATAATTTATAGTGGTTCAAGAGTACACCCTCTTTAATCCACTTTACAAACAAGATGATTTAAGACAAAAAATTAAACCAAGAAGCACTTGTCTTAGAAGCTTTGCAATGTGTAGATGTGCTTCTCAAAATTCCTTCCCAATGTGATCTCGCAAGATGACGATGATGCATCGAGTGTAGAGCAATCAGAAGAGATTGGGAAGCCTCTAGGAAATTGGTTCACCAATGTCTATCCTAGAGTGTTTACCATTCCCCCCTCTCTCTCTCTCTTTCAATCTCAATCTAAGAAGATCGGATTTTTCATTGATTCACCAAGTGTATGCACAAGAGAGATGATCCACTCACTCAAGGATATTAAATCACCAATGTACTCTGGTAGATCAGGGTCATCATTGCTCAAGAGAGGTCCTTATAAAACAATGCCAAATAATTTCATATTTATAGAGAGGTAAAGCTGTTTTTCGAAATAGTTCGTCACCGACAGGTCAACCAGACCAATGGGTCTGTGACCTTAAATGTGACCATTCAACCACTCAACCGTTGTGCATTAAATACACTCCAACGGTACAGTAACGGGAACAACCGATGGGTCGGAGTCACCAATGGGTCTTCAATCCTTATGTTTGACATGTCAACCTTGTCGATGGGTCGGTCCAGATTATCAAAAAGCAGCATAAAAATACAGAGTTTGCTATTATAGAACCTTAAAATTACTAATCAACATGTCTATCCATCGATGGGTCGGTCCAAGTATTCTCGATGTGTTGATGACCTTGATTTGTCTATCTGAGAGTACCCGAGAGTTCTAAGTTCATAACTCAACTTGACCCAGGTCGACATATCGAACCCGATTATCAGAGAGCAGACTGAATTTACTGTCTGTTCTCTCCAGAGAATGCATAAATCCAGTCGACATATCGAAGACCTCGATGGGTCTGTCCTGTGTTCACCGACGGGCCGGTGGACACGATACGCTCGAGCCCTGAATGACAGCTCTTCCAGTCCAGAACCCTTGTCAATACAATCGACGTGTCAATGACCTCGATGGCTCTATCCTGTCTCATCGATGGGTTGGTACACTCGACAGATCGACCAGACAGATTACCAGGGGTGGGTTCCACCTAAGGTTATCTATGGCTAGTTGTTGATGGTTTTAAATTTGTAAATCTGCCAAGTACACGAACCGTTGATTAGTATTGTGAGAGCAAGGTCGAACCCAATGGAAAATCTCAAAGTATATGAATTTAATTAATGTCCTCTAAAAATGAATTGTTTTTAAGAAATTGAAATATTATATGAGTCATGTATCTAACTTAGAAAATCAGCAAATAAGATGTGTGATTTCTTATTCTAATATGGTAAATCAAATTTTAATCTTAATAATGATTAGGATTTCAAGTTACAAAATTATTTACACATCTTCCTAACTTTAATTGAATGGATCTTTGGAAGAGAGAGTGGTTTAAGAGAAAGAGAATCAAAGAATTAAAGAATGAATTAAGAGTTACAGAATTAAAGATTAGATTATACAAGATATAGGTTAAAACAACTATTGCACAACAAACATGAGATTTAACATAATTAAAAGACAGAAAATTAAATTGCATAAAAATTAATGATTGAAATTAAATGTACAGTAACGGAAAGGTTGGTTGTTTGAAATAGACCATTATCACCCATGATATATAAATAAAGTAAATGTCTAGATCTGAAATTCAC
>JAAGOE010000109.1:0-45591 GCA_013350335.1 Chimonanthus salicifolius | reverse complement strand
CTATTTTTCGAAATACAGCTTTTGGAAATTTCCATTTTAGGCTACTATTTAAAATTGGCAGTTTCTATTTTTAGAAACTTTATTTTAGACGGTTACCTAAGCTTAAAAGTTTCTCTATAAAATGGTAGAAATTTTAGAATTGTATAGATTTGGAAGTCTTACGAAATTAATAAACTTACGGCATTTAGAAATTTATATTTTTAGAATTTTTAAATTGTAGATATTATTTATATTTTTAATTGGATTATCAATGCAAATTGGACTCCGAAATTATCAATTTCTAATTTTAGATGTTATTTCTATTTTTTAAATTTGTTTTCCATTTTATAAAGTTTCTACATTAAGTTATATTTATAAGATTAGAGTTTAGATTTCTATTTAGATTAATTTCCATTATATTGTAATCGCTTAAACCATAATATCTTAATTGCATATATCTTGTTTTGTTCATAGTGGGTTCGAACTCACACTCATGAGGCTATACTATTAATGGTTCGTCTGATTGCAAATATAAATTTAAAACACCATATGTTTATTGGCACAACTTTTAGGTACCGTTGTCGGAGAAAAAACAAATATTTGTTTTTTAAATTTTGTGTTTTTAGAAATACTGTTACTTTTGGAAATTTCTATTCTAGGCAACTATTTAAAATTGATAGTTTCTATTTTTAGAAATTATAATCTTAGAAAGATAGAGAAATTTAAAATTTCTTTTCAAAATGGTAGAAATTCTAGAATTTATTAGATTACGAAATCTTACTAAATTTAGAAAGTTTTGAATTCAGAAATTCATATTTTTAGAAATTTTAAAAATTTAGATATTATTTCTATTTTCGAATTATTGATTTTTTCCAAGTTTCCATTTGGGCTACTGTTTAAAATTGGCAGTTTTATTTTTAGAAACTTTAATTTTACATGGTCACCTAGGCTTAAAAGTTTCTTTCTAAAATGATAGAAATTTTAGAATTTATATAGATTTAGAAGTCTTATGAAATTAATAAACTTGTGGCGTTTAGAAATTTATACTTTTAGAATTTTTTAAATTGTAGATATTATTTATTTTTAATTGGATTATCATTGCAAATTGGACTCCGAAATTATCAATTTTTAATTTTAGATGTTATTTCTATTTTTTAATTTTGTTTTCCATTTTTATAAAGTTTCTACATTAAGTTATATTTATAAGATTAGAGTTTTGATTTCTAATTTAGATTAATTTCCATTATATTTGTAATGCCCGGCCCTTTTTCACTCACTTCTTCCCGTAAATCAGAGTCTATTTTTTTTTTTTTAAAACAGAGTAGAGTGATAGAGAGCGGGACGTCACGATGCGAGCTAAGTCCGAACTTCCAAAGTCCGACCCTTAACTGGCCAACCCTATGTGCATGGACTAAGTCCACGAAAACGGTTCACACATAACAATATCAACTTGTGGAATAAAAATCATAACTGCGGAATCATAACATGCGGATTAATAATAGAACCAAGTTCTATTCCATTCAGATAGCAAAGTACGTTAAGTCCTTAACCATAAATAAAATATCATCATTATCCAAATAAACATCCAACCATCTAAGTTATTACATTCCGAAATCTAGATACTCAAATACAAGTCCATGAGTAACTTTATTCAAACTTATAAAATAAATCATCCAAGCTCCTATGCTTGGCCCGTCTTGCATTCTTCGTTCCCCTGATTTCCTGTGTCATCCAATAGGGTAGAAGTAGGGCGTTAGAACAACGCGCCCAGTAGGTATTCCAATTAGAGCTAACACATGGTTAGTACATAACATATATAATATCGTAATGTCAAAAACCGTATAAATCCATGCCATGCAATGAGTCCCACCCATCACATGTACATAAAAGTACCCACCACATAGCTCTTTCGGATGCCCCGACAGAGGATGGACCCTCCGATTTCTCTTGATGGAAAATAACATCAAGTTACCTCACATAGGTTTTTGGATGCCTCGACGGAGTGGGACCCTCCGGTTACAAATCCTTCACCCCATGTCATGCATGAGATGTCAATGAAAAACACATGCTATTTTATCATATAAACATAGCAATAAAATCACATTTTGAAACATATCCTTGCAACATAATTTCATCAAAAATAAGATAAAACAACTGTACATAAACCCATGGTTTCAAAGAGGTGGAATCCTACCAAAGACCACTAATGTGTCCTTGCGTCTTTCGTCCGGTAACAGGTTCACGATCGTAAATGCCTTATGAGGTCCCGTTACCTTATATATAACATCATCAAAACCAAGTCCCCACTTGATTTCAATATTTTAAGTCTATAAACCAATCCCCATGGTTTATCATTTTCAGCCAATATTACCACAATTGCCAGTGGCTAATTTTTAATTAACAATTCATTCATTTAATCCAACATACATAACCCGATGTTCATCAAAACAATCCCCATGGGTTTGGCCACACACCATGGCCAAACACATGGTCCCTTATTTTCAATTAATTACCAAATGCCATCCACGCTAGCATTCCATAATCTAATCCTTTCAATCATTAAAATTTGCCTAAGTTCATGTTTGATTCACAAACCATCTTAGGTCCATAAAATGACCCATAACAAATTCCTTAACCATTTAAGTCCATAAGAACCTCATGGGGTTCGGCCATATTTTACAAAATTGCCATTCAAGGCTATAATTTTCATTATTCTCACCCTTCATCCCTTGGTTGGTCAACCATTCAATTACATTATACAAAGGCCCACATATGGCCCATTAACAAGTTCATGGGGTTCGGCCATACACCATGGCCGAACCCATGATATTTCATTTTAGCCTTTAATTACCACTTTGCCATTATTAGAAAATCCATAATAGCAAGTCCATAATTAGAAGTTTCATAAATAGAAACTTCCTAAATTTAATATATAACTTCCATAATTAGAAAGTTTCCAAACTTAGCATCCATCCTTCCATAATTAGAAGGTTTCCAAATTTAGTATCTATCCTTCCAAAATTAGAAACTTACCGGCCATAGTGTATGGCCGAACCCATGGCCTACCATTTTCATAGTTATTTACCAAATTGCCATTGGTCTAATCTTTAATTAATATTCATTTTAATATGCCAAACATAGTCCTTATGTCCACCAAAAAATTCCCATGGGGTTCGGCCATGATGGTCCATTAATTTACTTAATTACAATAATGCCATTATTCCTTCCATGGTTAGTCACCTTCATTTATTTACCCATGTTTAGATTCAAAATATAAATCCAAAAACATCTAAGTCCCTTATTTTCACTTAATTACCAAATGCCATCCATGGCTAACCTTCCATTTTAGCAAGTTTCCAAATTTATCTCTACTTTCCAAATTAGAGACTTTCCAATTTAATCTCTACCTTCCAAAAGCAATTAACATACATTAAAATACCATTACAACTCCATGGGGTTCGGCCATACACCATGGCCGAACCCTATGTTCATAAGGTTCTATTTTAAAAGAAATCAAACAACATAACCCTCCATGGTTTTCCTCATTAAAATTTTCATAACTTATAAGCAACAACCTTCCATGGTTTCCTCATTTAATCCCTTCAAAAATCATATATCAATAACATCAAACTCCCATTTAAAATTTACTAATAACCTTCCATGGGGTTCGGCCATGCACTATGGCCGAACCCTATGGTTCTTTCTTTCCATTAAATTAAACCATAATCCTTCCCAATTCTCTTCCATGGGGTTCGGCCATACAACTTGGCCGAACCCTATGGTTCCTTTCTTTTTAATCAAAAACATCAAATCACTTTACCGGTTCCGCGACTCCTTCGGTTTTCCCTCGGTTGTTCTTGCTCTTCCAATCCTTTTCCTTCTTGATCTTCCCCTTGTTGGCTGCCTTCTCTTCCTTTGATAATGATTGCCATGCGCCCCTTTGTTTGTGGCTGCCTCCCTTTGAATATCAATGCCGTTGTACCCCTATTGCTTCTCCTTTATTACTTCCAATTTAAACCCAACTTGAAGGTGCTATGCGCCCTCCTTGCTTTCTTTTATTAGACCTCTCATTGGTCCCAACTTAGACAATGTCGTGTGCTTAAATTAGCCATTGCTAATGCCGTGTACACCTTTCTTATTTTGGAGAGTCCTTTATTTTTAGAACAAGTCAATGCGCCCCTTGTTGCCTTTATTAATCCTCCATTGGTTCCTAACTTAGAAGGTGCCATTTTAATCAAGGAAAGACCCCCTCTTTAGAGACTCCAACCCATGCGCATATCCCATATGCGGCTAAGGCAAATCTCTATATTTATTTGGACATCTTCTTTATTTAATAATTCCCTAATATCACTCTTAATCAGGGAAAGAATACCTTTTAGATATGTTCTAACACTTCATGCGCATATCTATAGATTGCATATCTCCCACACAGCCATGCATCCTATCTTCTTTATTTGGATTTAAACATCTTCTTTATTTAATCAATAAGATATCATTTCCTAATCCCAATCCATCTACAAGATTTTGCCCATTTTAGGACAATCCTTGGTCCGCATATAACTCCTTGATTTTGTGATAGAAAATATTATCTTATATGCGCATATCACTTAATTTATATCCCTCATTTATAGATATTGTATCACTAATTAAATTCAGCCCATTTAATTTAAATTGAACTCACTTGGTGGTTAACTAAGTAACCCCATCGGGTCCTAACTGGGCATTTGACCCAAATAACAACCTTGACCCAATTAAAACACATCTTACCCATTTATTTCTATTGAAGCCATTTCCACATCCGTTGGGTCTTAATTGGGCAATGACCCAACACATTACCCATTAAGATCCATATCTAAAATTCATAAATTAAATGGGTAATTCCCGTAAATATTTATAACTTGAAAATCCGGGGTGTTACAATACAACCCTCTTTTAAAATTTTCGTCCCGAAAATCGAGTGAAGTAGGGTTTCAAATATTTACATAAATAGCTCAGGATGAGCTTTCCTCATTTCCGACTCGAGTTCCCACGTGGCTTCCTCAATGCCACGTCGATCCCATACCACTTTGACAAACTGGATCGCTCGGTTCCGTAATACCCTTTGTTTTGTGTTGTCCTATCAGATTGCCCATCAGTCTGTGGATGGAATGTTGTACTAGTCATTAAGTCTGTTCCCATAGCCGATTGCATGCTCTGCCATACTCTACCGGTGAATCGACCATCTCTGTCGGACACAATAGTCCGAGGATACCATACAGTCTAATGATATTCTTGATATACCGCCGACCCAAGTCTCAGATGAATCTGTCATCTTAATGAGAATGAAATGTGCAGACTTGGTCAGTCGGTTTACCATTGTAATACCTCGGATTTTCAATTGATTATTTTATGAAATCTATCTATTTTCAATTGTGAATTTTAGATTCGATCTTAAATAGGTAAGGAATTGGGCCATGACCCAATTAGGACCCAACCAATGTTGGAATTGGTCTTATTAAAATTAAATGGATTTGAATTAATTTAGTGATGCATTTACATTAAAAGATTATGCATGGCCGAATTTGAGATAATAATATCCATATTATGCGCATGTGATATTCAAAAAGGGAATGTATATTGTCTTAAATTAAATTAAAAGATTACTTGGATTATGATTAAGGTCATGCGCATTGTACTTTCTAATAAGAATTAAAGGAAGGTCTTAATAAGGCAAGGGAGGTCGGCAATGGCCATCTATAACAAGGGGGCGCACGGCCAAAGGAGGAGGTTGCCTATCTTAAACACTTTCTAATATTGGATCAAGGAAAGTGATAAAAGGAGAGATCAAGAGGTGTACACGGTTTTACACTCTTGTTTGCCGAGTTTTATCTCTCTCTCCTTCTCTCAAGTTCTCTCTCACGCCAAAAGAAAGGAAGAAAAAGATTGGAAGAGAAAGATCAAGAAGAAAAAGAAAGAGGCTAAGGAAAGAAGAAAGATTGGAAGAGAAAAAGGTTAGTATCTTTGTTTAATAATTTTATTTTAAAATAAAGAACCATAGGGTTCGCCATGGTGTTTGGCCGAACCCGATGCGGACGTTTGGATGAGGTTTAATGATTTGAAATGGAGAATAATAGAATTGGGTGGGTCGGGCCATTGCATTGCTGAACCATGTGTTGAATGATTAAGTGTTTTGGATCAAAAGGATGGAAAGAAAGGTGAGGTTCGCCATTATGTATGGCCGAACCCACCAATGTATTTGATGATTTTAATTAATAAATGTAAGACACCATGATCGATTAATGGAGACATGGATAGGGATGTGGGCCGGCCATGGCATGGCAGAACCATGATGTTTTTTTATGGCTAAGTTGTTGGATCTAAAGTAATGAATAGGAAGGGGTGAAGTTCGGCCATGGTGTATGGCCGAACCCCACCAAACATTAATATGGATTGGTGATCGATTTTGATTGGATCTAAACCCAATGGCCAAGATCATGAACCATAGGGTCGCCCATGGTGTATGGCCGTGTTCCCATGGGGTAATTTTGGAATGGTGGATGGATTTGTAATGGAGATTTAATAGGAAACTACCTAATTAAGGTAAGGGCTGCTAAACTTAGAAGCTTCCATTTATGGAAGGAGTTCCTAAAATTATAAAGCCTCTAATTTTGGAAAGAAGGTTGCTAAAATTAGAAAGCCTCTAATTTTGGAAAGAAGGTTGCTAAATTTAGAAAGCTTCCATGTATGGAAGGGGTGGCTAATTGGAAAGCACTCCAATTTTGGAAAGGAGTTTTCTAATCTTAGAAAGTTTCCATTTATGGAAGGTTGGAACCTAATTATGGAAACAATCTAATTATGAAGGTACACTTAATCTGGAAACCTTCCATTTATGGAAGGATGTTGATAATTTTAGGAAGTTTAAAAAGCATGGAAACCTTCTAATAATAGAAGGTGGAGTCTAATTAAGGAAACCTTCCAATTATGGAAAGGTGGAGTTTAATTTGGAAACTATACACCATAGGGTTCGGCCAAGGTGGTATGGGCCGAACCCCTGGTCCGAATTAAAGGATCAAATGGTATTTAAGGCATGGTTAAGGGCTGGTTTATGAATCAAATTATGAACCCATGTTATGAGTTATGTGTTGTGTATTTTTAAAATAAAAGGAAAGGATACAAACAATGTGTTATGAATTATTGAGGAAGGAATGGCAAAAATGTACTTACACGCCAAAGTGGAGAACCATGGAGTTCGGCCATGGTGTTGGCCAAACCCCATGAGTTGTGTTTGATGGACTTGTGTTGGTTATGAAATGTTATAGGGTCTAATTATTGTAGATTTAAAGGAATAAGGGAACCAATGACATTTTTGTAAATATGTTAGAATATTGGACATTGGGTTCGGGCCATGGCACCATGGCCGAACCCCAATGAATTATTTTATGGACTAGGTGTCTTGGATTAAAAGAAACATGGATGGATGATTTGGAACCTAAGCAAAGAAAAAGGGCTATGGTTATGGACAAGTGGCAATTTCGTAAATAAGTATGAAAAATGGTAAGACCATGGGTTCGGCCGAGTGGTGTAGGGCCGAACCCCATGGGGTTTTGTTTATGGACTTGGGAATTGTGAAAAATCAAGTGGGATTTGGTGTATGATAAATTGTTATATTATAGGTAGCGGGATCTCGTAAGTGTTGGCGCGATCGGGTGATGAAGTCTTGGACGAAAAAACTCAAAGACCAACGTAACGGTCTTTGGTAGGATTCCACCTCTTGTGAAACCATAGGTTTATGTACACTTTTTTATCATGATTGATGAAAATATGTTTCAAAGAATATGCTTTATTATTGAATTTCATATGCTATGTTTTACTTGTTTAAATAACATGGATTGATATGTTTAAAAGGTGATTTTAAATGCTATGTTTATGTTATTAAAATAGCATGTGTTTTCATTGGCATCTCATGCAGGGCATGTGGTGGAGGATTTATAACCGAAGGGGTCACACTCCGCCGGAGCGTCCGAAAAACCTATGTGCGGTACCTTGATGTGATTTCCATCAAGAAGATTCCAGAGGGTCCACAATCGGCCAGGGCGTCCAGAAGACCTATGTGGTGGGTACATTTATGTACCTGTGATGTGCGGGACTCATTGCATATTGTCATCATTGCATGGCATGGATTTTACTTGGTTTTATATTAATATATGTTTGGACTAACAATGTGTTAGCCGTAACTGGAATACCTACTGGCGCGTTGTTCTAACACGCCCTACTTCTACCCTAGTTGATGATACAGGTATTGAGGGGAACGATGAACGTAAGACGAAACCAGGGCATAGGAGCTTGAAGACCTATTTTATGTTTTGAAATAAAGTTACTCATGAACTTGTATTTGAGTATTTGGATTTCGGAATGTAATAACTTAGATGGCCAGCTGATTTATTTGATAATTTTGATGTTTTAATTATGGACAAGGACTTGACATACTTTGCTATCTGAATGGAATAGAACTTGGTTCTATTATGATTCCGCATTTTGATGTTATGATTCCGCAGTTTATGATTTTATTCCGCATTTTGATATTACTATGTGTGAACCATTTTATGGACGGAGACCATACACACATAGGGTTGGCCAGTTAAGGGTCCGATTTTGGAAGTTCGGACTTAGCTCGCATCGTGACATCATCGCGCTCTATCACTCTACTCTGTTATATAAAAACATATACTCTAATTTTATGGAAAAAAGCGAGTGAAAAAGGGCGGGGCGTTACAACCACGACCCATATCGGATCGTTGCCCTTTGAAGGACCTTGGCAACCCTGTTACAAAATCCATGGAGATGTGCTCCCATTTTCATTCCGGCACTAGTAAGGGTTTGAGTAACCTGGTGGCTTCTGATGTTCCGTCTTAACCTGCTGACGACGTTAATCAATGAGCCACAAATTCCTGCCACATCCCTTTTGAGTTCGTGCACCAGTAATGTCTCTTCAGGTCGTGATACATCTTGGTGCTGCCCCATGAGTTTAGAGTTTGGTCTGATGTGCCTCAATCAGTAACTTTTTTCTGCAGCTCTTAGGCACATAAATCCTTCCTCGGAATATAAGACCTTGTCCTGGTCATAACTCCCATTCCGGTATGACCTTGCCAATAAACATCTTGGCCCATATATCCTCCATTTCCAGATCTATCCTTTGTTCCTGTTCAATCTTTGTCAAGTATCACTTAATTACATCAAAATCACTCATATCAACCTATGAGTTTCATTCTCGTAGAATTTACTCTGTCTCATGTTATCTCTCTTTTTGTGAACCCATTTACGATCTTATGTAGATCATATATTCTATTTCACTTTACCTGCTACCAAGATATTTTCCATACGTACTCGCTCAATACATTCATTCGTCTGCTCTCTACGTGAGGTAGCCTGCCAGTACGAGCCTATGCTCAAGTCTTTTGCTGATTCCATTTTAACTAGATTTTCTAACTTCACTCTCCTGGAACTCCATCAGCTAACTACAGAGTCAGGTAATCAGTCTCACTTTCGGCAGTCGGCCATAGCTTCCCATTCGAGTTTCACTAGACTTTTCCCTTTCCCTTTCCTTAAGTACATCTCCAATGTAAGCATATCTTCATTTGTACATAAGTCACTATGTAACTAACACTTTTTGTTCATCACTTCTATGATACCACGTATCTTTCAGCACCAACTTTCCTGTGAGACAAGTCGTAATACGACTAACACCTTTTCCTTATAACATGGGATGTAAATCGAAACATGTCCCAATCATTAAATCCATATGTCATCTATGAGACCAACAGGTCTATCATACTACCAATATGTCTACCATAGTACCAATATCCGACATGAATCCAATCCACCACGGGAATCACCATCTGCGGGTTATACACATCCATCCCTGGTACCACTCTATCAGTGAGTATCATCTATTTTGGTTAATTACCTTCTGGGTATAATCCATTCATAGGCATAACTAATCCATCTTTGATCATAATTAATCCAGACTCATCTTCCACCATGAGATATTCTATCCATAGAAAACATCATTCGAATGAGTCACTACTCGACTGTGGCAACCATATCACTACAAATATACCCCGACTCCTAGCAAGCCTTATGTCCCATGACTTACTAGCGGAAGACCCACGTCCAATGTGATCATGTCTACCCCGCCCTGTATCCCTTCACCCCAAGGGTGATCCAGTCAAGCTCTAAGGTGGTCAGTCCGCGTCTAACGAAGCTAGCACCACCCCCACGGGGTAAAATAGTACCTAGGCTCTGTGCATCCACGCACAACAAATGTGCGAAATAGCCGTGAGAGCGTCCTCCAGCACGAAGCCTGCGAGGGATCCCACTCCTCAACGGTAACCCTACGGGACCAAGTCTCCGTATTTCATATCGAGGTTCCCACAGTTTGATAGCTACTCTAAGCCATACTCATAGAGTCTATATACTTATCTCATCAATATCACTTGAGGGACGTACCCATACCACGTCTCAATAAAATCAAGTGACCCCGTCACATGCATCTCAATGCCCAAGTCCTCATAAACTTTAAATTTGCATACTTTATTGAAAATTATTCGAACTTTCATTGTAACGCCCCGCCCTTTTTCACTTGCTTCTTCTCGTAAATTTAGAGTCTATTTTTTTTTTTTAAACAGAGTAGAGTGATAGAGCGCGGGACGTCACGACGTGAGCTAAGTCCGAACTTCCAAAGTCCGACCCTTAACTGGCCAACCCTATGTGTGCATGGACCAAGTCCACGAAAATGGTTCACACATAGCAATATCAACTTGCGGAATAAAAATCATAACTGCAGAATCATCACATCAAATTGCGAAAACATAATAGAACCAAGTTCTATTCCATTCAGATGGCAAAGTACGTCAGTCCTTAATTATCATTCAAATACCATAATTATCAAAATTAACATCCAGCCATCTAAGTTATTACTTCCGAAATCTAGATACTCAAATACAAGTTCATGAGTACTTTTATTAAAGATATAAACTAAAGTCATCCAAGCTCCTATGCCTGGCTCGTCTTGCGTTCTTCTTTCCCTTGATTTCCTGTATCATCAACTAGGGTAGAAGTAGGGCGTTAGAACAACGCGCCCAGTAGGTATTCCCATTATGGCTAACGACATGGTCAGTACAAAACATATATAATAATATTGTAATGTCAAAAACCATATAAATCTATGCCATGCAATGATGACAATGCAATGAGTCCCACCCTATCACATGTACATAAAAGTACCCACCACATAGGTTTTTCAGACGCCCCGATGGAGTGTGGGACCCTCCGGATTCTTCCTGATGGAAATCACATCAAGGTACCGCACATAGGTTTTTTGGACGCCCCGACGGAGTGTGACCCCTCCGGTTACAAATCCTCCACCCCATGCCATGCATGAGATGCCAATGAAACACATGCTACTTTATATCATAAACATAGCATTAAAAATCAACTTTTGAAACATAATCAACACATGCTATTTATACAATTAAACATAGCATTTGAAATTCAATATAAAGCATATCCTTTGAAACATAATTTCATGAAACATAAAATAAAACATATGTATATAAACCATGGTTTCAAAGAGGTGGAATCCTACCAAAGACCGCTACGTTTCCTTGTGTCTTTCGTCCGGTAACCGCTCACGATCGTAAACACCTTCTGAGGTCCCGTTACCTTATAATAATATAATAAATCAAAACCAAGTCCCACTTAATTTACAACATTTAAAGTCCATTAACCAATCCCCATATTTATAAGATTGCCATTCATGGCCAACCTTCCATCTTAGCATGTATTCATAACTTTGCCCTTGGTTTAATCATTCAAACCTTTCACTCCTTAACACATAACACAACAGACCCATACTTACTTCTTTAATCCCAACACATAGTCCAATAAAATAATTCATGGATGGCCGAACCCATGATCCTCCATTTTTTTGCCAATATTACCGAATTGCTACTACCTTATGTTTATGTCTCTTCATTAATCCATTCACCTTATTATTCCATACATGATCCATAAACCATGACATACAAACCATAACATTTGGTTCATGGGGTTCGGTCATACACATGGCCGAGCCCATGATCTCTAACTCCCATTTTCATCAACTTATTTTGTTAGTAAATCCATAATTAACAACTCCCCAATTAGAAGGTCCATATTTAGAAAGTTTCCAAGTTTAGCATGTAACTTCTATAATTAAAAATCATCTCCATAAATAAACTCTAGTGGGGTTCGGCCATACACCATGGCCGAACCTCACCCAATTGAGACAATCATTCACTTTCTAAATTAATTTAACTTCCATAATTAAGAGCTTCCTAAGTTAGCAACCTCCTTCCAAAAATAGAAACCTTCCCATTTTAAACTCCTCCTATTTTTAGAAGGTTTCCAAATTTATCTCCACCTTCTATATTTAGAAGGTTTCCATATTTAAAACACATGAATCCTTCCATACTTAGAATGTTTCCAATATAATCATCCAACCTTCCAAATTAGTAACCATCTCCGTGTATGGCCGAACCCTATGGTTCATGATCTTGACCCTTTTTTCAGTCCATTAAAATTCAACAATAATACTTACATAACTCCATGGGGTTCGGCCATACACCATGGCCGAACCCTATGGTTCAAGATCCTCTCTTTTTAAAAAATTATCAATCATTGATCTTCCATTTAATCCCTTCAAAATTACATACCTTTAACATCAAACACTTATTTAACAATTAACCAAACACCTTCCATGGGGTTCGGCCATAGTGCATGGCCGAACCCTATGGTTCCATATTCCCTCTTTTAAATCCAAAACACTTAACCATCCAAAGTTTCCATGATCTGAAATTTATGAACATAAACCCATAATTATTTCCATTATTCAAACTTCCATTAATCTATCAATGTTCCTCCATGGGTTTTCAATATTCATAACCCAATAAAATAAACCATAACTTTCCATGGGGTTCGGCCATAGTGGTTCTTTCTTTCCATTTAAAATAATCATATCATCACCCAATCTTCTTCCATGGGGTTTGGCCAAACACCTTGGCCCGAACCCTATGGTTCTTTTATTTCAAAACAAATTTATCAAATAAGACTACTAACCTTTCCGTTGATTTCTTGTTGTTCCAATCTTTCTCTTCCTTAGCCTCTTTCCACTTCTTCTTCTTGATCTTGCCGTGAATGAGAGCTTAAGAGAGGGTAGAGAGAGTTCAACAAAATTTGGCTATGAAGGGTGTAAAACCGTGTGCCCTTGTCCTCCTCTCCTTTTATTACTCCCTCTTAATCCCAAGTTAGAAAGTGCTTAAGATAATCTTACCTCCTTGATACATTAGTAATTGCCATGTACCCCTTATCTTAGATTAATAATGCTGTGTACCCCTTGTCTTAGATTGCCATTGCCGAGTTTAGACTTCCCACTTTGGGAGAGTCCTAATTTTAATTTTAGACACTTCCCTAATGCCATTTTTAATACATTACCATCGGCCAATGCTAAGATAAGAATAGCAATGCCGTGAGCCCTTTCCTTGTGCCTCTTTAGATGATATATACGCCCAACATAGATATGCAATTGCCAACCTTGGCTTCCCACTTTGGATAGTCCTAAACAAAATATGCCATGCGCAAAATCATAGATATGCAACCTATTAATCGGCCATGATCAATTATCTATTTAATTTTACATTACTAATTAATTCATCTCCATTTAATTTTTATTGCAACCCATTCCAAAACCGTTGGGTCCTAATTGGGGCCAATGACCCAACTCTTTGCCCAATTTAAAATCCATAACTAATGTTCACAAATTAAATGGATTATTTTCATACAAAATAATAAAAATGAAAATCCGGGGTGTTACAATACAACCCTCTTTTTAAAATTTTCGTTTCGAAAATCGAGTGAAGTAGGGTTTCAAATATTTACATAAATAGTTCAGGATGAGCTTTCCTCATTTCCGACTTCGAGTTCCCATGTAACTTCCTCAATGCCATGTTGATCCCATACTACCTTGACAAACTGATCGCTCGGTTCCGTAACACCCTTTGTTCTGTGTCCACCACTCGAACAGGCCTTTCGACGTATGTCACGTCGCACTGAACCTCTATGTCTTGTACATTCAGTACGTGAGAAGGATCAGGATTATACTTCCTCAACATCGATATATGGAACACATCATGTAAAAGATGCCAACTATGTTGGGAATGCCAATTGATAAGCACGTCCCCCATCCTTCTTATGATTGAAAACAGTCCCACATATCTTGGCGACAATTTCCCTTTTTTTTCCAAATCTCATGTGTCCCTTCCGTGGCGAGACTTTCAAGAACACCATGTCTCCCACTTCAAATTCAAGGAACCTCCTCCTTTTGTCAGCATAGCTCTTCTGAACGACTCTGCGCAGTCAATAGGTGCTTCCGTATCAACTATATCTGCGCTGTAGTCTCTGCAACCAACTCAGGTCCAATCAGTGCAGGCTCACCGGCCTCTGTCCAGCACACTGGTGACCTACAAGGTCTACCACATAATGCCTCAAATGGTGCCATTTGGAGGCTTGCCTGTAACTGTTGTTGTACGAGAATTCTACCAACGGCAAGTGATCCTCCCATCCACCCTTGAAATCTAGCATACATGCTCTCAGCATATCCTCCAGTGTTTGTATTGCCCTCTCAGACTGTCCATCAGTCTGGAGATGAAATACCGTACTTATTAGTAGATCTGTTCCCATGGCCGCCTGCATGCTCTGCCATACTCTGCCTGTGAATCGACCATCTCTGTCAGACACAATAGTCCGAGGTATACCTTGCAATCTGATGATATCCCTAATATACCGCCGACCCAAAGTCTCAGATGAGTCTGTCATCTTAATAGGAATAAAATGTGCTGACTTGGTCAGTCGGTCTACCACGACCCATATCGCATCGTTGGCCTTTGATGACCTTGGGAACCCTGTCACAAAATCCATGGAAATGTGTTCCCATTTCCATTCCGGCACTGGTAAGGGTTTGAGTAACCTTGGTGGCTTCTGATGTTCCGTCTTAACCTGCTGACACGTTAAGCAATGAGCCACAAATTCTGCTACATCCCTTTTTAATCCGTGCCACCAGTAATGCCTCTTCAGGTCGTGATACATCTTGGTGCTGCCCGGATGAATAGAGAGTTTGGTCTGATGTGCCTTAACCAATAACTCTTTTCTGCAGCTCTTAGGTACATAAATCCTTCCTCGGAATAGAAGACCCTGTCCTGGTCGTAACTCCCATTCCTGTATGATTTCACCAGTAGACATCTTGGCCCAAATCTCCTCCACATCCAGGTTTGTCCGCTGTTCCTGTTCAATCTTGGTAACCATGTTGGACCGTATGATCAAATTGTATATAGTCCCATGGTTATTGAGGTAAAGTTTAAACTCTCGAATGGTATTCAGCATCTCCCATTCTGTCCTGATCAAACATGCCACAGATGCATGTGATAAACGGCTGAGGGCATCTGCCACCTTGTTCGCCTTGCCAGGGTGATAACGAAGTGCGAACTCATAATCTGCCAGATATTCCATCCATCTGCGCTGCCTCAAGTTGAGCTCTTTCTGATCAAACAAGTACTTCAAGCTCTTATAATCTGAAAACACTTCAAATTTCTCACCATAAATATAATGTCTCCAGCTTTGAGAGCGAAGACCACTGCAACTAGTTCCAGATCGTGCATAAGATAGAGGCGTTCATGTATTTTCAACTGTCTTGATCCGTATGCCACCACACGATTACTTTGACTGAGTGTACACCCCAGTCCCTCTCCTGAAGCATCGCATTGTACCTCATAACACTTGCCTCTTTCCCGGCAAAACTGGGATAGGAGTCCGTGGTAAGTCTCTTCTTTAGCTCTTCAAACCTCTGATTGCACAAATCTGACCATTCATATTTGACTCCTTTCTGAGTGAGTTGAGTAAGTGGGGATGCAATTTTTGAGAAGTCCATGATAAATTTCCTGTAATAACCTGCCAATCCCAAAAAGCTACAGATCTCAGTTTCATTCTTGGCACTTTCCAATCTCTTACTGCCGCTATCTTAGCCGGGTCCACGGCTATACCTTCTTCTAATATAACATGTCCCAAAAAGTTGACCTCAGATAGCCAAAATTCACATTTACTGGCTTTAGTATATAGTTTGTTCTTCCTCAAAGTGTCCAGAACTATTCTCAGGTGCTCAGCATGTTCTTATTGAGTTTTGGAGTAAATCAAAATATCATCAATAAATACAATAACAAATTGGTCCAAGTAAGGACAGAAGATCCTGTTCATTAAATCCATGAACACAGCCGGTGCATTGGTGAGTCCAAATGGCATGACTACAAACTCATATAGTCCATATCGCGTTCTGAAGGCTGTCTTTTCTATGTCCTCCCTAACCCAGATTTGGTGATATTCGGACATCAGGTCGATCTTAGAAAAATGACTGGAACCTTTAAGTTGATCAAATAAATCATCGATCCTGGGTAGAGGGTACTTGTTTCTGACTGTCAACTGGTTCAGTTTTCGGTAATCCACACACATACGGAGTGAACTGTCCTTCTTCTTTACAAATAAAACCGGAGCTCCCAAAGTCGATGTACTGATCCGAATGCACCCCAGTCTGAGCAGTTCATCAATCTACTTCTTTAACTCGGACATCTCTGCTGGTGCAGTGCCAGGGTACAACTTGATTTCAAAATTGATCTCCCTCATGGGAGGTAACCCAGGGAGTTCCTTTGGAAAAACGTCCTCATAGTCCTTTACTATTTCCGGAAGTTCAATCACCAGTGCCTTGTTGATTCTGATAATGTTCAATACCAGATGATTCAACCCTTCATGTAGTCCTGCTTTGTTTATCAGCACGCACCACATGTTGTTTTCCCTCAGGCGACCAAAATGTCACCCTGCAACGATAACAATCAATGTTGGCCTTAAAACTAGCCAATCGATCCATGCCGAAAATAATATCATATTCTAACATATCGAGCACCAAATAATGGAACTCAAATCTGAGTCCAGCAAGTTCAGTATTCACTGCTGTGCATATAAGTCTCAATGATGTGTCTCCGACGGGCGATACAATAGTGAGTGATGTGGACAGTTTTTTGTACCAATGTACCAGTAGCAGTTATAGATTGCAGCAGATATGAAAGAGTGAGATGCTCCCGAATCAAATAATGCAAAGGCGTAGGAACTACTGACTACTGCCATACCTTCAATCACTGAATGATCCTTTGCTGCTGGAGGTGCCAAGGTGAATACCCGTCCAGATCCTGTAGGTGGCCGTCCCGCCTGATTAAATGTCCTGCCTCCACGTGAATTAGTTGGCCTAACTGGTGGACAAGATGAACCCTGGTATTAGAGGGTTTGTTGAGTTGTGGACATTCCCTTTTAAAATGGCCAGGCTGATCACAATGAAAACAGTTGCTCCCACTTCTAGGAGCCTGAGTGACTGATGCAGATGGGGAGGGATGATTGGGACGAAAGCCCCCTATTGATCCAGTAGATGGTGATGGTCTGCTAGAGTTCGGTTGGAACCTCTTGTTGGGCTGAAATGTACCCCTCCCACTTTGAGCTCGGCGATGTCAAAACGCCTCAACTCAGCCATCTCTTGCTCTGCTATAGTGGCCCTGCTAACCACTTTCTGCCAATGTGGTTGCCTTGAATATAGTTACCTTGGCCCTTATGCTAGGCCGAAGGCCCCGCTCAAACTTACGTGCCCTCCGATATTCTGTATCCACCATATAGAATGCATATACAGATAGACTGAGAAACTCCTGGTGGTACTCTGCCACTGTCATGGTACCTTGTACCAAAGATAGAAAAGCCTGTGTCTGGTGCTCCTTCTCTTCCTCAAGAAAATAATGTTCCAGAAAGGTAGCTGAGAACTGTTCCCAGGTCATGGCAATCGCTCTCTCCTTCCGGAATAAGTGCTCGTTGCTTCTCTATCACCTCCCACCATTTACCAGCATCATCAATCAGCTGTGATGTAGCCAGTAAAATCTTGTGAGCATGACTCGTGATATTTAGCAAAGTCAGAATCTGTGAAATCTTTTTCAGCCAGTTTCTGCTCCGACAGCCCCTTCTCTCCCCTTGAAGTAAGGAGGGCGCTGTTGCTGGAAATCCCTGACCATGCTCCTGTCATTGTTTTCCTTGGTGGTTCCATTCTCATTCAGGTGTTGTTGGAGCACTGAAGTAACCACTACTTGAACTAGATTCTGTAATTTAGGAGGCAGCACTGGTATGTTCACGTTGCTTCGTTGCTCCTCCTCTTGATGTGTAACACCTAGGATTTTCATTTATTATTTTATATGAAAATTATCTATTTTATTTGTGAATTTTATATATAAATCTTAAATTGGGTAAAAGTGTTGGCACAATGCCCAATTAGGACCCAGTGGTTTTGGAAAGGGTTCCAATAAAATTTAAATGGGTTGAATTATTTTAATAATGCATTATGTCCAAAATTAATTAAAAGATTATGCATGGCCGAATATTGGATTTGAATATCCAAGGAGATGTTTAAAAATCAAATGAAGATTTTATGGCCGTGTATGGGATAATGTGTGGCCAAATGTGAGATTGGTTTATCTATGTGGTGTGCATGAGACCAATTTCAAAAGGAGTCCTTTCCTCTCTTAAAGAGTGAAACTAGGGGATTATTAATTTAAGAAGGTGGTCAAATAGAAATAGAAGAAACCTTAGCCGTGTGGGAGTGGTGCGCACAAAGGAGTCCCTCTTTGATCAAAGATCGACAACTACTAATTACAAAGAGGGGTACACGGCAACTCTAGTTATAATACATGGCATTAAGCAATTGCATCTAAGGCACCTTCTAAATTAAGATCAAGAGGAAGTGATAAAAGGAGAGAAAATGAGGGCTACACGGTTTAAGCACATAGCCGAATTTTCTTTCTCCTCTTAAAGTCTCATTCTCGGCAAGAGCAAGGAGAAGAAGAAGGCAGCCAGCAAGAGGAAAAGATTAAAAAGGAAAAGGATTGGAAGAACAAAGAACAACCGAAGGAGTCGCGTAAACGGTTAGTAGTTTGATTTTATATTTTTGAAATAAAAGAACCATAGGGTTCGGCCATGGTGTTTGGCCGAACCCCATGGAAGAAGTTTGGGAGATGATCATGGTGTTTTAATGGAAGCATGAACCATAGGGTTTGGCCACAATGCATGGCCGAACCCCATGAAAGAAAATATGGTTAATGTATGGATTGTTAATGAGGAAAAAACCATGGGTATTGGTTAATAAATTCATGTTGTTTTAATGGATGTTTATGGTGATTTTAAATGGAGATATGGTTAAGGATATGGGTCGGCCATTGCATGGCCGAACCATGATTTGATTATGGCTAAGATATAAGATCAAGAGAATGGAAGAAAAGGGGTGAGGTTTGGCCATGGTGTATGGCCGAACCCCACCAAATATGTTCATGAATTTTTATGGGAGTTTGTTGATAATGTAATATGATGTTTGGAGGGGTGAGGTTCGGCCAAACACCATGGCTGAACCCCACCAAATAAATTTATGAATTTGAGGATTTTAATTGATTAAAAGGGAAGGACGGTTATTATTTTTAATAATGGATTATTTCTATGAGTGAGGTTCGACCATGGTGCATGGCCGAACCCCACTAGGGTTTAATTTTGGAAACCTTTTAATTATGGAACATGATTTCTAATTATGGAAGGTGTTTATTAAGAAAAATTCTAAATATAGAGGAGGGATTTAAAATGGGAAAGTTTCTATTTTTGGAAGGTGGAAACTAAATTAGAAAGTTTTAATTTAAGAACTTTCTAATTATGGAATCTAAATTTGGAAACTATCCAAGTATGGAAAGAAGGTTGCTAAATTAGGAAGCATTTATTTATGGAAGTTGGTTTATTTGGAAAGTTTCTATTCTTGGAAGGTGGACATTGAATTTAGAAAGTATCTAATTATGGACCATGGAGATTAAATTAGGACCTTCTAATTATGGATCTTGATTAAAATGGAAGGTGGAGATTAAATTAGAAAGTTTCTAATTAAAGAAAGAATCTTGAATCTTGAATTCAAGAATGGAATTGCTATAAATGGAAAGTCACACATCATAGGGTTCGGCCATGGTGTTTGGCCGAACCGCATGAATCAAGTCTATGGTCCAATTATGAATTTATAATTGAAAATAAATCAAGAGGAGAAGGAACCATGATATCATGGGTTCGGCCATGGTGTATGGCCGAACCCCATGAACCAAGTTTATGAGCTAATATGAGTTGGAAAAACATGAAAGAGGTTTGGTTAATTTTAAGGAGTGGCAAAGTTGTAAATACTTGCTAAAAATGGAAGGTTAGCCTTGTATGGCAACATGGTAATTATATGAGAATTAATGGACCTATGTTTTGGAACCTAAAACTTAGGTGATGAGAGTAATGGCAATTACGTAAATAGGTGAATTAATGGATCTAGGGTTACGTATGTTGGATTAAAATGAAAAGAATATTAATTAAGGTTAGACAATGGCATTTTGGTAATATTGACAGAAAATGACAAACCCCATGGGAAATGGTTTATGGACTTAAATATTGCAAATCAAGTGGGACTGAGTTTTGATTGGTTATTATATTATAAGGTAACAGGATCTCGCAAGCGGTGCGCGATCGGTGACCGATTCTTGGACAGAAGCTCAAGGACTCGTGAGCGGTCTTTGGTAGGATTCCACCTCTTTGAAACCATGGGTTTATGTACTTTGTGTTTATCTTATTTTTTATGAGATTATGTTTTAAAGGACCTATTTTATATTGATCTTAAATGCTATGTTTATTTGTATAAATAGCATGTGTTGGATATGTTTCAAAGGTGATTTTAAATGCTATGTTTATGTTATAAAATAACATGTACTTCATTGGCATCTCATGCATGGCATGGGGTGAAGGATTTGTAACCGGAGGGGTCACACTCCGTCGGGGCGTCAGAAAAACCTATGTGCGGTACCTTTATATGATTTCCATCAAGAAGATTCCGGAGGGTCCACACTCCGTCGGGGCATCCGAAAGACTTATGTGGTGGGTACTTTTATGTACATGTGATGGGTGGGACTCATTGCATAGCATGGATTTATATGGCTTTTGACATTACAATATTATTATATATGTTTTGTACTGACCATGTGTTAGCCGTAATGGGAATACCTACTGGCCGCATTGTTCTGACGCCCTACTTCTACCCTAGTTGATGATATAGGAAATCAGGGGAACAATGAACGCAAGACGGGCCAGGCATAGGAGCTTGGAAGACTTATTTATATGTTTTGAATAAAGTTACTCATGAACTTGTATTTGAGTATATAGATTTCGGAATGTAATAACTTAGATGGATGGATGTTAATTTTGATAATTATGGTATTTGAATGATGATTAAGGACTTGACGTACTTTGCTATCTGAATGGAATAGAACTTGGTTCTATTATGATTCTGTAATTTTGATGTTATGATTTTTATTCCGCATGTTGATATTGCTATGTGTGAACCATTTTCGTGGACTTAGTCCATGCACACATAGGGTTGGCCAGTTAAGGGTCGGACTTTGGAAGTTCGGACTTAGCTCGCGTCGTGACGTCCCACGCTCTATCACTTTACTCTGTTGTAAAAAAAAAAAAATAGACTCTGAATTTACGGGAAAAAAAGAGTGAAAACGGGTGGGGCGTTACAGTTGGTATCAGAGCGAACCCAAAACATTGAATCTTTCGGGGTAAATTAATCCGATCTCCGTGCATTAATTTACTTTGTTAGGCTCAGACGGATGATAGCAAAGGAAGTACAGTCAAAATAATCGGATTATCAAACATAGCAACATAGGATGTATTTCCCCATAAACAAAGCAAAAATCAAGAGTGTTTATTTGAAAATTTTCCCCAACAGGTAGGAAAATACAAATTGTTATTATGGAAACTAAGTCTTGATGTTTTCAATGGCTTAGAAAAAAAAATGGCTCCAAGGGGAAGGCCAAGGAGAAATACCCGAAAAAACCCAAGTGGGGGTGAAGATGAGGTAGAACATCCTCGAAATGAGGAGGAGCAACCATCTCACCATGAGGAGGAACGACAATCTCACCCTGAGGAAGAACAACCATCCCTCCACGAGGAGGAAGCAAGTAGCGTAAACATACCGGTGGTACCTCCTGAATTGTAGAATCTGGTTCAAGCGGTGGTTACTTCAGTGCTTCAACAACACTTGAATGATAATGGAACCACCAAGGAAAACAATGACAGGAGCATGGTCAGGGACTTCCAACAACAGCGCCCTCCTTACTTCAACGGGAGAGAAGGGGTTGTCGCAGCCGAAAATTGGCTAAAGAAGATTTCACAGATTCTGATTTTGTTGAAGATTACGAGTCATGCTCACAAGATTTTACTGGCCACATCACAGCTGATTGATGATGCTGGTAAATGGTGGGAGGTGATAGAGAAGCAGCGAGCACTTATTCCAGAAGGAGAGAGGATTACCATGACTTGGGAACAGTTCTCAGCTACCTTCCTGGAACATTATTTCCCTGAGGAGGAGAAGGAACGCCAGACACAGGCTTTTCTATTACGGACGCCCCGACGGAGTGTGGATCTCCGGTTACAGTCCATACACAGTATCCTCTTGATGGAAATCACATCAAGGTACCCACATAGGTTTTTCGGACGCCCGACGGAGTGTGGATCCTCCGGTTACCTTTCATCCCTCCCATGCCATGCATGAGATGCAAATGCCAACATGCTATGTAGAAATACAAATCATAGCATTTAAAACTCACATTTAAACCGCATGCTATTTTATCATATAAACATAGCATTTAAAATCACAATTTGAAACATATCCCTTGCAACATATATTCATCAAATAAGATAAGAAAACATTGTACATAATCCCATGGTTTCAAAGAGGTGGAATCCTACCAAAGATCGCTACGTGTCCTTGCGTCTTTCGTCCGGTAACCGTTCACGATCGTAAACACCTTGTAAGGTCCCGTTACCTTAAAATATAACAATCAATCAAAACCAAGTCCCACTTGATTTACAATATTTTTAAGTCCATAAACCAAATCCCCATGGTTTATCATTTTCAGCCGATATTACCAAATTGCCATTGGTCTAATCTTTAATTAACAATTCATTCATCTAATCCAACATACGTAACCCTATGTTCATCAAAACAACCCCCATGGGGTTTGGCCACATACCATGGCCAAACCCATGGTCCCTTATTTTCACTTAATTACCAAAATGCCATTATACATATCTATAGCCATTTACCTTCCTTATTTTCATATATTTAGAAGATTGCCATCCATGGCTAATATAACCCATTACTCTTATTTACAATATACTTAGGCTAATAATTAACCCATTAATCCAAATTCATGGGGTTTGGCCATACACCATGGTCGAACCCATGATCTTTCATTTTTAGCCAATATTACCAATTTGCCATTACCTCATGTTCAATTCCAAACCGATCCTTAATCCAAACAAGTCCATAAAATAAACCTCATGGGGTTCGGCCATACACCATGGCCAAACCCATGATCCTCCATTTTGGCATGTATTTACAACTTTGCCATTGCCTTCAATCACCTCATGTTTATATTCCAAACATAGGTCATTTCATTCATTTAATCATGCATAACACTTAGTCCATACATGATCCATAAATTTGGTTCATGGGGTTCGACCAAACATCATGGCCGAACCCTATGTCCATTAATTTCACCTATTAACAATTTTGCCATCACCTTCATCACCTTAGGTTTAGGTCTCTCTATTAATCCAATCACCATATTAAGTCCATAAAATCCATTCAACTTGATTCATGGGGCAAGCACCATGGCCGAACCCTATGATGTCTAAGTCCCAATTATTTTCATTGCAACCATTATTAGAAAATCCATAAATCAAGGTTTCCAAATTTATCATCAATCCTTCCATAATTAGAAGGTTTCCAACTTTATCACCCGCCCTTCTATAATTAGAAGCTTTCCAATTTAATCTCCCCTTCCATAATTAGAGACTTACCAATTTAATCTCCACCTTCCATAATTAGAGACTTTCCAATTTAATCTCCATAATTAAATCATAATTCAAGCTTTCTTCCATATTTAGAAACTTTCTAAATAAATAAACATCTTCAATTTAATCAATTAAATCCAATAACCATACCAATACAACTCCATGGGGTTCGGCCATACACCATGGCCGAACCCTATGGTCCATATTCCTCTTTCTAAAAAAATATTAATAACAATCTATGTATCTAAAAACCGTCAACCATACATCATTTATAATTATCATAATCATTCAATAATCCTCTTTCATGGAAATCATTATTTCCATTTAAACTAAATGATAACCCTTTTAAAATATAACCAATATGGCCGAACCCTATGGTTCATCACCTTCCCTTAAATTTATTTTATTAATCTCCCATAATGTTCTTCCATGGTTTCCAACCATAAAAATATAATCAACAACCTTCCATTTAAACTCCTTTAAAAACATAATAATTTCCCATGGTTTCCATTTAAAATTTAAAACATAAATAACCTTTCCCATCCATTAAAATTAATTAATAACCTTTCATGGGGTTCGGCCCCTCACCATGGCCGAACCCTATGGTCTATCAACCTCTTCTTAAACCATTTTAAATCCCTTTTAAAACATGCATAATTAGTCCATGGTTTTCAACCAAAAACCCATAATTTAAACCATGTCTTTCCATGGTTTTCATCCCTTAAAAACACATAATTTAAACCATGTCTTTCCATTAAAACCTCATCATTCATCCCTCAATCTTCTTCCATGGGGTTCGGCCATACACCATGGCCGAACCCTATGGTTCTTTTCCTTTAAACAAAAAATTATAAAATTACTTACCGGTTCCGCGACTCCTCCCGTTTTCTTCCTTCGCTCCGGTTGATTCTTGTTCATCCAATCCTTCTTCTTTCCTTAGCCTCCTTGATTCTTCACAAAGCTGAGTACACCTTTTGCTAATGTGCAAACTAGCGTCAATCCTTGCTGGTCTTGTGTGATGCCGTGTGCCTCTCCTTCTCTCCTTTTATTAATTCCAATTGATCTCAATTTAGAAGGTGCTTATGCGCCCCCTTCCATAAAAAATTCCACTCGGCCAATACCTTCTTTGAAATAACATTGCCGTGCACCCTTGCTTGTGGCTGTCTCTCTTCTAATAATACTTCCAATCAGTCCTATATTAGAAGATGCCAAGATCCCTTTAAATTAGTAATTGCCTCTACACCACTCTCAACAAGGCAAGTACCCTTTTTGCACCTCATTCTTGGATTGCATCTCTCCCACACGGCCATGCATTCTATCTTAGATTAGAAGGTGCTATGCGCCCCTTTGTTCTCTTGATTTAGAAGGTGCCAAGCTCCCCCTTCCTATAACACCTCGGATTTTCAGTTAGTTATTTTATATGAAATTACCCATTTTAATTGTGAATTTTAGATTGGATTTTTATATGGATAAAGAATTGGGCCATGACCTAATTAAGACCCAATTGATTGTGGAATTGGTTTATTAAAATTTAAATGGGTTGAATTATCTTAGTAATGTATTATGTCCAAAATTAATTAAAAGATTATTATGGCCGAATTTTAGATAATAAATCTATACATTATGCGGATAGGATGGTAGCCAAAGAAACTATCTAATCTAAATAAAGATAGAATTAAGGGAAGGTTTTAAAATAAGAAAGGGAGGTCGGCAACCACTAAACAAGGAAGGAGTACACGGGATTGCCATCTAAGACATGGGGCGCACGGCCAAAGGAGGGAGGAAGTAGCTATCTTAAGCACTTCCTAAATATTGATCAAAGGAAAATTATAAAAGGGAGAGAGGGACAAGGTGCACGGTTTTTACACATTTCATATTGCCGAATTTTATCTCTCTCTCTCTCAATCTTTCATTCTCTCTCACGGCAAAGAGCAAGGAGAAGAAGAAGGTTGTTCGGCCGGCAAAGGGAAAGGAGAAGAAGATTGGAAGAGAAAGAACAAGAAATCAATCGGAAAGAGGTTAGTATCTTAATTGAATAATGTTATTTATGAAACCAAAGAGAACCATAGGGTTCGGCCATAGTGTTTGGCTGAACCCCATGGAAGAAGTTTGGATGATGATTTAATAATTTAAATGGAAAAGAAAGAACCATAGGGTTCGGCCATAGTGCATGGCCGAACCCCATGAAAAGAAGTATTTAATTCATGGGTTTTGGAGGATTGAAAACCATGGAGAGATTTGATTTATTTTATTGGGTTTTTAAGAATGAAAACCATGGAGTTTCTTAAATAAGTAATTGGTGATAGTGATATGTAATTTTGAGGGGATTAAATGGAAGATCCATGATCAATTAGTTTTAAAAAAAAGAGGACTTTGAACCATAGGGTTCGGCCATGGTGTATGGCCGAACCCCATGGAGTTTTGATGATTTTATTATTGAATGGTTTAATGGATCTAAATGGATGCACAAGATCATGAACCATAGGGTTCGGCCATGGTGTATGGCCGAACCCCATAGGAGTTTTGATGATTTTATTATTGAAGGGTTTAATGGATCTAAATGGATGGACAAGATCATGAACCATAGGGTTCGGCCATGGTGTATGGCCGAACCCCATGGGGTAGTTTTCGAATGGAGATTAACATAGGAAACTATCTAATTTTAGAATTGGTTGCTAAAATTGGAAAGCATCCAATTATGGAAAGATGGTGTCTAAATTTGGAAACTATCCAACTGTGGAAGGTGTTTGCTAAATTTAGAAAGTTTCCAATTATGGAAGGTGTTTGCTAAAATTAGAAAGCTTCCATGTATGGAAGGTGGTTACTATTCTTGATAAGCTTCTAATAAGGACATGGGTCGGCCATTGCATGGCCGAACCATAATGGCTAAGATGCTAGATTATGGTTAATGATTTTTGAAAGAGGGTTCATAATTTGGAAACATGGTTATGTTAAATTGTAGAATCAAAAGAATAGAAAAGAAGGGGTGAGGTTCGGCCATGGTGAATGGCCGAACCCCACCAAATATAGTTAAGAATTTGGGGATTCCTTAGACATGAGTCTTGTGGACTGATTTATCATTTTAAAGGTTTGCAAAACATAAGAACCATGGACCATTTTTTATGGGCTGTTGGTAATGCGAACTATGAATAAATAATTGGATGTTTGAGCAATAAAACTTGGATTTAAGCATGTATAACTGTGACCTTAGAATATGTTATCGGTCATGAAGTGTAAGGAATAGCAAAAGTGTAATAAAGGCCAAAATGGAGGATCATGGGTTCGGCCATGGTGTATGGCCGAACCCATGAGGTTTTTTTATGGACTTAAGAGGTTAAGGATTTTTATGGGTCATGAAGGAACCTAATATGTTTAAAGCAATCAGGTTAATGGGAGTGTTATGAATGATTAAATAAATGAATGAACCTATGTGTTAGAACTCGCTTCTTCCCGTAAATCAGAGTCTATTTTTTTTATATAACAGAGTAGAGTGATAGAGAGCGGGACGTCAAGACGCGAGCTAAGTCCGAACTTCCAAAGTCCGACCGTTAACTGGCCAACCCTATGTGTGCATGGACTCAGTCCACTAAAATGGTTCACACATAGCAATATCAACATGCGGAATAAAAATCATAACATGCGATATCATAACATCCAATTTGCGGAAACATAATAGAACCAAGTTCTATTCCATTGATAGCAAAGTACTTAGTCAATAAATCACTTTAATCATTATCCAAATAAAACATCCAACCATAGCAATTCATCTAAGTTATTACATTCTGAAATCTGGATACTCTAAATACAAATCCCTGAGTATCTTAAACAAAATATAAAACTAAAAGCGTTCCGAGCTCCTATGATTGTCCCTTTCCGAGTTTAGCGTTTTCCTCGTTTCCTACATCATCCACTAAAGGGTAGAAGTAGGGCGTTAGTACAACGCGCCCAGTAGGTATTCCAATTAGGGTTAACACATGGATTAGTACCAAAAATCCAGATATAATAAATATATCAAATCAGTTATAATAAATCATGCCATACTTATAAAGCATCGTATTCAAAATAGTGTATGATAATAGAGATCCAATCATACCGATAAAAACCAAAACCTTGCATGATAATAAAAGTCATAATCATGCCGACTCAATGCCATGCCATGCTATCATATGCAATGAGTCCCACCCATCACATGTACATAAAATGTACCCCTCCACATAGGTCTTTCGGACGCCCCGACGGAGTGTGGACCCTCCGGCTACATTTTCACACATAATATACTCTTGATGGAAAGCTCCTCATCAAGGTATCCCCCACGATTCTTTTACGGACGCCCCGACAGAGTGGTGGATCTCCGGCTACATAGTATCCTCTTGATGGAATTCTCCTCATCAAGGTATCCCCCACTAGTGCTTTACAGACACCTCGACGGATTGTGGGTCCTCGGTTACCGTTCATCCCTCCCATGCCATGCATGAGATGCAAATGTCCACATGCTATGCAATTATACAAAATCATAGCATTTAAAAGCTCATATTTGAAACACATGCTATTTTATCAAATAAACATAGCATATAAAATCACCATTTGAAACATATCCTTTGCAATATAAAATCATCAAAATAAGATAAAGACAATGTACATAAACCCATGGTTTCAAAGAGGTGGAATCCTACCAAAGACCGCTACGTGTCCTTGCGTCTTTAGTCCAAGATTCGATTACTGATCGCTCACCACTTGCGAGATCCCGTTACCTTATAATATAATAATAAATTAAAACCAAGTCCCACTTGATTTACCATATTTATAGTCCATTAACCAAACTTGTGGGGTTCGGCCATACCCATGGCCGAGCATCACCCTTTTTGTTCAAAATTACCATCATGCCATTGTTCCCTCTTTCATTTAAATTTACCATATTTAGACCTTGTATTAATTCTTTGATCAAATAAGTCCATCAAACACAACTCATGGGGTTCGGCCATACACCATGGCCAAACCCATCGTTTTCCACTTTGGCGTGTAATTACATTTTACCCTTTCTTTCACCATAATTCATAACACATGTTTGTATCCTAAAAATATACAACACATAACTCATATAATAGGTTCATAAATTCAATTCATCAATCATCCCTTAACCATAATTTAAAATGTCATTTGATCCCTTAATTTGGACCATGGGGTTCGGCCATACCCTTGGCCGAACCCTATGGTATATAGTTTCCAAATTAAAATTCCAACTTTCCATAAATGGAAGGTTTCCTTAATTAGACTCCACCTTCTATTGTTAGAAGGTTTCCATAATTAAACTTACTAATTTAACAACCTCCTTCCATAAATAGATTATTTCCTTAATTAACCAACACCTTCCATAATTGGAAACACCTTCCAAAAATAGAAGGTTTCCAAAAATAATAACCTTCCTTCCATATTTAGATTGCTTTCCAAATTTAGCAACCATTTTCCATACTTGGATGCTTTCCAATTTAGCAACACTTTCCATAATGAGATGTTTTCCAATTTAGCCACCCCTTCCATACATGGAAGCTTTCTAAATTTAGCAACCTTCTTTCTAAAATTAGAAGCTTTCTAATTTCAGCAACAATTTCCATATTTGGAACCTTTCCACATTAATCCCCATTCCAAAAACAACCCCATGGGGTTCGGCCAAGCACCATGGCCGAACCCTATGGTTCATGACCTTCCTCAATGGTTTAGATCCATTAAACTCAACCACCAATTCATTAAATATTTGGTGGGGTTCGGCCATACACGATGGCCGAACCTCACCCCTTCTTTTCATTAGTATGGATCTAAACAATTAGCCATAAAACAATCCATATTCTTTCATTGATTTCTTGAATCTAAAACCGACCACCATCAAAGGTTTTTATGATTTAAAATCTAAGATCATAAACCCAATGAATAAATCAAAACTCTCGATGGTTTTCAATCTTAAAACCCATCAATTAAATAAAATCTTTCCATGGGGTTCGGCCATGCACTATGGCCAAACCCTATGGTTCTTTCTCTCCATTTAAACCATTAAATCATCTCCAATCTCCCTCCATGGGATTCTGCCAAACACCATGGCCGAACCCTATGGTTCTTTTTGTTTCAAAAATAAAACTATACCATTAAGGTTCTAACCTCTTTCCGATTGATTTCTTGTTCTCTCCTTGCCTGATCTTTCTCTTCCAATCTTCTTCTCCTTTCTCCTTGCTCTTGCCGTGTGGAAGAGAATGATGAATTCAGAGAGGGAGAGAGAGGAATAAACTCAACAATGAAGGATGTCAAAACCGTGTATCCCTCTTGATTTCTCCTTTTATAGCCTTTCTTAATCCCACATTAGAAAGTTCTTAAGATAAGCAACCCTTAGCCGTGCGCCCCTTGTGTTCCCCGTTTTTACACATATACCATATTATAGTAGCTCAGTTTTGACCTTGTTAACTTCCGAATCAGAAAAAGTGGTAAACTACAAAGTTGTAGCCCTTGAATCTTCTTTCCAACGCAAAAAGAATCAAAGCAATCGGACATTGGAGTAGAAATTTATAACCAAAATCTGAACATATGTCAAACCTTCCTTATTTAACCATGGCCAACTTTCCCTCTTTAATTAGCCATAGTCGACTTTCCCTTTCTTAATTTAAGACCTTCCAATCGGCCAATGCTAAAATACATATAGCAATGCCATGTACCCTCCTTTTTAATTAGTTTAAGATTATTTGCATACCCTATTTAAAATTATCACATGAGCATAAACATAGATTTTGTAATTCGGCCATGCATAATTTGGATTAAGATCCATATCTCATATTCATCAATTAAATTGGATAACTTTCATATAAAATAATAAATTGGAAAACCGGGGTATAATGTTCGGCCACGCACTATGGCCGAACCCTATGGTTCTTTTTTTCCATTCAACCCATCAAATCATCTCCAATCTTTCTCCATGGGGTTCGGCCCGCCACCATGGCCGAACCCTATGGTTCTTTTGTTTCATAAAATAAAATTATTTAATCAATTAGATACTGACCTCTTTTCAATTCCTTGTTCTTCTAATCTTTCTTCCTTCTTCTTAATTTTCCTCCAACCAAGAACACCTCTTGTTGGCTGCCTTCTTTCTTCTCCTTGTTCTTTGTCGTGAGAGAGAACTTGGAGAGAGAGAGAGATGTAAAATTCGGCTAAGGGGGTTGTAAACCGTGCACCCCTTGCTACCTCTCCTCTTTATAATCTTCCTTGATCCCATAATTAGAAGGTGTTTAAGATAGGTACCCCTAAGGCCGTGCGCCCCCTTGCTATAGATGGCCATACTGACCTCCCTTGTTTATTTAAGAACCTTCCCTTAATTCTATCTCTATTTAAATTAGATAGTTTCCTTGGCTACTAATCCATGCGCATAATATAGATATAAATATCCAAAATTCGGCCATGCTTAATCTTTTAATTATTTCATAGATATCTCATCCCTTTTTAAATATTCTAGCATATCATTGTGGATTTAAAATCCCACATATCTCTCATGCGCATAATCTATGGATTTCACATTCAAAATTCGGCCAAGGCAATCTTTTATTAAATTTTTGATAAAACCAATGTCACAATTTAATTGGGTCCTAATTGGGTCATGGCCCAATTCCTTATCCATATAAGATCCAATTCTAAAATTCACAATTTAAAATGGACAATTTTCATATAAACTAATAATCTGAAAATCCGGGGTATTACAGTTTAAAAGTTTATTTCTAAAATAGTAGAAATTCTAGAATTTATATATATATTTTAAGTCTTACTAAATTTATAAAGTTGTGGCATTTAGAAATTTATATTTTTTATAATTTTTTTAATTATATATATTATCTATATTTTTAATTGGATTTTAAGTGCAAATTGGACTCCGAAATTATAAATTTCTAATTTAGATGTTATTTCTATTTTTTAAATTTGTTTTCTATTTTTATAAAGTTCCTACCTTAAGTTATATTTATAAGATTAGAGTTTTGGATTTCTATATTTACATTAATTTCCATTATATTGTAATCACTTATACCATAATATCTCAATTGCATATATTTTGCTTTGTTACTAGTGGGTTCAAACTCACACTCCTGAGGCTATACTATTAATGGTTCGTCTGATTGCAAATATAAATTTTAAACACCATATCTTTAGTGGCACAACAAGTTTTAGGCGCCGTTGTAGGAGATAAAACAAATATTTATTTTTAAATTTTTGTTTTTAGAATTATTGTTACTTTTTAAAATTTCTATTTTAGGCAACTATTTAAAATTGAAAGGTTCTATTTTTGAAAATTATAATATTAGAAAGTTACCTAAATTTAAAATTTCTTTTCAAAATAGTATAAATTCTAGAATATATATAGATTATGAAATCTTATTAAATTTAGAAAGTTTTGAATTCAGAAATTCCTATTTTAGAAATTTTAAAAAGTTAGATATTATGTCTATTTTTTGAATTACTGATACTTTTGCAAATTCCATTTTGGGCTACTATTTAAAATTGGCAGTTTTTATTTTTAAAACTTTAATTTTAGACGGTTACCTAAATATAATATTTTCTTTTCAAATAGTAGAAATTCTAGAATTTATATAGATTATAAAATCTTACTAAATTTATAAACTTCTTTAATTGAGAGATTTCTATTTTTAGAAATTTTAAAAATTTAGATATTATTTCTATTTTTCGAAATACTGATACTTTATGAAACTTCCATTTTAGCCTACTATTTAAAATTGGCAATTTCTATTTATAAACTTTAATTTTAGAAAGCTGCCTAAGTTTAAAAGTTTCTTTCTAAAATAGTAGAAATTCTAGAATTTATATTTATTTGTCAGTCTTACTAAATTTATAAAGTTGTGGCATTTAGAAATTTATATTTTTATAATTTTTTAAATGTAGATATTATTTATATTTTTAATTGAATTTTAGGTGCAAATTGGACTCCGAAATTATCAATTTCTTATTTTAGATGTTATTTCTTTTTTTTAAATTTGGTTTCCATTTTTATAAAGTTCCTACCTTAAGTTATATTATAAGATTAGAGTTTTGATTTCTATATTTAGATTAATTTCCATTATATTGGTAATCGATTAAACCATAATATCTCAATTGCATATATTTGTTTTGTTCATGGTGGGTTCGAACTCGCACTCATGAAGCTATACTATTAATGGTTCGTCTTATTGCAAATATAAATTTCAAACACCATATGTTTATTGGCACAACAAGTTTTAGGAGCCGTTATCGGAGAAAAAAGAAATATTTGTTTTTTAAACCTTGTGTTTTAGAAATACTGTTACTGTTGGAAATTTCTATTTTAGGCAACTATTTAAAATTGATAGTTTCTATTTTTAGAAATTATAATCTTAAAAAGATAGATAAATTTAAAATTTTCTTTTCAAAATAGTAGAAATTCTAGTATTTATATAGATTATGAAATCCTACTGAATTGAGAAATTTCATTTTTTAGATATTTTAAAAATTTAGATATTATTTCTATTTTTCGAAATACTGATACTTTTGGAAATTTACATTTTAGGCTACTATTTAAAATTGTCAGTTTCTATTTTGAGAAATTATAGTCTTAGAAAGTTACATAAATTTAAAATTTTCTTTTCAAAATAGTAGAAATTCTACAATTTATATAGATTATGAAATCTTACTAAATTTAGAAACTTGTTTAATTGAGAAATTTCTATTTTAGAAAATTTAAAAATTTAGATATTATTTCTATTTTTCGAAATGCTGATACTTTTCGAAATTTCCATTTTAGCCTACTATTTAAAATTAGCAGTTTCTATTTTTATAAACTTTAATAATAGAAGGTTGCTTAAGTTTAAAAGTTTCTTTCTAAAATTGTAGAAATTCTAGAATTTATATAGATTTGGAAGTGATACTAAATTTATAAACTTATAGCATTTAGAAATTTATTTTTTAGAATTTTTTAAATGTAGATATTATTTATATTTTTTATTGGATTTACAATGCAAATTGGACTCCAAAATTATCAATTTCTAATTTTAGATGTTATTTCTATTTTTAAATTTGCTTTCCATTTTAGCAAGTTTCTAATTAAGAAGTATTTCTAAGATTAGAAATTTGATTTCTATATTTGGATTAATTTCGATTATATTGTAATCACTTATACCACAATATCTCAATTGCATACATTTTGCTTTGTTCCTATGGGTTCGAACTCGCACTCCTGAGGCCATACTATTATTGGTTCGTCTGATTGCAAATATAAATTTAAAACACCATATCTTTAGTGGCAGAACAAGTTTTAGGCGCAGTTGTGGGAGAAAAAACAAATATCTGTTTTCAAATTTTGTGTTTTTATAATTACTGTTACTTTTGGAAATTTCTATTTTAGGAAATAATTTAAAATTGGTAGCTTCTATTTTAGAAATTATAATCTTAGAAAGTTACATAAATTTAAATTTTCTTTCCAAAATAGTTGAAATTCTAGAATTTATATAGATTATGAAATCTTACTAAACTTAGAAACTTGTTGAATTGAGAAATTTCTATTTTTTGAAATTTAAAAAATTTAGATATTATTTTATTTGTCGAAATACAGATACTTTTGGAAATTTCCATTTTAGGCTACTATTTAAAACTGGCAGTTTCTATTTTTAGAAACTTTAATTTTAGACGGTTACCTAAGCTTAAAAGTTTCTTTCTAAGATGGTAGAAATTTTAGAATTTATATAGATTTGGAAGTCTAACGAAATTAATAAACTTGTGGCATTTAGAAATTTATATTTTTAGAATTTTTTAAATTGTAGATATTATTTATATTTTTAATTGGATTATCAATGCAAATTAGACTCTGAAATTATCAATTTCTAATTTTAGATGTTATTTCTATTTTTTAATTTGTTTTCCATTTTATAAAGTTTCTGCCTTAAGTTATATTTTGAAGATTAGAGTTTTGATTTCTATATTTAGATTAATTTCCATTATATTGTAATCGCTTAAACCATAATATCTCAATTGCATATATTTGTTCCGTTCACAGTGGGTTTGAACTCGCATTCATGAAGCTACACTATTAATGGTTAGTCTGATTATAAATATAAATTTAAAACACCATATGTTTATTGGCAGAACATGTTTTAGGCGCCGTTGTCGGAGTAAAAATAAATATTTGTTTTTAAACTTTGTGTTTTTAGAAATACCGTTACTTTTGGAAATTTCTATTTTAGAAAACTATTTAAAATTAATACTTTCTAATTTTTAGAAATTATAATCTTAAAAAGATAGATAAATTTAAAATTTTCTTTTCAAAATAGTAGAAATTCTAGTATTTATATAGATTATGAAATCCTACTGAATTGAGAAATTTCATTTTTTAGATATTTTAAAAATTTAGATATTATTTCTATTTTTCGAAATACTGATACTTTTGGAAATTTACATTTTAGGCTACTATTTAAAATTGTCAGTTTCTATTTTGAGAAATTATAGTCTTAGAAAGTTACCTAAATTTAAAATTTTCTTTTCAAAATAGTAGAAATTCTAGAATTTATATAGATTATGAAATCTTACTAAATTTAGAAACTTGTTTAATTGAGAAATTTCTATTTTAGAAAATTTAAAAATTTAGATATTATTTCTATTTTTTCGAAATGCTGATACTTTTCGAAATTTTCATTTTAGCCTACTATTTAAAATTAGCAGTTTCTATTTTTATAAACTTTAATTTAGAAGGTTGCTTAAGTTTAAAAGTTTCTTTCTAAAATTGTAGAAATTCTAGAATTTATATAGATTTGGAAGTGATACTAAATTTATAAACTTATAGCATTTAGAAATTTATTTTTTTAGAATTTTTTTAAATGTAGATATTATTTATATTTTTTATTGGATTTACAATGCAAATTGGACTCCAAAATTATCAATTTCTAATTTTAGATGTTATTTCTATTTTTAAATTTGCTTTCCATTTTTAGCAAGTTTCTAATTAAGTAATATTTCTAAGATTAGAAATTTGATTTCTATATTGGATTAATTTCGATTATATTGTAATCACTTATACCATAATATCTCAATTGCATATATTTTGCTTTGTTCCTAATGGGTTCGAACTCGCACTCCTGAGGCCATACTATTATGGTTCGTCTGATTGCAAATATAAATTTAAAACACCATATCTTTAGTGGCAGAACAAGTTTTAGGTGCAGTTGTGGGAGAAAAAACAACTATCTGTTTTCAAATTTGCGTTTTTATAAGTACTGTTACTTTCGGAAATTTCTATTTTAGGAAATAATTTAAAATTGGTAGCTTCTATTTTTAGAAATTATAATCTTAGAAAGCTACATAAATTTAAATTTTCTTTCCAAAATAGTTGAAATTCTAGAATTTATATAGATTATGAAATCTTACTAAACTTAGAAACTTGTTGAATTGAGAAATTTCTATTTTTTGAAATTTAAAAAATTTAGATATTATTTTTATTTGTCGAAATACAGATACTTTTGGAAATTTCCATTTTAGGCTACTATTTAAAACTGGCAGTTTCTATTTTTAGAAACTTTAATTTTAGACGGTTACCTAAGCTTAAAAGTTTCTTTCTAGATGGTAGAAATTTTAGAATTTATATAGATTTGGAAGTCTAACGAAATTAATAAACTTGTGGCATTTAGAAATTTATATTTTTAGAATTTTTTAAATTGTAGATATTATTATATTTTTAATTGGATTATCAATGCAAATTAGACTCTGAAATTATCAATTTCTAATTTTAGATGTTATTTCTATTTTTTAATTTGTTTTCCATTTTTATAAAGTTTCTGCCTTAAGTTATATTTGAAGATTAGAGTTTTGATGTCTATATTTAGATTAATTTCCATTATATTGCAATCGCTTAAACCATAATATCTCAATTGCATATATTTTGTTCCGTTCACAGTGGGTTCGAACTCGCACTCATGAAGCTACAATATTAATGGTTTGTCTGATTATAAATATAAATTTAAAACACCATATGTTTATTGGCAGAACATGTTTTAGGCGCCGTTGTCGGAGTAAAAACAAATATTTGTTTTTAAACTTTGTGTTTTTAGAAATACCGTTACTTTTGGAAATTTCTATTTTAGAAAACTATTTAAAATTAATACTTTCTATTTTTAGAAATTATAATCTTAAAAAGATAGATAAATTTAAAATTTTCTTTTCAAAATAGTAGAAATTCTAGTATTTATATAGATTATGAAATCCTACTGAATTGAGAAATTTCATTTTTAGATATTTTAAAAATTTAGATATTATTTCTATTTTTCAAAATACTGATACTTTGGAAATTTACATTTTAGGCTACTATTTAAAATTGTCAGTTTCTATTTGAGAAATTATAGTCTTAGAAAGTTACCTAAATTTAAAATTTTCTTTTCAAAATAGTAGAAATTCTAGAATTTATATAGATTATGAAATCTTACTAAATTTAGAAACTTGTTTAATTGAGAAATTTCTATTTTTAGAAAATTTAAAAATTTAGATATTATTTCTATTTTTCGAAATGCTGATACTCTTCAAAATTTTCATTTTAGCCTACTATTTAAAATTAGCAGTTTCTATTTTTATAAACTTTAATTTTAGAAGGTTGCTTAAGTTTAAAAGTTTCTTTCTAAAATTGTAGAAATTCTAGAATTTATATAGATTTGGAAGTGTTACTAAATTTATAAACTTATAGCATTTGGAAATTTATTTTTTTAGAATTTTTTTAAATGTAGATATTATTTATATTTTTTATTGGATTTACAATGCAAATTGGACTCCAAAATTATCAATTTCTAATTTTAGATGTTATTTCTATTTTTTAAATTTGCTTTCCATTTTTAGCAAGTTTCTAATTAAGTAATATTTCTAAGATTAGAAATTTGATTTCTATATTTGGATTAATTTCGATTATATTGTAATCACTTATACCATAATATCTCAATTGCATATATTTTGCTTTGTTCCTAATGGGTTCGAACTCGCACTCCTGAGGCCATACTATTAATGGTTCGTCTGATTGCAAATATAAATTTAAAACACCATATCTTTAGTGGCAGAACAAGTTTTAGGTGCAGTTGTGGGAGAAAAAACAACTATCTGTTTTCAAATTTTGCGTTTTATAATTACTGTTACTTTCGGAAATTTCTATTTTAGGAAATAATTTAAAATTGGTAGCTTCTATTTTTAGAAATTATAATCTTAGAAAGCTACATAAATTTAAATTTTCTTTCCAAAATAGTTGAAATTCTAGAATTTATATAGATTATGAAATCTTACTAAACTTAGAAACTTGTTGAATTGAGAAATTTCTATTTTTTGAAATTTAAAAAATTTAGATATTATTTTTATTTGTCGAAATACAGATACTTTTGGAAATTTCCATTTTAGGCTACTATTTAAAACTGGCAGTTTCTATTTTTAGAAACTTTAATTTTAGACGGTTACCTAAGCTTAAAAGTTTCTTTCTAAGATGGTAGAAATTTTAGAATTTATATAGATTTGGAAGTCTAACGAAATTAATAAACTTGTGACATTTAGAAATTTATATTTTTAGAATTTTTAAATTGTAGATATTATTATATTTTTAATTGGATTATCAATGCAAATTAGACTCTGAAATTATCAATTTCTAATTTTAGATGTTATTTCTATTTTTTTAATTTGTTTTCCATTTTTATAAAGTTTTCTGCCTTAAGTTATATTTTGAAGATTAGAGTTTGATTTCTATATTTAGATTAATTTCCATTATATTGTAATCGCTTAAACCATAATATCTCAATTGCATATATTTTGTTCCGTTCACAAGTGGGTTCGAACACGCACTCATGAAGCTACACTATTAATGGTTCGTCTGATTATAAATATAAATTTAAAACACCATATGTTTATTGGCAGAGCATGTTTTAGGCGCCGTTGTCGGAGTAAAAAACAAATATTTGTTTTTAAACTTTGTGTTTTTAGAAATACCGTTACTTTTGGAAATTTCTATTTTAGAAAACTATTAAAATTAATACTTTCTATTTTTAGAAATTATAATCTTAAAAAGATAGATAAATTAAAATTTTCTTTTCAAAATAGTAGAAATTCTAGTATTTATATAGATTATGAAATCCTACTGAATTGAGAAATTTCATTTTTTAGATATTTTAAAAATTTAGATATTATTTCTATTTTTCGAAATACTGATACTTTTGGAAATTTACATTTTAGGCTACTATTTAAAATTGTCAGTTTCTATTTTGAGAAATTATAGTCTTAGAAAGTTACCTAAATTTAAAATTTTCTTTTCAAAATAGTAGAAATTCTAGAATTTATATAGATTATGAAATCTTACTAAATTTAGAAACTTGTTTTAATTGAGAAATTTCTATTTTTAGAAAATTCAAAAATTTAGATATTATTTCTATTTTTCGAAATGCTGATACTTTTCGAAATTTTCATTTTAGCCTACTATTTAAAATTAGCAGTTTCTATTTTTATAAACTTTCATTTTAGAAGGCTGCTTAAGTTCAAAGTTTCTTTCTAAAATTGTAGAAATTCTAGAATTTATATAGATTTGGAAGTGTTACTAAATTTATAAACTTATAGCATTTGGAAATTTATTTTTTAGAATTTTTTAAATGTAGATATTATTTATATTTTTATTGGATTTACAATGCAAATTGGACTCCAAAATTATCAATTTCTAATTTTAGATGTTATTTCTATTTTTAAATTTGCTTTCCATTTTTAGCAAGTTTCTAATTAAGTAATATTTCTAAGATTAGAAATTTGATTTCTATATTTGGATTAATTTCGATTATATTGTAATCACTTATACCATAATATCTCAATTGCACACATTTTGCTTTGATCGTAATGGGTTCGAACTCGCACTCCTGAGGCCATAGTATTAATGGTTCGTCTGATTGCAAATATAAATTTAAAACACCATATCTTTAGTGGCAGAACAAGTTTTAGGTGCAGTTGTGGGAGAAAAAAAACTAACTATCTGTTTTCAAATTTTGCTGTTTTATAATTACTGTTACTTTCGAAATTTCTATTTTAGGAAATAATTTAAAATTGGTAGCTTCTATTTTTAGAAATTATAATCTTAGAAAGCTACATAAATTTAAATTTTCTTTCCAAAATAGTTGAAATTCTAGAATTTATATAGATTATGAAATCTTACTAAACTTAGAAACTTGTTGAATTGAGAAATTTCTATTTTTTGAAATTTAAAAATTTAGATATTATTTTTATTTGTCGAAAATACAGATACTTTGGAAATTTCCATTTTAGGCTACTATTTAAAACTGGCAGTTTCTATTTTTAGAAACTTTAATTTTAGACGGTTACCTAAGCTTAAAAGTTTCTTTCTAAGATGGTAGAAATTTTAGAATTTATATAGATTTGGAAGTCTAACGAAATTAATAGACTTGTGGCATTTAGAAATTTATATTTTAGAATTTTTTAAATTGTAGATATTATTTATATTTTTAATTGGATTATCAATGCAATTAGACTCTGAAATTATCAATTTCTAATTTAGATGTTATTTCTATTTTTTTAATTTGTTTTCCATTTTTATAAAGTTTTCTGCCTTAAGTTATATTTTGAAGATTAGAGTTTTGATTTCTATATTAGATTAATTTCCATTATATTGTAATCGCTTAAACCATAATATCTCAATTGCATATATTTTGTTCCGTTCACAGTGGGTCGAACACGCACTCATGAAGCTACACTATTAATGGTTCGTCTGATTATAAATATAAATTTAAAACACCATATGTTTATTGGCAGAGCATGTTTTAGGCCCGTTGTCGGAGTAAAAACAAATATTTGTTTTAAACTTTGTGTTTTTAGAAATACCGTTACTTTTGGAAATTTCTATTTTAGAAAACTATTTAAAATTAATACTTTCTATTTTAGAAATTATAATCTTAAAAAGATAGATAAATTTAAAATTTTCTTTTCAAAATAGTAGAAATTCTAGTATTTATATAGATTATGAAATCCTACTGAATTGAGAAATTTCATTTTTTAGATATTTTAAAAATTTAGATATTATTTCTATTTTTCGAAATACTGATACTTTTGGAAATTTACATTTTATGCTACTATTTAAAATTGTCAGTTTCTATTTTGAGAAATTATAGTCTTAGAAAAGTTACCTAAATTTAAAATTTTCTTTTCAAAATAGTAGAAATTCTAGAATTTATATAGATTATGAAATCTTACTAATTTAGAAACTTGTTTAATTGAGAAATTTCTATTTTTAGAAAATTCAAAATTTAGATATTATTTCTATTTTTCGAAATGCTGATACTTTTCGAAATTTTCATTTTAGCCTACTATTTAAAATTAGCAGTTTCTATTTTTATAAACTTTCATTTTAGAAGGCTGCTTAAGTTTCAAAGTTTCTTTCTAAAATTGTAGAAATTCTAGAATTTATATAGATTTGGAAGTGTTACTAAATTTATAAACTTATAGCATTTGGAAATTTATTTTTTTAGAATGTTTTTTAAATGTAGATATTATTTATATTTTTTATTGGATTTACAATGCAAATTGGACTCCAAAATTATCAATTTCTAATTTTAGATGTTATTTCTATTTTTTAAATTTGCTTTCCATTTTTAGCAAGTTTTCTAATTAAGTAATATTTCTAAGATTAGAAATTTGATTCTATATTTGGATTAATTTCGATTATATTGTAATCACTTATACCATAATATCTCAATTGCACACATTTGCTTTGATCCTAATGGGTTCGAACATCGCACTCCTGAGGCCATAGTATTAATGGTTCGTCTGATTGCAAATATAATTTAAAACACCATATCTTTAGTGGCAGAACAAGTTTAGGCGCAGTTGTGGGAGAAAAAAACTAATATCTGTTTTCAAATTGTATGTTTTTATAATTACTGTTACTTTTGAAAATTTCTATTTTAGGAAACAATTTAAAATTGGTAGTTTCTATTTTTAGAAATTATAATCTTAGAAAGTTACATAAATTTAAATTTTCTTTCCAAAATAGTGGAAATTCTAGAATTTATATAGATTATGAAATCTTACTAAACTTAGAAACTTGTTGAATTGAGAAATTTCTATTTTTTGAAATTTAAAAAATTTAGATATTATTTTTATTTGTCGAAATACAGATACTTTTGGAAATTTCCATTTTAGGCTACTATTTAAAACTGGCAGTTTCTATTTTTAGAAACTTTAATGTTAGACGAGTACCTAAGCTTAAAAGTGTCTTTCGAAAGATGGTAGAATTTTAGAATTTATATAGATTTGGAGAGTCTACGAAAGTAATAGACCTTTGTGGGCATTTAGAAATTTAATATGTTTTAGAATTTTTTAAATGTAGATATTACTTTATATTTTTAATTGGATTATCCAATGCAATTAGACTCTGGAAATTATCACTTTCTTCAATTTAGATGTTATTTCCTATTTTTTTAATTGTTTTCCATTTTTATAAAGTTTCTGCCTTAAGTTATAATTTTGAAGATTTAGAGGTTTTGACTTTCTATATTTAGATTAATTTCCATTATATTGTATACTGCTAAACCATAAATCATCAATTGCATATATTTGTTCCGTTCATAGTGGGTTCGAACTCGCACATCATGAAGCTACACTATTAATGGTTCGTCTGATTATAAATATAAATTTAAACACCATATGTTTATTGCAGAGCATGTTTTAGCACCGTTGTCGGAGTAAAAACAAATATTTGTTTTTTAAATTTTGTGTTTTTAGAAATACCGTTACTTTTGGAAATTTCTATTTTAGAAAACTATTTAAAATTAATACTTTCTAGTTTTAGAAATTATAATCTTAAAAAGATAGATAAATTTAAAATTTTCTTTTCAAAATAGTAGAAATTCTAGTATTATATAGATATGAAATCCTACTGAATTAGAAATTCATTTTTTAGATATTTTAAAAATTTAGATATTATTTCTATTTTTCGAATACTGGATACTTTTGGAAATTTACATTTATGCTACTATTTAAAATTGTCAGTTTCTATTTGTAGAAATTATAGTCTTAGAAAGTTTCCTAAATTTAAAATTTCTTTCAAAATAGTAGAAATTCTAGAATTTATATAGATTATGAAATCTTACTAAATTTAGAAACAGTGTTTAATTGAGAAATTTCTATTTTAGAAAATTTAAAAATTTAGATATTATATTCTATTTTTCGAAATGCTGATACTTTTCGAAATTTCCATTTAGGGTACTATTTAAAATTAGCAATTTCTATTTTATAAACTTTCAATTTAGAAGCTGCTTAAGTTTTCAAAGTTTCTTTCTAAAATTGTAGAAATTCTAGGAATTATATAGTTGGAAGTGTTACTAAATTTATAAACTTATAGCATTTGGAAATTTATTTTTTAGAATTTTTTAAATGTAGATATTATTTATATTTTTTATTGGATTTACAATGCAAATTGACTCCAAAATTATCAATTTCTAATTTTACTGTATATTTCTATTTTTTAAATTTGCTTTCCATTTTAGCAAGTTTCTAATTAAGTAATATTTCTAAGATTAGAAATTTGATTTCTATATTTGGATTATTTCGATTATATTGTATCACTTATACCATAATATCTCAATTGCAGCACATTTTGCTTTGTTCGTAATGGGTTCGAACTCGACTCCTGAGGCCATAGTATTAATGGTTCGTCTGATTGCAAATATAAATTTAAAACACCATATCTTTAGTGGCAGAACAAGTTTTAGGTGCAGTTGTGGGAGAAAAAACTAATATCTGGTTTCAAATTTTATGTTTTTATAATTACTGTTACTTTTGAAAATTTCTATTTTAGGAAACAATTTAAAATTGGTAGTTTCTATTTTTAGAAATTATAATCTTAGAAAGTTACATAAATTTAAATTTTCTTTCCAAAATAGTTGAAATTCTAGAATTTATATAGATTATGAAATCTTACTAAACTTAGAAACTTGTTGAATTGAGAAATTTCTATTTTTGAAATTTAAAAAATTTAGATATTATTTTATTTTTCGAAATACAGATACTTTTGGAAATTTCCATTTAGGCTACTATGTAAAACCTGGCAGTTGTCTATTTTTAGAAACTTTAAATTTTAGACAATTACCTAGCTTAAAAGTTTCTTTGTAAAATGGTAAGAAATTTTAGAATTTATATAGATTTGGAAGTCTTAACGAAATTAATAAACTTGTGCATTTAGAAATTTATATTTTTAGAATTTTTTAAATTGTAGATATTATTATATTTTAATGGATTATCAATGCAAATTGGACTCTGAAATTATCAATTCTAATTTTAGATGTTATTTCTATTTTTTTAAAGTTTGTTTTCCTTTTTATAAAGTTTTCTGCCTTAAGTTTATTTATAGATTAGACTTTTGATTTCTATATTTGATAATTATTTTCCCATTATATTGTAATCGCTTAAACCATAATATCTCAATTGCATATATTTTGTTTTGATCATATGTGGGTTCGAACTCGCACCTCATGAAGCTATACTATTAAGGTACGCCCCGCCCTTTTTCACTCGCTTCTTCCCGTAAATTCAGTGTCTATATTTTTTTTATAGCAGAGTAGAGTGATAGAGTGCAGGACGTCACGACGCGAGCTAAGTCCGAACATCCAAAGTCCGACCCTTAACTGGCCAACCCTATTTGTGTATGGACTCAGTCCAATAAAATGGTTCACACATAGCAATACCAACTTGCGGAATGAAATCATACAACTGCGGAATCATAATCATCAAGAATGCATAACTATATTAGAACCACGTTCTAATCCAATCAGATAGCAAAGTACGTCATAATCATCAAACCAAACAATTCAACCATCTAAGTTATTACATTCCGAAATCCAGATATTCAAATACAAGTTCATGAGTATCTTTATTCAAAACACGTAAAGTAAGTCTTCCAAGCTCCTATCCCTGGTCCGTCCTAGGTTCATTGTTCTCTTGATTACCTGTATCATCAACTACAGGGTAGAAGTGGGGCGTTAGTACAACGCGCCAAGTACGAATTCCAGTTAGGGTTAACTCATGGGTTAGTACAAATATCCAGATAAACATATATAACAAAGCCAGTTATAATCATGCCACGCTATGATGAAAGATATGCACTGAGTCCCACCCATCACCTGTACATAAAGTACCCACCACATAGTCTTTTTGGACGCCCCGACGGAGTGTGGACCCTCCGGGAATCTTCTTGATGGAAATCACATCAAGGTGTTGCACATAGGTTTTTCGGACGCCCCGACGGAGTGTGACCCATCCGGCTATAAATCCTACCCCATGCCATGCATGAGATGCCAATGAAACACATGCTATTTTATGACATAAACATAGCATTGAAAAATCATCATTTGAAACCACATACAACACATGCTCATTATATAAATAAACTTAGCATGTAAAATCATCCTTTGAAACATAATTGGCCCATGCTATTTTAAACACTTAAATATAGCATATGAAATTCAATATAATAAAACATATCCTTGGTAACAT
>JAAGOE010000108.1:0-45654 GCA_013350335.1 Chimonanthus salicifolius | reverse complement strand
AAATCATTCCCCTGCACGGCAAAACTCGTCCAGATATAAACAATCACAATCCTCCCCCTTGATGAAGAACATCATCAAGGTATCATAATTACATACAACATCCCTGATACATCAAACACATCAAAATATCTCCATCTGTTTATCGGTCGCCCCGACGGAGGATGGACTCCGGTTTCATTTCATCCTTCCCCTGTCATATCCCTCCCATGCCATGCATGAGATGTAGATGCCATATGCCATGTAAGAATATAATAAGAAACCATAACATTTAAAGAAAATCCCATCAATAAAACACATAACTTGATTACCCAAATAGATCAAGCAAAGCCTCCATAATCACATCATAGCATTAAAACCCATTTTAAACCAATCATATGCTTACCGGAATGAATCAGTAAAAACCCCTACATAATACATAATTCAAAACCAATCTAAAACATAACATATAATTTCCGAAATAATTCAAGGAACCATCACTCAATCCATGGCTTACAAAAAGGTTAGAATCCTACCGAATATCGACTCGCGTCTTCGTTTCGTTTTTCATCCGATAGTCCGGCTACCGTCACGCGTACTACCCGCGATATCCAATACCTTATTAAATTTCCAAATCAGTTCAAGTTTTAACCATTTCTAAGCCCATATGAAAAACCGGTCACTATTTGTGTTGTGGGTCCCCATGCCATCTATAAACCTTTTAATCCCATAAGTCTTAAAATTCGGCCACCCTAGGCTTTAATCACTTATAAGGTTATTACATTAGATCCCCTAGTCCATGATCAATTTCCATGGAATTCTGAATTTGGCCACTAATACGGTTTTGCCACTACCTCATTTTTCATGCTTAATCACGTCATTTATCCATGCATGATTAAGTCCATAATTGATCATAAACTTAGATCCCCAACTTAGGTCCATTAATGACCCATTGAACCATGTCACATAGCCATTAAAATTAACTATTTAATTAATCCAACCCCCATTAACTAATCACATACCTACATCCTTCATTAGCCCATAAAAATTGACCTTCCACTAAATCATTACTCTTAGTCATACCTTGAGTCCATAATTGATTCCTCTACCACATTACAAGATCACTTACCTCAACCATCTTATTGACCCAATTCCATTAATTTAAACTATACATACACATTTAACTTTAGACCCATTAATGATCTAAAATTTGGGTCATGGGTTCGGCCATACACCATGGCCGAACCCATGATGTTTCTTTCTCCATTTTTCTTGGATCCATTCATAACATTTTAGATCCACCAATAATCCTTTCTTGAGGGGTTTAAATCGTGCATCTAAACTATATTCTCTTATTCATTTCATTGCTCCCAAATACCTACATTCACCAAAATATAAACCCATCTTTTCTATCCTTAAACCCATCATTTGATCACCATTTCATCACCATAGGGTTCGGCCCTATGCCATGGCCGAACCCATGGTTCAAATTTCCTTCCATCCATGCATTTTAAAATCATACCATTCCATTGCATTTTTCATCATACAATCATTTTAAAACATTACTCCCATGCATTCATTAAAACCCTAATTCATTAATCAAGAACCCACATGCTTTCCATTCTTAAAACCCTAAGCAATTTAAACAACCACCAAATCACCCACCATGGGGTCGGCCATACTACATGCCGAACCCTATGGCCCATGATTCTTATTCCAAGTACCCAATTCCAGGCTCAATTTAATCAATCACACAATGCACACATATATTTCTCCAATTTCTTACCCTAACCCTAATTCACCCATTTAGGGTTTTCCTCCATCTTCCCACCCTTCCATTTAATGTATCTATAATTCCATAGTATAAAATCACTTATCCACCATTAGTTTCACAAAAATAAATTCCATTTCTTAAACCCTAAAAATCCAAAATTCTTTATTTAAGAATACTCACTATCCGACGTCTCCTCCGATTTTCGCCGCTCCCGTCGGTCTCCTTAGCCTCCTCTCTCCTTCCTCTTGATCTTTGATAGGTCAAGATCTTTGATCAAGGGTGGCAATCCCCAACACTAGAATCAGCCAAGGTAAGTTTTGTGTGAGAGAGGAAGAGGGGAAAATTATGAGAGGGAAGATGATAACCCTTTACCTTTGAGTGATTTCTCTCAAAATACCACTTCTTTCTTCTCTCCTTCTCTTCTCTTTCCTTAACTCTCTTTCTCTCCTTCACTTGGATGTAGGGACGACCATGGGAGAGTGAAAATGGAGAGAGTTGAATGAAAAGAGAATGGGAAAAGACATCAAGGTTTATCCCCATTTTTTTACTTTACATTAATTACCTTCACCAACCTTAAGATATTTTGAGATATTTAAGTTGCTTTATGGCTTAAACTCCACCCCTCTAAGTCCCAACGTGTTCTATTTTTTTTGAGTTTGGGATGAGGTGAGTTTTCACCTCATGGGCCCCCTTTGACCACTCTTAACTACCATTTTAAATAATTTAATTATTTAATTACTTAGTTACTTTAATTCCCATTTACTTATTTAAATCACCTTAGGTTAATTCATTATACTTAACCTAATTCCATTATTCCACCCATGGTTGACCAAATCAACCATGGTGGTCAGCCCCACCAAACCTTGGGTCCACACTTGGCCACATCACCATTGTTTAATTCCAAATAACTTAGATGATTTAAAATCATTGATTCACTCTAAGTGGATTACCATTGGGCCTATGGCCCAATTGCATTTCCATCTAGCCCATTTACCTTAGAGCATACCCATCTTGACCCATTGGGTTCCAAATGTGTATTTGACTCAATTTGTCCACCCATGGCCCAATTGGCCATCATTGACCACTTAAATGACTTTAAAATGCAATCCATGGTCTATTGGGCCATATTTGGGCCTTTGTCCAAATTTTGGCCCATTTACCATTTATCCCACCAATTTCCAATTTTCATCATTAAAATAAATAATATTCACATATTTATTGATTTAAAAATTTCGGGCCATTACGATACAATCCTCTTTTAAAATTTTCGTCTCGAAAATTCGAGCGAAGTAGGGGTTCAAATCATCTTATACAAGAGTTCCGGATGAGCGGCACTCATCTCTGACTCCAGTTCCCAGGTGGTTTCCTCATTGCCATGTCGTTCCCATACCACCTTAACGAACTGAATGACACGGTTCCGTAACACCCTTTGCTCGCTCCCGACTATTCTAATCGGCTTCTCCACATATGTCACATCGCTTTGTACATCGACGTCTTGTACACTCAGGACATGTGAAGGGTCAGGGTTGTACTTTCCTCAACACGGACACATGAAACACATCACGTAAAGATGATAACTGTGGAGGAAGCGCCAACTAATAGGCCACCTCCCCCACCATCTTTAGGATTGGAAACGGCCCCACCATATAGGTGACAGGTTCCCCTTCTTTCCGAATCTCATGTGTCCCTTCCGTGGTGAGACTTTCAAAAGTACCAAGTCTCCCACCTCAAACTCGGGGAAACTTCTCCTCTTGTCGGCGTAATTCTTATAACGGCTCTGCGTAGTGAGTAAATGTTGCCGTATAAATTTAATCTGCACCGTAGTCCCCGCAACCAACTCCGGTCCAATCAGCGCAGGCTCACCGACCTCTGTCCAACGCACTGGAGATCTACACGGCCTACCATATAATGCCTCAAATGGAGCCATCTGGAGGTTTTGTTATTGTAGGAGAAGTCCACCAGCGGCAAGTGATCCTCCCACCCACCTTTGAAATCCAGTACACATGCTCTCAGCATATCCTCAAATACCCTTATTGTTCTCTCCGACTGTTCATCAGTCTGTGGGTGGATTGCTATGCTGGTTAACACATCGCTCCCCATAGCCTACTGCATGCTCCTAGGCACATCCTTCCTACCTCGGAATACAAGACCCTATCCCGGTCGTAACTCAAATTCCGATACTACCTCACCGGTAGACATCTTAGTCCATATCTCCTCCATTTCTGGGCCCATTCGCTGTTCCTGTTCAATCGTGTCAAGTACCTCTTAATTACATCAACATCACTCATATCAACCTATGAGTCTCATTCTTGCAGAATTTATTCTGTCTCATGTTACCTCTTTTCTTCATAAACCCATTTGCAGCCTTATGTAAATTAATGTATCCTATTTCACTTTATTTGTCACCAAGACATTTCCCATACGTACTCCTTCAATACGTTCTTTCGTCTACTCTCTGTGTGAGTTAGTCTGCCAGTACGAGCCTATGCTCAAGTCCATTGTTGATTCCATTTTAACTAGGTTTCTAGCTTCACCCTCCTGGAATTCCATCGGCCAACTACAGAGTCAGGTGATCAGTCTCACTCGGCAGTCGCCCATAGCTTCCCATTCAAGTTTCACTAGACTCTTAACCTTTCCCTTAGGTCTATCTCTCAAAAGCAATCATACCTTTATTTGTATATAAGTCACTATGTGACTAACCCTTTTTGTTCATAACTCCTACAATACCAATACCCAACGTCAATCCAAGTCATATAGATACTAATTTCCTACCCTTCTGGATTATTCCACATATTCACAGCTTCCTAACAATAATGATACATCTAAGCTTACTTAGGTTATGTCATATAGTACCCATTCACCACTAAAACATTCACAAGTATTACAAATTTCACCAACCACCAAATTCCATCCTACATGGCTACGTTATCAATGGTTACCACATCATACGGTTCATATGCCTTCATTATCAAGCCACGTAGAATTGAAATTACACACAATCATCGAATAACATAACTCATGTGTAACAAGATCTTTCATCTCCATTCTCATCAAACAATAACTTGAGGTAACATAAGAAATAACACTTTAATAAGATCTAGTGATTCAACCTAATTCTGATTAGGTTACCCTACCCCATTTACAACATACACCTAGAGATTTTGAAATAACAATCCTACTCATCCAAAGCAAGTCATCCCAATACATTCGAAGACCATCCATGACCATCCATAAATTCCTAAACTTTGGAATTATCCATCAGCCCCACCTAGGTTTCCAACCAAACGCATTAACATATCACGGCCTCTTCATGCATACTACATATTCATAACTCACTATACTTTATCAACTCATCATCATACACATAGTCTATAACACATCCTTGTTCTTCAATGACTATTCATTGCATACGACCAATTATCAAAGTAACATCATATAAACTCATTGCAACTATTGATAATTCACAATTTAGTAACATCATAGGGAATCCTCATGCAATCATTAAATAAAATATTTTCATAAGTTCATGGTCCATCATTCATTCATGCTTTTTAAGGCCGTAAACCCATTTCAAGGCCTATCATCACTCGTTCATAATCTCCACAACACATTGCGAGAATGCAATTGCATTATACATACAAGATTTTTTTATTTTTTTTTACAATATATTAGTCTTTGCAAGCTAGACCCTTCACATTCTCCTCATAATATCATCTTCTCACGAGTTTCATGTGGCAAGTTAACCCATGCATTCCGGTCTCTTTCAAGTACATTGTTTATCCAAGATCTCTCAAATGGCACTTTGTTCACATGAGAACCTCTTATACCCCTTCACAAAGCGTTTACATCATCACCCATTATATGTCATAACATAAATCTCTTCACTTGGTCATGACAAATTATCAAACCATGGGTTATCACCAATATAAAAACCATTTCTAAAAGCCATTGTACCATCCCCCCCCAAGTATACCCATATATCACATTATCAAATACTCCCCACCCTTTTTATTCACATTTATCTCTCTCATAAGCATATGCAACATATCCCCCACATCAAAAGTTTATGCCTCTTATCCTCATTTGATGCATGTAGTTCATCATTGTACATTTTTTTTTTTATACTCTTTCCTCACTTCATTACCTCATACACTCAACAATAAGAATTCAACACATGTATATTCATATGCACTCACAATACAAGTATGCTTGTGCAATTTACTATCACACTTATTTCCTTCATTTAAAACCCCAAAGTCATTAACTATCTTCCAATATAAGGACAGTCAGTCCTCTCTTTCCCATGTCCATGTAGTCCACAATCGGGTATACCACTTCAAGAGGGTAGGGGTAGTATGTGCAGTTGTGCCCAACCTGGTTGCACAACTCGCGCATATAATCGGGTTCCATTTCCCCTACCGACTCTCTTATCATTGGAAAGTCTTTCATATTCTCCTCAGGAAGAGATGCTAAATCCTATTCATCTTCCTCGGGAGGTCCCTCCTGAATGTCCATGCTAACTTCTATGCTGGAAGCAGACACCAAATCTATGAAACAGTTAGGGGTTCCCTTATCCCATAATTCCGTACACTCCCCTTCATTTGACATACCTGTATTCATAGAATACAATTAGAACCCAAAAATCATCAGCTGTAATTTCCAATAAAACCAATCTCGGTTTTGGGGAATTTCTTATGTATATCACAATGCATTTTGTTTGGGGAAAGTTGCCAAATAAGCACACTTGTTTTTCCTTTGTTTCTGGGGGGGGAGTCTCTAAATTCCTATTGTCTGTTGTTCAAAATGGGGATACCGGTGAAGTACATCCTACTTTGCTATGTCTGATAAATCTAGTACCGTTTCATCAATTTGGGGGAAAAACCCTAGATGTTTTCTCATTTCTGGGGAAGTAAACCCTATCTTGCTATGTTTTAATAAATCTCTTCTAGAATGAATCTTTCTTCCCTTGTTATCATTCCTTTCCGTCAATTGTTGTTCTCAGATTAAACACTTCAGTTTGAGTCAATCGAAGTAAATTAACCCGGCCCCCGTGCAGTGGACTCCGAAGAGTCGGTCGGTTGGGATTTTTTAGCTGCCAGTGAGACATGCAACCGTCTTAATCTTACTTCGAAAGTTTCATTCTTCCGAATTCACTCTGATACCAACTGTAACACCCGCCCCTTTTCACCATAATCAGAGTCTAATTTTTTTTTTTTTTTAACGTAAAAGTGACAAAGGGCACGGACGTCACGACGCGAGTTAAGTTCCGAACTTCTAAAGCCCGGCCCTTAACTGGCCAACCCTACGCGTGCGTGGAACATAAATCCACGAGTACAGTTCACGCGTAGAAAGTAAGCTCGCAACACATAAAAATCAATGCGGATGACAATAGACACTATCCTACCAATTTTCAGATAACAGGGAAGAGATATCCATTAAATTACTAAAATGCCCTCCTACCGTACTTTCCAAAATAATTTATAAAACATAGAAAGACATCTAAGTTATTACATTTCCGACAAGCTAAAATTATAGAAATACACATTTTCCCAAAATAAACTTAAACAAATAATTAGTCCGCCTTCCCAAGCTCCTAAGCTTGACTCCCGTCTTGTCCTTCCGTTCCGCCACCTCCTGCATCGTCAGCTAGGGTAGAAGTAGGGCGTTAGACCACGCGCCCAGTAGGACTTCGAGTAGGACTAACACATGGATTATTGATAACAAAGCATATAGATAATACATAACGAAGACCATAAAATGAATGCTATGCCATGGGTGCCTGTGTTATGAATCCCACCCATCATCCATACCATCATGCTGTCATATCCCCCTTGACGGCCAAACCTTGTCAAGATACAAACAATCACAAATCATCCCCCTGGACGGCAAAACCTCGTCCAGATATAAAACAATCACAAATCATTCCCCTGGACGGCAAAACCTCGTCCAGATATAAAACAATCACAAATCATTCCCCTGGACGGCAAAACCTCTTCCAGATATAAAACAATCACAAATCCTCCCCCTTGATGGAAGAACCATCATCAAGGTATCATAATTACATACAACATCACTGATACATCAAACACATCAAAATATCTCCATGTCTGTTTATCGGTCGCCCCGACGGAGCATGGACTCCGGTTTCATTTCATCCTTCCCCTGTCATATCCCTCCCATGCCATGCATGAGATGTAAATGCCATATGCCATGTAATGAATATAATAAGAAACCATAACATTTAAAGAAAATCCCATCAATAAAACATATAACTTGATTACCCAAAATAGATCAAGCAAAGCCTCCATAATCACATCATAGCATTAAAACCCATTTTAAACCAATCATATGCTTACCGGAATGAATCAAGTAAAAACCCCTACATAATACATAATTCAAAACCAATCTTAAAACATACCATATAATTTCCGAAATAATTCAAGGAAACCATCACTCAATCCATGGCTTACAAAAAGGTTAGAATCCTACCGAATATCGACTCGCGTCTTCGTTTCGTTTTCATCCGATAGTCCAGCTACCGTCACGCGTACTACCCGCGATATCCAATACCTTATTAAATTTCCAAATCAGTTCAAGTTTTAACCATTTCTAAGCCCATATGAAAAACCGGTCACTACTTAGGTGTTGTGGGTCCCCATGCCATCTATTAAACCTTTTAATCCCATAAGTCTTAAAATTCGGCCACCCTAGGCTTTATTAATCACTTATAAGGTTATTACATTAGATCCCCGAAGTCCATGATCAATTTCCATGGAATTCTTGAATTTGGCCACTAATTACGGTTTTGCCACTACCTCATTTTTCATGCTTAATCACTCATTTATCCATGCATGATTAAGTCCATAATTGATCATAAACTTAGATCCCCAACTTAGGTCCATTAATGACCCATTGAACCATGTCACATAGCCATTAAAATTAACCTTTTAATTAATCCAACCCCCCATTAACTAATCACATACCTACATCCTTCATTAGCCCATAAAAATTGACCTTCCACTAAATCATTACTCTTAGTCATACCTTGAGTCCATAATTGATTCCTCTACCACATTACAAGATCACTTACCTCAACCATCTTATTGACCCAATTCCATTAATTTAAACTTATACATACACATTTAACTTTAGACCCATTAATGATCTAAAATTTAGGTCATGGGTTCGGCCATACACCATGGCCGAACCCATGATGTTTCTTTCTCCATTTTTCTTGGATCCATTCATAACATTTTAGATCCACCAATAATCCTTTCTTGAGGGGTTTAAATCATGCATCTAAACCATATTCTCTTATTCATTTCATTGCTCCCAAATACCTACATTCACCAAAATATTAAACCCATCTTTTCTATCCTTTAAACCCATCATTTGATCACCATTTCATCACCATAGGGTTCGGCCCTATGCCATGGCCGAACCCATGGTTCAAATTTCCTTCCATTCATGCATTTTAAAATCATACCATTCCATTGCATTTTTCATCATACAATCATTTTAAAACATTACTCCCATGCATTCATTAAAACCCTAATTCATTAATCAAGAACCCACATTGCTTTCCATTCTTAAAACCCTAAGCAATTTAAACCAACCACCAAATCACCCACCATGGGGTTCGGCCATACTACATGGCCGAACCCTATGGCCCATGATTCTTATTTCCAAGTACCCAATTCCATGCTCAATTTAATCAATCACACAATGCACACAATATATTTCTCCAATTTCTTATCCTAACCCTAATTCACCCATTTAGGGTTTTCTCCATCTTCCACCCTTCCATTTAATGTATCTAAATTCCATAGTATAAAATCACCTATCCACCATTAGTTTCACAAAAATAAATTCCATTTCTTAAACCCTAAAATCCAAAATTCTTTTATTTAAGAAATACTCACTATCCGACGTCTCCTCCGATTTTCGCCGCTCCCGTCGGTCTCCTTAGCCTCCTCTCTCCTTCCTCTTGATCTTTGATAGGTCAAGATCTTTGATCAAGGGTGGCAATCCCCAACACTAGAATCAGCCAAGGTAAGTTTTGTGTGAGAGAGGGAGAGGGGTAAATTATGAGAGGGAAGATGATAACCCTTTACCTTTGAGTGATTTCTCTCAAAATACCACTTCTTTCTTCTCTCCTTCTCTTTTCTTTTCCTTAACTCTCTTTCTCTCCTTCACTTGGATGTAGGGGACGACCATGGGAGAGTGAAAATGGAGAGAGTTGAATGAAAAGAGAATGGGAAAAGACATCAAGGCTTATCCTCATTTTTTTACTTTACATTAATTACCTTCACCAACCTTAAGATATTTTGAGATATTTAAGTTGCTTTATGGCTTAAACTCCACCCCTCTAAGTCCCAACGTCTTCTATTTTTTTTTGAGTTTGGGATGAGGTGAGTTTTCACCTCATGGGCCCCTTTGACCACTCTTAACTACCATTTTAAATAATTTAATTATTTAATTACTTAGTTACTTTAATTCCCATTTACTTATTTAAATCACCTTAGGTTAATTCATTATACTTAACCTAATTCCATTATTCCACCCATGGTTGACCAAATCAACCATGGTGGTCGGCCCCACCAAACCTTGGGTCCACACTTGGCCACATCACCATTGTTTAATTCCAAATAACTCAGGTGATTTAAAATCATTGAATTCACTCTAAGTGGATTACCATTGGGCCTATGACCCAATTACATTTCCATCTAGCCCATTTACCTTAGAGCATACCCATCTTGACCCATTGGGTCCCAAATGGGTATTTGACTCAATTTGTCCACCCATGGCCCAATTGGCCATCATTGACCACTTAAATGACTTTAAAATGCAATCCATGGTCTATGGGGCCATATTTGGGCCTTTGTCCAAATGTTGGCCCATTTACCATTTATCCCACCAATTTCCAATTTTCATCATTAAAATAAATAATATTCACATATTTATTGTTTTAAAAATTTCGGGCCATTACAATTTCTCATAATGTAATTGAATTACAATAATTTACAATAAATCCTAAAATTAAGGGGTAAAATTACAAACTTTCCAAATTTGACATTGTGGCCCAGTTTCTGCAACTTTCTTCAATGTTTATTCCAATTTCTTATATTTTCCAAAATATACTGCAAAACTCAAAAACAACATTAACATATCTAATATTTACAAAATAAAAACTAATTAATCCAATATTAAATGGTAAAATGATAATTTTAAATTGTTCATCAGTTATGTACTCCCTTGAACACATTACTCATCACAAACAACCAAACAAATGAAACTCACTCAAGAAAGTCTAAGTTGTACATTGCGTTAAAAATAATTGAATATGCGTCTGTTGTAAAAATCTTTTAGAGTCAGTCAATCTTGCATTTTTAAGTCGGTTACGAGTCAGTCTAAAAATTTTAGAGTCAATCTAGAGTAGGAATTTTATTGAGTCAGTCTAGTTTAGGATTTTTGTTTCAGGTCTGTTTTTAGTGAACCCAAAATAAGTTAGGTACTCTTAACCCAAAATTACCACTGTTCCAATTTTTTTTTTTTTCTGATTTGCATCTGATCACTGTAGACTAAGGAACATTGAGGACAATGTCCGATTTAAGTTTGGGAATATAAACGGGTTACACTTGTTTAGTCCAATAAAAGTTTTGTGTGTCCGGAAATTCAAAGGAAGAGTAAGTTTGCAAACAAAAACTAAGACTACCCTTGCCAAATAAAAAAGTTGTGCGTTTTTTAGTCTAAAAAAAAATTAGAAGGGAAGAGTAAGTGAAGACGGAGGACAATGTCCAATTAAGTTTTGGGGTATAAAGGGGTTACACTTGTTGAGTCCAATAAAAGTTTTGTTTGTCGGAAAAATCAAAGGAAGAGTAAGTTTACAAACAAAAACTGAGACTACCTTTGCAAAAAAAAAAAAAAAATGTTTTGCATTTTTATGTCTAAAAAAAGCAATTTATCAAGTGAAAGAGTAAGTGAAGACTGAGACTACCCCTTGTGTAAAAAAAAAAGTCAAAGTTAATTTTTTAGCATTAATAGGTAAATAAAAAAAATTATATCATACTTTTCGAGAAACATTTTATAGAATATATACTTGGAACAATTTTTACACAACCATGTTAATATTAGTTGGAAAAAGAGAAATATTCATGAGACTAGTGATCACCAGAGGAATATTAGTGGAGACTTGTACCTAGTGAGATTTAGTGCCTTTCAATTTTTTCTGAGTGTTATATGTAAATTCAATTTTTTCGAAGCGCATCAAGTCATTGTTGATCTCATTATTCTTCAATTTTGGTCATAATACTGAGAACGCCATCAAATTTGAGTTACTACACTTTGAAGTTTTTCAAAATTTATTTGAAAGAAGGAAATTACTTTATGAAGCTTAGGATATGATATTGCCCATTTTTAGATTGTTTTAGCCTTCAAGCCTACCTATTTTGGTCATTTAATCGTGATAGTTTCCAAGTTGAGCCTTATTGAAAAATCAGACTATTTTATTCTTTAGCCATGTTTACCGTACCGAACTCCGCTTAAGTTTGAGCCTGAAATATCTGTGACCTATTCTAAGAGCTCATAAAGGTAAGAGATGAAAAAAAAAAAGCATTGGGATGGTACTCTAAAAAATGGCACTGAAAAAAAAAAAGAGAAGAAAAGAAAGAGAGCATCGAGACATCAAAAGAAGGAAGTGAAAGAAGAAGAAAGTAAAAGAAAAAAAGAAATATTTTGAAAAGTGCTGAAAGAAAAAAAGAGGAAAAAAAATATCCCGTGTACATTATGAAGACCTCTAACTTTTCTTATTCAAAGTATTTAATTTTTAGTTCTTATTATCCTTCTTTGAAATGACCCGGTCCTGAGCAACGTTTCATACTATTAGGAAGCCCTATTGATGTTAAGTCTAAATATGGTGTTTCATGTGGAGAATAGAGGAAGGAAAATAATAGCGTTTGACTCAATGTTCTCTGGAAAATGGTATCTATTCATGAGATCTATCTATTTTCTTTGATCTATGCCGTCTTTTCTAACTACATATATGAGAAATTTTGGTTTGAATACATAAACTCCGCTCACATATACTTTTGAGAGAAAATAAACCCAAACCTCTGTGCGTTAGTCTTTCTGAGAGATTTATCTGGTGAGGTTTGAAGTCAAAGCGCATTTTCTGCTGGTAGTTACAAAACTTATGTCTATTTGGAAAAAGAAAAGTATCTTAATATTGGATAAGCACACACTACACTTGGGTTTAAGTTTTGTAAAAATAATATTGGAATCTTATGATGTCTAGATTTTATGTACATGTTTTTGCTGAAAACAGAAACTAAGAATACACAAAATTGATTTTTCTAGGTATCATCACTGCAAGCCCTCACGAGACTATAACTCGTCCACTAGGGGTAACCTATGGGTTTAAAGGCTTGTTGCATACGCTAAATGCAATCGAGAGAGCCACCGAAAGTGGTGTAGTTTAGTTTAGATTAAGTGTAGATTAGGATCAGATTAGGATTTTTATTTTTGTTTTTCGAGTTTTTAGGTAGTTTGGCTCGAGGAGCAGCAAAATCAATGTTTGGGGGTATTTGTCAAGACATGGAAAATGGCAATTTTACCCCTATTATTTGGACTAGTTAGCCTTCAATTTTGTATATGCCACACATTTAATGTTGTTTGTTAGTTTTGTAGATAAAATTGGAAAATAGATGAAATCAATCAAATTCAATGGAAAATTGCAAGTTTTGTGCTTAAATTGGAAGACCTAGAACTTTTATAATTAATTTCTGACCACTTTTAGGATTTTTAATATAAATTGATTAATCTGAATCCAAGTTTTAGATTCTAGGTTAAATTAATATTTTTAGGTTTTAAGTGGTAGACTAATTATTTAATTCTGGAAGAAATAAGCTACAATTCAAGAGCCAAAGTTTGAATTTCAAATCCATGGGCCAAAAATCCACTTGAAATGGGCCAAGCTATGCTCCAAATGTGAGATTTTAGTCCAAGTACAAGCAAGTCCATACGCATTTCACAAAGTGAGCCAGACCAATGAGAAGTCCAAGTCCAGCAGGCCCAAGCCCAAGACCATGTGCTCTAATCAAAGTCCAAAAAGTCAAAGTTGAAATCCAATTGCTCCAAAGCCCATATTCGAATTTTGCTACATAAACCCTTAGTCCACACACCGAATGCCATGTCCATGCACCTATCATCCACAACATCCATTAGCCATCCTTTAATCCAAACCCTCCATTGCATTGATGGAATTAGGTAAACCCTAGAGCCACATTTCCAAATCCAGTCCATACAATCATCATCTTCCACCTAGGCCATCCATTCCATCATCCAATTAAGATAACCATAGGATCTTAACACTTCATGCATTATCAAATCAGTTATTAAATTCATCTCATCCATCCATTAGTAAGCCATTAGATCTTAATCCATTTAATCATAGCCATCCATTCATAATACCCTAGATCTAGATTAACTTGGAACCCATGCCACCTCCTCCTATCCATTCGAATTTTACACATCACCAACACCTCATCACCAATTAATTCACACCTCACACGATTTTCCCATATCTCAGTAGATCCCATGCAAATTTCACACTAAGTCAACCCTCCATGTCATTCATGCACATCCAACCATCCATCCATTTTAACTTTAGATCCCAATCATCCATACATTGCATTGCATTCATAAACCCTAACTCTATGTGTCAAATTCGCCCAAGCCATATCCAATTCCTACTTTTTCTCCTTCCTTGCCTAAGTCCCAAGCCAACTTGATCCCCAAGTCACTAAATTTGTGTATACCCTTGTAGCCCTAGTCTCTTGCATCTTAAAATCTCGTGCATCCATCATGCTTAGTTAGATTTAATCCAAGCCCTCCATTCATAACTTAAAATTATATTAAATCTCCACCCTTCATTCCAAACCCAAGCCTATAAATAGAACAGTACATCATTGCCAAACCTCGAATTTGATCAGGAGCCAAAAGAGATTGCAGATTGGAGAATACACGAATTTTACATGTGAGCCTCTCATACTGTAATTTAATTTTTATTCTCCTTGATGTAATTTTTCCAATTCTTTGTACCTGAATTCATTCATTAAATAAATTAAAGAGAAGCTCTTAGAACCCTGAAACATCCAATTTATGAATTCCTTTTATGATTGTTTTGATTTAATTTTAAGTTTGTAATCTTTGCTTATTTAAGGTTCGGTTATTTAATTTAAAGCTTTTGAATTTTAATTTTAAAGGAAAGCATGAATTGAGATTTAAATTTTTACATGAATTTCAGATCTAGATTTTTATTTGTTTCCATGCTTTTGGGCTATGAATGATCTATTCCATTACCACCATTAAATTATGTCTTGCCATGTTATTTCATTTATTTTAATTGTCAATTTATTTCATTTTCTTATTTTATTTTGTTATGTTATTTGTTGTTTTTTCTCAATTTATTTTTGTTGTTCAATCTATTGTCATTCTTTATTTTGTTGTATATTTTGTAATTATTTTTTGTATTCTACCCACCTTCTAAAGATGTATTAATTGATGTGAGATATAAATAAATTGTATCTTTAATTTTGTTTTGTTTTTTCAAAATTGGGATGTGAAATTGTTTATAAACTCTGTATTAAAGCTATTGCAATTATCTTAATCAAATTTTAAAATTGAAATTATTGGTTAAGTTTTTGAATTAATTGATGTTTACATTATGGATCTATTTATTTAAAACTAGAGAGATGATTAACTTAAAATATAATCATAAGGATAGAATTTGATTTCTATGATGGGATTAATTTAAAGATCTATATTTCTTTACAACCCACAAAATTCCAATTTCATATATTTTGTTTTCTTTCGTATAACTTGTTCCTTGTGGGGATCGCCCTCTTACTCTTATCACTATACTATACATGGTTCGTGCGCTTGTGAGTAATGAGTACTAGATTTAAGATTTGAAATTCACACCATGTTCTTGGCGCCGTTGCTAGGGAACATGAAATTATTTGGAATATGACAAGTATATGTTTTGAAATTTTGTGGTTTGTAAAAATCTTTCTTTTTTTAATCTTCTAATTTAGGCAACTTTTTTAAATTGGAAACTTCTATTTGAAGAAACTCTAATTATGGAAGGTTATCTAAAATTTAAATTTTCCTTAAAATAGGAATAGATCTATAAATATGTCTAAACATGGAAGTTTTGTTATACTTAGACACTTGTTGAATTTATAAGGTTTCTATTTTTATAGACATTTCTATTTTTGGAAATCTGATAAATTCAACAAGTTTCCTTTTAGCCCTTTTCTCATCATATAAATATACTTTATGTTAGTGGTATCCTAACGTTGGAAAATAAATCTAATTTTGGAAAGTTTTCGAACTTCTGTCTATGGAAAGTTTTAAAATTGTCTATTTTTTAAAAGCATTCTATTTTTAGAATATTGCCCAATTTTGGAGACGTCTAATTTTGGAAAATCTCTAATTTTAGAAAGTTTTTAATATTAGATCATCAATGAAATTTAGAAAGTTTCCAAATAATTTTTATTTTGTAATGGCATTTAATCGCAGAAGTAGGACGTTAGTCAACACACCCAGTAAGAATTCCAAATAGGGTTATACACATAGGATCAATATAAAAATCAGAATAATGGTATCATATTAGAAACTATAAACATATCATAGTATCAAAATCAGTGCATGATAATCATATCCAAATCATGCTAATGTATATGTCAATGCCATGGGTGTCATATGCCAATGATCCCCCACCCAATCTCCATATCCAACATCATACAAAATCATCACAACATTTTCCTTGATATAATGAAACCATATCAAGGTGTTCCCTTGGCCATTTACGTCAGCGGCGTTTTGTGACGGCACCACCAGGTCACTGTTACACCTCCCCATGTGTGTTAATTATAATTACCGATGGAGCATGGACTCCTCCCTCTGTGCAGGGTTTTTGGATGGTTACCCCGAAGCCCTTTGGCCCAAATTACGCTGTGCCCTATCTAGCAATTCCAGACAAGGCCATCATAACAATGGTTCACATAGCTTCATATAAGCTAGTCTCCCAAGTCATGTCCGGACAGCTCATAACTTGGCTTGCTGCCCCGTATACTCCCCCCATGCCATGCATGAGGTCATGAATGCAAAAAGCCATTTCATATCATATCATATTGAAATTCAGTTCATAAAACTCATATCATTTGATTTACAAAAATAAACATTGTACTGAAATAAAAGCCAGTAACATATAAGATCCATATGCATCTCAACAAGGTAGGAATCCTACCAACGTCTGATTTTTTGTCCTTTCCTTGTTTCATAGGAATAATGCTAACAGTTGCGCGAATCGAACCTCGTTACTTTATCAAATCCAACCATATATATTAATTTGATTGTTTATTTCTTTTTATTTCCATCAATATTACATCACACCAGATAATCAGAGGTTTCTGGAAATTTAACCAAATACATAACATTATATTTCAGTCGACTGAATTAAGGATTCAGTTGACTGAAACCTGCCCGATTACTGTTCTCTACCTTACCCACAGATTTTTAGTCGGCTGAACTATGAATTCGGTCAGCTGACTTTCAACTCAGTAGTATTTATTCCTTGACTCTCTATCTTTCAGTCGGCTGACTCTGAGTCAAACCCTTTGTATCCCCGGTCAATCTTCTTTCAGTCGACTGAATCAAAGATTCAGTCGGCTGACTTGGGACCAGATAAACTGTGTATTCGGCAAGTACAGATTCAGTCGGCTGAATCCTCAACCACCAACTTTAGTGTTTGATAAGCAAACTTTCAGTCGACTGAAACACGCCAGAGTCCTTTTCTTGTCCGTTACGTCAGTGTTCAGTCGACTGAATCACCAGATTCAGTAGGCTGAAACTCCCAGAAGCAGTTTTTTGTTTTAACCGCCATTAGTTCAGTCGACTGAATCCCATATTCCTTATTAATCCATTTCTTGGAATCCATTCCTTATTAATTTTAAATATGTTTAACATCATCCATATAACTCTTAGATGATTATACTTTAACCATCAGTCAAGGCTAGGATCATTTCCTTTAATCCATTTCTATCTTACTACCACCACATGAATTTGAATATCATCCTATGTTTGTTTCAACCATTTATCATTCCTTGAATGGATTTCTAATTTCTATGGCCTTATAACAATTCAGCCATTCATTCCATGGATTGTGGAACCCATAGATTCGGCCATTCCATGACCAAGTCTATGGTTCACCCTTAGTCTTAAATCTAACACTATGAAACATAAAACTTTACCTCCTTTCCCGTCTCCTTCGTTTCTTTTTGCTCTGAATTCCTTCTTAGTCCTTCTCCTTCCTTGTTCCTTCACTGATTCTCTAAGTCCAGAGGTGTAGAAAATAGAAATGGAAAAGGGAGATGAGAGAAATCTCTTGGTGTACAAGAGGTTGGTTCAGCCAAGGGTGTGAAGAGTCCCTTGGTTGAGCCCCTATGTAATAGCCTAAGGCTTTTCCTCTTCCCCTCTTTACTTCTTGGTTTGTTCAAGGTGTCCCTTGGCTTAACCAAGGAGACACCTCACTCCATCGAGTTCCTTGGGGTCTCTTCCATTGAGATAGAAACCCTCCATCTTCCACTTCAGTCATTAAGAAGTCCCCTCAACTTCCATTCAACTCGGCTCAACTCACTTAAATTATTTGACTCATTTCCCAACTCACTTCTAGTATTTTTAATCTTAAGTCAATTGAATATTTAACTTATTTTAAATCTTGAACTCCATTGATTTCACTCATGGTTGACCATGTCAACCATCCCAGCCGATCATGCATGTGGTGACATGTGGCACGTGGATCCCATCCTTGCCATATCACTTGATGATGTGGATTTGGGTCTTAATTGGGTAACTGACCCAATTAAATTAACCTTACCCATTTACTTATAAACAACTCATCTATGACCCATTGGGTCCCAATTGGGTAACTGACCCATTTAATTTCATTTACCCAAATACTTTCAAATCAAACCCTATCCATGGTCCATTGGATCTTAATTGGGTTATTGACCCAATTCCTTTACCCATCTAAGGTCCATTTCATCCATAAATCTTAAATTCAATCAATTAACAATTTGAATAGACAAAATCCAATATGTTTATGCATTGAAAAATCCGGGTGTTACATTTAAGTTGTTAGTTTCATGCATTAGTCAGATTGTTTTCTTAATTGTTTACATATTTACATGAGTACTGCATTATTAAAATTAGGATTGCATTCACAAAAATAGAAAAAAAAAAAAGATTAGTAAACACTAAAGGTTCATGCATTCAAAGAAAAATCAATCTAGAATCCATTAGTTAGTCTGTAGGGTTTTTCATGCTAATTAGGACAAGATTTAATCAATTAATTTTAGATAACCAATCTTAGTTTTTCTTCAATAACGGTGTCTAAGGCTAGTTTTGTCACCAAGACGTGAGGTCGAGCACGTCTAAGGATAAGTTGGGACGAGATGCCGTCTGTGCTCCCCCACTTACCTGGGAACTTATTTGGCCGCGATTAAGGCTAAACTTCTATTGGAGATTTAAATTTTTTGGAGAAAATATTAGAAGTCGTCTAGAGTCTAAGGATTATTTTTAGAATTAGGTCATTTATTGTTTAGTCTTGAGTGAAAATGACTATTTGGAGACGCGATTCAACCAAGAGATTAGTTAGAATTGAGCCCCAAATTGGTGAACATCTTGTCAGTCATCAATTCATTATGGACGAAAGTAGGGTCTTTTAGGTAATGCCAGTTTTAACGATAAAACTTGCATTGAATCCCAATGGTTGCTCACGTTTGAGGAGAGTTAGACAAAAAATCCCGTTAATGTGAAAATTAAGGAAGAGCTATCATTAAGGAAGAACATAAGGAAGAACCACTCATTGAGAAAAAGCCAGGCATTAGGGAAGAACCTACACAAGAACTTATCCCTTTTGACATTAATGATCCATGGGCATTCAACATACCAGTGGGTGAGAATGTGGTGGAAAAGAGATACCACACTCTTGATGTTATGTAATCTGTTGAGCACATTACTCATCACCAATTGCCAAATAGAACGAAACTCACTCAAGAAGGTCTAGGTTGTACACAGTGTTAAAAAATAATTGAATATACGTTTGTTATAGGTTTGTTTTAGAGTTAGTCAGTCTAGAATTTTTTAGTCGGTTTAGAGTCAGTCTAAAAATTTTAGAATCAGTCAAGCGTAGGAATTTTATTGAGGCAGTCTAGTTTAGGATTTTTGTTTCGGGTTTGTTTTTAGTGAACCCTCTTAAGTATGTCCTAACCCAAAATTACCACTGTTCCATAAAAAATTCTTATTTCCACCTGATAACTATGGATTAAGTAACATTGAGGACAATGTTCGATTTAAGTTTTGGGGTATAAAGGGGTTATTGTAACACCCCGGATTTTCAATTTATGAATATATAGGAAATTGTCCATTTAATTTGTGCATTAATGGAAATAGACATTAGATGGGTAAGGAGTTGATTCAATTGCCCAATTAAGACCCAAAGGATTATGGATAAGGTTCAATTGAAATAAATTGGGTAAGATTTATTAATTGGGTCAAGGTTGTCAATTGGGTCAAATGCCCAATTAGGACCCAATGGGTCATGGTTGACTTGGTCGACCACCAAATGAGTTCAAGCTCAATTAAGGTGTGGCTGAATTAAATTGGAAATGGAATCAAGGATTTGAGTTAATGAATGAGTACAAGTCTTGAGTTTAAAAGAATTAAAAATATTTGAGTTAAGGTGAGTTGGATGGAAAGTTAATGGGACTTTAAGTGAGTTAGGAGAGTAGATGAAGAGTTGCATCTTACAAGACCAAATCTAGGTGTACACACGTTGGAGAGGTGGGAGTTTCATCTCATGGGATGAAACTCCAAAGGGATCATTAATGAGGGAGGTGAAGGGTTGTTGTTGTTACACAAGCATACCCAAGGCTACACGTTGGGGAGATGGAGGGTTTCCATCTCATGATGGAAACCCAAGGGGCACACGGTTGGAGTTTCATCCCATGGGATGAAACCCCCAAAGAAAGTATTAATGAGGGAGGTGAAGAGGTATAGTTGTTACAAAGGGGTATCACCCAAAAGACACCACCCTTGGCCGACCACTCTCATTGAACAATACAAGAAAAGACTTGGAGTTTCATTTCACTCTCTCCCTCTCTCTCTTGGCCGATCCCCCTCTCAAGACAAGAAACACCTAAGAGTATTTTCTATCTCAAGCTCCTCTCCCTCTCACTCAAGGCCGACCCTCTCTCAAACCTACACTCTTTGGCCGAACCCTCTTTTTGGGTTTTCATCTCAAGACCTCTCAAGCTCACTCTCGGCCAAAGATCAAAGATGAAGAAGAGGCTAAGGAGGGAGAAGATCGGAGGAGCAAGAAGGAGTGAAAGAAACCAGAGGAGTCGCGGAATCGGTAAGTACTAGATAAGATGTTATAAGTAAGAAAAGATGGTCAAGGAACGCAATGGCCGAACCCTAATCTTGTTATGGCTAAGGACCTTATGCATGTCCCATGTAGGAAATGGTGAATGATCAAGGATCATGGTTTGGCCCTTGCATGGCCAAACCCTAAGTTTTATGTATGAGAACCATCAAGGACAAAAAGGGGTTGAATGAGGTTCGGCCATGTTGTATGGCCGAACCCCATCAAAAGAATAAATCTTGGCTATATGATTTTTAAGAGAAAGTAATGAACCATAGGGTTCGGCCATGTTGTTGGCCGAACCCCATGGAAAGGTGTTAAGGATTTTAAAAGGTTCTAAAATGGATGTATGTCAATGATTTTAAAGGGTTTTAAAGGAGGAAATAATGGATAATTGTTAACCATTTGAAATGGTCTCAAATGTGGTAAATGGTGAAGAACCATGGACCATGGGTTCGGCCATGTGGTATGGCCGAACCCCATGGAGAAATATTGAATTATTTACATATATTTAGATCATGAAAATGATCAAAATTGTTGGTAAATGTTAATGAGTGGTAAAGGATGAAAATCATGCAAATATGTTAGTGATTTTAAATAAAGTTTTCATGTTGTAAATGATAAACTTGAAGTGAGGAAATAAGGAAGAACCAAGGACCATGGGTTCGGCCATGTTGTATGGCAGACCCCATGAAGAAATATTAATGGATTTAATATGGATCTTTGGGTTTTAAATGATGAATCTAAGTGTATGATTAAACCTCCCCCCCCCCCCCCCCCCCCCCCCCCCCCCCCCTCTCTCTATAAAGGGACTTTGTTTATGGACCTAAGATTATAAATGATTTACAGGAGAAGAAGGGAAATGAGACATCATGGGTTCGGCCATGGTGTATGGCCGAACCCCATGAACCATTTTAATGGGTCATTGTGGATCTATGCATGTTTAAGTGAATGAAGGATCAAGCCAAGGAATGGAGGGATCTATTAGGGTTTTATGCTATGATTAATGAATCATGTATGGATCATTTTTGGGACCTAAGTCATGTATAAATAAGCTAAGTGAGTAGCTATGAAAGAATAATGGCTAAGATGTAAATGGGGTGGAAATGAAGGACCATGGGTTCAGCCATGGTGTATGGCTGAACCCCATGGAGAAGGTTTTGTGGACTTAGGGTTTTATTGATGCTAAAAGACTAACTCATATGTGATTGTTCAATGAATCAAAAGAGGCCATGTTGTATCGCCGAACCCCACTAAGGTATTTTGTGGACTTAAGTATGGTTGGAATTCAATGGAACATTGGTTTGACTTATTGATATGTAATAAGGTAACGGGACCTCACAAGTGAGTACGATCGGTGAGCGGTTTTCGGATGAAAACACAAGGACACATTAGTTGGTCATTGGTAGGATTCCTACCTTAATTGAAAACCTTGGATTATGTGTATATGCAATGTTTTACTTGAATTATTTTGGTATCAAATAATATGGGATTTTCATGCTATAATTTGTAATATTACATAGCATATTGGCATTTGCATCTCATGCATGGCATGGGAGGGGTGAAATGTAACTGGAAACCCACGCTCCACCGGGGCGTCCGTAAGGCATTCGTGAGGGTACCTTGATGTTCTTTATCCTTCAAGTGGGATGTATGATTGATTTGTAACCGGAGATCCATGCTCCGTCGGGGTGTCCATAAGGCATTCGTAGGGGATACCTTGATGAGGAGTTTTCCGTCAAGAGGATTGTAACACCCCGCCCTTTTCACTCTAATAATCAGAGTTTATATTTTTTTTTAAATAACAATGAACGAGTGATCGGGGCGGGACGTCACGACGCGAGTTAAGTTCGGACATCTAAAGTCCTACCCTTAACTGGCCAAGCCCATGTGCGTATGAACTAAGTCCATAAGAACCGATCCACACATGGTACAAATAAGACTTGCGGAATAAACTTAACCTTATTCTAACTGCGGGTTATAATAGATCCTAAGACTACTCCATTTATATTTTTAGATAGCAAAGTACATAATCATATTCTCCAAAATTACTAAAATAACCTTAGACTAAACATTCATTCCAAAACATACCAAACCATAGCTAGTTAACTAAATTATTACATGCCAATATCATCTAACTATCAAATTACATTGTCCAAATGAAAAGTCCATAAATCAATCCATAAATTAAAGTCCATTCAAAAGCCCAAGCTCCTATGCTTGGTTTCCTTCACGATCCTCGTTCTTCCCCTTTCCTGCGTCATCCACTAAGGATAGAGATAGGGCGTTAGATCAACGCGCCCAGTAGGTGTTTCCGATTAGGGCTACCACAAGGTTAGTATAAAAACATACAAATAATATGATAATACATGTTCATCAAAATCTCATAAAACAATGCCATGTATGTTATGCACATGTAATGAGTCCCACCCATCACGAATACACATAGCCTCCCCTTGACGGGATTCTCATCGTCAAGGTACCCCACAGTGGTCTTTCGAACGCCCCAACGGATTGTGGTCTCCGGTTTCCTCTTGATGGGATTCTCATCATCAAGGTACCCCACAGTGGTCTTTCGGACGCCCCGACGAAGTGTGGCCTCCGGTTTCCATAATCATCACCCCATGCCATGCATGAGATGTCCATGAGTTCATGCCATTTGTAAATACATCTTAACATACAAAACCACTTTGAAACATAATAACTTAGCACATATTTCATCAAAATTAAGATAAAACATCAAATATAAGTGTTGTTACAAAAAGGTAGGAAACCTACACAATGTTTACTTAGATTGACCGCTCTTTTAAACCGTCACCCATTCACGACTTGTACCCGTTCAAAAAGTCCCGTTACCTTGTTTATATAACAGCAAGTCAAATACATGTCCATTTAATTTCCAACTAAGTCTAAGTCCCAAAACCACTTTGTGGGGTTCGGCCATACCCCATGGCCGAACCTCACCCACTTAAATTTTGGTCTCTCTTTTTATTTAACCAAGACCATACAATTAACTTATATACAAACCCCAATCCACCAAATGCAACCTTGTGGGGTTCGGCCATACACCATGGCCGAACCTCACATAATTTTGTTTTAATCCCTCATTTGGATTCTTAAGCCCAAACACACCATTCAAATAACATAATTAAACACCTTAACTACAACCATACTTTGGTAGGGTTCGGCCATACAACATGGCCGAACCTTACCTCTTTGATTTTGACCCTTATTTCCTTTGATCATTTTATTCATATTTACCATCTTGCCACTAGCATAACCCTTTGTTTAATTTTTCTTAAAAACCAAAGTCCATATCCAATCCACCTTAGTGGGGTTCGACCATACAACATGGCCGAACGTCACCACTTAATTTTTGGTCCTTTAAATCTTTCATACATACATCTTCATTTTGATTTTGCCCGATTACATTATATGTTAACCACTAAGTCCACCAAATGGGAGCAGTTCTCAGTTACATTTTTGGACCACTACTTCCCCAAGGAGGAGAAGGAGCGCCACACCCAAGCGTTCCTACCTTTGGTGCAAGGCACCATGACGGTGGCAGAGTACCATCTGGAGTTCCTTTGTCTGTCCTGTTATGCCCTATATATGGTGGATAAGGAGTACCAAAGGGCTCGCAAGTTTGAGCGGGGCCTTCGACCAAGCATTAGGGCCAAGGTGACCATCGTCAAGGCACCTACACTAGCAGAGGTGGTCAGTAGGGCCACTATAGCAGAGCAGGAGATGGCCGAGACAGTGCGGTTTGTGGATAACCGCCGAGGTCAGAGTGGGGGAGGTACATTTCGTCCCAACAAGAGGTTTCAACCTAACTTTGGGAGACCCTCACCATCCACTGGGTCAATAGGGGCTTCCATCCCAACCAACCCTCCCCATCAGCATCAGTCTCTCAGGTTCCCCGAGTTGTGGGTAACTGTTTCCATTGTGACCAACAGGGTCATTTCAAGAGGGAGTGTCCACAGCTTAGCAGACCCTCTCATTCCAGGTGTTCCTGTAATGGCCCGGAATGTGTAAGTCAATATATGTTGTGTTATTATTTATTTTTAATGGTGGAAATTGGAAATTTGATGGAATAAATGGTGAATGGATCAAAAATATGGACAAGGGCCCAACCAGGGCCCAATGGACTATGGATCGGATTTAAGTTTACTTAAAGGGTCAAAGATGGTCAATTGGGCCAAGGATGGTCAAATTGGACCCAATACTCATTTGGGACCCAATGGATCAAGGTGATGTAAGCCCTAAGGTAAATGGGTAAGATGAAAATGTAATTGGGCCATGGGCCCAATGGTGATCCAATTAGAATGAATTGAATGGGTCTAAATCACCTAGGTTAATTTGAAGTTGACCAAGGTGACATGGTCCAATGGGACCCACCTCCACCTCACCAAGTGAGGTGGCGTGTGGACCCAAGGTTTGGTGGGGCCGACCACCATGGTTGAATTGGTCAACCATGGGTGTATGCATAAAGGCAATTTAAGCGAGTGGGATTAAGTCTAAGTGGAAATTAATTAACCTAAGGTAATTATCTAAGTAATTAAATGGTTAAGTTATCCAAATGGTGGTCAAATTGTCAATGGAAGACCAAAACCACCCATTGCAAGAAGAAAGAAAAACGTTGGCTAGTGGTTGGGTCAAAAAGCATGAGAAATATCTCATGTGGGGTGGTTGGGAGATTTAATGCTAAAGGTAACTTATGAAACCAAAGAGATAAGATGAGTGTTCATCTTATCCCATTTTCATTTCACTAGTTCCATCTCTCTCACTCTCTCGTGGCCGTCCCCCACTAGGAAGAGAAGAGAAGAAAGAAAGCTAAGGAGAAAAGAAGAGAAGGAGAGAAGAAAGAAGTGGAATTTTTAGTCCATCACTCTAAGATCAAGGTCTATTATCTTCCCTCTCATCATCTTCCCCTCTCCCTCTCTCAAGCAAACCCTACCTTGGCCGATCCTAAGTTTGGAGGGTTTCACCATTGATCAAGCATCTTGGCCAACCAAAGATCAAGAGGAAGGAGAAAGGAGGCTAAGGAAGCCGACGGGAGTGGCGGAAGTCGGAGGAGACGACGGATTGTAAGTATTTCCTAAACAAGAGATTTGGATTTTTAGGGTTCGAAATTTGGGATTCATTTTTGTTAAATTTGTTGGTGGCCAAATGATTAGAGGCCTTGGATCTCAAATCAATCAAATTGAAGGATGGAAAGTGGACAAAACCCTAAATGGGTAAATTAGGGTTAAGGAAAGAAATAAAAAATAAAATAAAATGGAGTAAGGATAGTATGTAATTAGGTGTTAATTAAGCATGGAAGTGTGGGTTTTGAATGAATTGATGGACCATAGGGTTTAGCCATGTGGTATGGCCGAACCCCATGGTAAATGGTTAATGAATTTAATTAGGGTTTGGTAAGAATGGAAGTATGGAGAATGGTTTAGGGTTTTAAGTGCTTAATGATTAAATGTAGGCAATGTTTGAGGAGGTTTATTATGATGGAATCCATGAATAAATGTAAGTGTCTTTATGATCAAAAAGGGCACCAATGGACTAGTGGACCATGAACCATGGGTTCGGCCATGGTGTATGGCCGAACCCTATGGTGGTGTAGTGATGGATTTAATGGTTATGAATAATGGAAAATAAATGGGAATGTTGGTGGTGTTGATGGATCCAAAGAGAGACCTAATGTTGTTAGTTGTAATGAGAATGTGGCTAAGTTTATAGACTTGAATGTGATTAAGGATGATGGATCCAAATGTGTAGATAGGCCAAAGAAAAAATGGGATAAAGACATCATGGGTTCGACCATGGTGTATGGCCAAACCCATGACCCATTTGTGGGTAAACTTGTGGATTAATTTGGTATTATGTATGGGAGAAATGAATGAGGGTTAGAGTGTTTAAATGGCTAATTTTTCTAGTGTTGTTAGGTTGTGGTTGATGAGACATCAATGGACCCATTTTGTGAACCAATTAAGGCCTAAGATTAATGTGTATTTGTATGTTAGGTTAATGGAGTTTAAGTAAATTAAATGGCTAATTTTAATGGTCACGTGCCATGGTTGAATGGGTCATTAATGGACCTAAGTTAGACATCCAGGTTTATGATCAATTATGAACTTGGTTAGGCAAGGGTGAATGAGTAATTAACCATGGAGAAGAGGTAGTGGCAAAACCGTAAATAATGGCTAAAATGAAGAACTCCATGGGAGATGATCATGGGTGTAGGGATTCTAAGTAGTAGCATTATGTAGGGTTAAATAAAGCCTAGGAGGCTGATTTTAGACTCATGTACTTAAAATATATAATGGATTAAATGGGACCTACAAAACCTAAATAGTGACCGATTTTCAAATGGACTTCGAAATAGTTAAAATATGGACTGATTATGTGTATGTAATATGGTATTGGATATCGCGAGCGGTACGTGTGTCAGTAGCCGGATTGTCGGACGAAACCGTAAAAGGACGCTAGTCGGTATTCGGTAGGATTCCCACCTTTTTGTAAGCCATGGTTTGTGTGATGGTTTCTTTGATTTATTTTGGGAATTTTATGGTTTATTTTATGATGAATTTTAAGATCATGGTTCATGTATCTTATGTGGTATAATGCAAAATTATGAATTATATGTTAAGTTATGAATTCTATATTATGACTATGGATTACATATTACATAGCATAGAGCACTACATCTCATGCATGGCATGGGCGGGAAAATAAAGGAACCGGAGTCCATGCTCCGTCGGGGCGACCGAGAACAGGCATGGAGATAGCCTGATAGGCTATAACCGAAGTCCATGCTCCGTCGGGGCGACCGAGAACAGGCATGGGGATAGCCTGATAGGCTATAACCGGAGTCCATGCTCCGTCGGGGCGACCGAGAAGCAAGCATGGGGACACACCTTGATGAGGCCTTGCCGTCAAGGGGGATATATATATTGGGATTGGTTATGTCTTGATGAGGTTTTTCCGTCAAGGGGATATGGCATCATGATAGTAGAGAATGGGTGGGATTCATAGCACAGACACCCATGGCATGGCATTCACTTGATAATTTCATTATATGGTGGTTTACTAGTTTTCACTATATTGTTATCGGTATGCTTGTTATCACTAACCCATGTGCTAGCCCTACTCGGAGTCCTACTGGGTGCGTGGTCTAACGCCCTACTTCTACCCTAGCTGATGACGCAGGAAATGCCGGAGCAGAAGGACGAGACAGGAGCCACATGCTTAGGAGCTTGGGGAGACAGACTCTTTCAGTTATTTAAGTTTATTTTAAGAGATGTATATTTGAATAGTTAGCTTGTTGGACTGTATAAAATAGCTTACTTGCTATATTCTGGTTTTATTTTGGATACGGTGATGTTGAGATGTATTGTTAGTTAAATGAATGTAACCTTCCCTGCTATCTAAAATTTGTAGGTTAGCCTCTATGATTGTTCCGTATTTATTATAACATTCCGTAAGCTTGTTTATACGTGTGAATCGTGCATCGTGGACTTCGTTCCACACACACGTAGGGTTGGCCAGTTAAGGGCAGAGCTTTAGAAGATTGGACTTAACTCGCGTCGTGACGTCCTCGCCCTTTGTCACTTTTAAATAAAAATAAAAATAGACACTAATTTTCGGTGAAAAGGGGCGGGCGTTACAGTTGGTATCAGAGCGGACTCGGAAGGATGAATCTCTCGAAGTAAGATTAAGACGGTTGCACGTCTCACTGACGGCTAAAAATTCCAACTGACCGACTCTTCGGAGTCCGCTGTACGCGGGTCGGGTTAATGTACTTCGATTGACTCAGACTGAAGCATTCAATCTGAGAACAACATTTGACGAAAAGGAATGATAGCAAGGGAAGAATGGAATTATCAAACGTAGCGAAATAGGAATATCTCCCCGATTTCCCCGATTTAAAAAAGGAACATTTGATATTTGGGAAGTTTTTCCTCAAACCAAGTGTGCTTATTTGGTAATTTCCCCCAAAATGAGAAACAATACTTAGGAAGTCTTTCCCCCAAAACAAAGTATGTTTACTTAGCATTTTCCCCCCCAATTTGAAAAGGAACTAAGTCAATAAATGTTTTTCAATGACTTAGGAAAATGCCTCCGAAGAGAAGAACCTAACGAAACCCACGGGTAGAGAAAGAGGTAACACCACCTCGACAGGAAGAGGAGGTACAACCACCCCATCGGGAGGAGGGACAGAATAGTGTGAACTTGCCGGTTGTACCTCCCGAGTTGAAAGAATTGGTTCAAGCAGTGGTCACCTCTGTCCTACAACAACACTTGAATGGGGATGCGACCACCAGCGACTCCAACAAACGGAATATGGTTAGAGATTTCCAGCAACAGCGCCCTCCCTACTTCAGGGGAAAGGAAGGGGCTGTCGCAGCGGAGCACTGGTTGAAAATGATCACTCATATCTTGAATCTGCTTCAGATTTCCGGTCATGCTGATAGGATCTTACTAGCTACATCTCAACTAATCGAGGATGCCGGTAATTGGTGGGAGGTTGTAGAAAAGCAGCAAGCGCTTGTGCCGGAAGGGTAAAGGATTGCCATGACATGGGGAGGGTTCTCAGCCACTTTTCTAGAGCAGTATTTTCTAGAGGAAGAAAGAGAAAGCCAGACTCAAGCCTTTCTGTCATTGATACAAGGCAATATGACGGTGGCAGAGTATCACAGAGAATTTCTTAGGCTATCCATCTATGCATTCTACATGGTGGATACTGAACACCGGAGGGCCCGTAAGTTTGAGCAGGGCCTTCGGCCGAGCATCAGGGCTAGGGTGACCATCTTCAAGGAACCTACACTGGCAAGGGTGGTCAGCAGGGCCACTATAGCGGAACGAGAGATGCATGAGTTGGCGCGGCCTGAAAACCGCCGACGGCAGAGTGGGCGGGGCGCATTTCAACCCAACAAGAGGTTTTGCCTGAGTTTCAGCAGACCCTCACCCTCCATTGGGTCTACAGGGGGCTTTCACCCCAACCAGCCCTCCCCGTCAGCATCAGTCACCCAGGTCCCACGGGGTGGGAGAACTTGCTATTAGTGTGGCCAACAGGGCCACTTCAAGAGGGAGTGTCCGCAGCTCATAGACCCTCTAACTTCAGGGGTTCTTCCCGCCCTCCAGCTAAACCAGCTCAGTCGTGAGGAGGCAGAGCGTACAACCAGGCGGGGCGGACGACAAACCCTGCAGGATATAGGCGGCTTTTTGCCATACCTTCTCCAATAGCGGTGGATCACTCCGTGATTCAAGGTATGGCTGTAGTTGGTAGTTCCTATGCTGTGGCATTATTTGATTCTGGAACATCTCATTCATTTATATCTGCTGCATTCATATCTGCTACTGGCACTTTAGTACAAAAACTGTCCGCATCACTTACCATTGTGTCCCCCATCGGAGACACATCTTTGGGGCTCATATGTACGGCACTGAACACTGAACTCGCTGGATTCAGATTCGAGTTCAACTATTTAGTAATCGATATGGCGGAATACGATGTTATATTTGGTATGGACTGGTTGGCTACATATCAGGCCCACATTGATTGTCATCTTCGTAGGGTGATATTTTGGTCACCCAAGGGAAAACGGTATTAATGCCCGCTGACAGACAAGGTATTCCTAGAAGACTGTAGGAAGAATTGAACCACCTTGTCTTGAACAACATTAGATTAGACAGGGCATCAGGGGCTGAACTTCCGGCTGTAGTAGCAGATTTTGCCGAGGTATTCCCAACAGAGCTCCCCGGTTTGCCACCGAAGAGGGAGATAAACTTTGAGATCAATTTATATCCCGGCACTGCTCCAGTATCGTTGCCACATTATAGGATGGCACCAGCTGAAATGATCGAGTTGAAGAAACAGATTGATGAATTGCTCAGATTGGGTTTTATTCGGAATAGCACATCAGCATGGGGAGCCCCGGTATTATTTGTGAAGAAGAAGGATGGTACCCTTTGGATGTGTGTGGATTATAGAAAATTGAACCAGCTGACTGTCAGGAACAAGTATCCCCTACCCAGGATTGACGATCTGTTTGATCAACTTAGCGGTTTCTCTCACTTCTCCAAGATTGATCTGATGTCCGGTTACCATCAAATCCGGGTTACGGAGGAGGACATAGAGAAGACAGCCTTCAGGACACGGTATGGTCTATATGAATATGTAGTCATGCCATTTGGACTTACAAATGCACCGGCTGTGTTCATGGACCTGATGAATATGATATTCCGTCCTTATTTGGATCAGTTTGTGATCGTATTTATTGACGACATCCTGATCTATTCCAAAAGTCAGGAGGAACATGCCGAGCACCTACGGATAGTCATGGACACCTTGAAGAAGAACCAGTTGTATGCCAAAGCCAGCAAGTGTGAGTTCTGGCTATCTAAGGTTAACTTCTTGGGACACGTTATATCGGAGGAAGGTATAGCAGTGGACCCGACTAAGGTAACGGCAGTGAGGGAGTGGAAAGCACCGACAAATGTAACCGAAATCTGCAATTTTTTGGGATTGGCCGGTTACTACAGGAAATTCATCATGGACTTCTCAAAGATTGCAGCTCCACTTACCCGACTCACACAGAAAGGAGTCAAGTTTGAGTGGTCGGATCTGTGCAGCTGGAGATTTAAGGAGCTAAAGGAGAGGCTCACAACCGCTCCGATTCTGATCTTGCCGAAAAGAGGCAGAAATTATGAGGTGTACTGTGATGCCTCAGGTGAGGGACTAGGGTGTACACTCAGTCAAGGTAATCGGGCAGTGGTGTACGGATCAAGACAGTTGAAAATCCATGAACACCACTATCCCACACATGATCTGGAGCTAGCAGCAGTGGTTTTCGCTCTCAAAAGCTGGAGACACTACCTGTTTGGTGAGAAATTTGAGGTGTTTTTTGATCACAAGAGTCTGAAATATTTGTTTGATCAAAAGGAACTCAACATGAGACAGCGCAGATGGATGGAATATCTGCCAGATTATGAGTTCGTACTTCGGTATCATCCCTGCAAGATGAACAAGGTGGCTGATGCCCTCAGCCGCATGTCACATGCGACAGTAGCTAGCTTGATCAAGACGGAATGGGAGGTATTGAATACCATCAGAGAGTTCAAACTATACCTCAATAATCACGGGACCATATATAATCTGATCATACGATCCAACATGGTCTCCGAGATTGAACGGGAACAACGAGCAGACCCAGAGGTGGAGGAGATATGGACTAAGATGTCTACCGGTGAAGTTGTACCAGAGTGGGAATTGCGACCAGGACAGGGTCTTATGTTCCGAGGTAGAACATATGTGCCTAAGAGCTGCAGAAGAGAGTTATTGATTGAAGCACACCAAACTAACCTCTCTATCCATCCGGGCAGCACCAAGATGTATCATGATCTTAAGAGGCACTATTGGTGGCGGGGACTCAAGAGAGATGTGGTGGAGTTTGTTGCCCATTGCCTAACTTGCCAGCAGGTTAAGGCGGAACATCAGAAACCACCGGGTTTACTCGCACCCTTACCAGTGCCGGAGTGGAAATGGGAGCACATATCTATGGATTTCGTATCAGGGTTGCCAAGGTCATCAAAGGGCAATGATGCGATACGGGTCGTAGTGGATCGGTTGACTAAATCTGCCCATTTCCTTCCCATCAAGATGACCGATTCATCGGAGATATTGGGTCGACGGTACATCCGGGATATCATCAGACTACATGGTATTCCCCGGACTATTGTGTCCGACAGGGATGGCCGATTCACCGGTAGAGTATGGCAGGGCATGCAGTCGGCTATGGGGACCGACATATTGACTAGCACAGCCTTTCATCCACAGACTGATGGACAGTCTGAGAGGACAATACAGACATTGGAGGATATGCTGAGAGCATGCATGCTAGACTTCAAGGGCGGATGGGTGGATCATTTGCCACTGGTGGAGTTCTCTTACAATAACAGTTACCAGGCAAGCCTCCAGATGGCTCCGTTTGAGGACTTATATGGTAGACCGTGTAGATCGCCAATGTGTTGGACAGAGGCCGGTGAGCCTGCGCTGATTGGACAGGAGTTGGTTGCAGAGACTACAGCGCAGCTCAAGTTGATACGGCAACACCAACTCACCTCGCAGAGCCGTCAAAAGAGTTACGCCGACAAGAGGAGAAGGTTCCTCGAGTTTGAGGTGGGAGACTTGGTGCTTTTAAAAGTCTCACCACGGAAGGGGCACATGAGGTTCGGAAAGAAGGGGAAACTGTCGCCTAGATTTGTGGGGCCGTTTCCGATCCTGAAGAGGGTGGGGGGTGTAATAGCCCGAAATTTTAAATCAATATATATTTGGCATTTATTGATTTTAATTTAAATTTTGACATGAAGGAATACCAAATGGATCAAAAATTGGGACAAGGGTCCAAGAATGGCCCAGTTGGGCCGTAGATTGGATGAAATCCACTTAATGGGTCAATGAGGACTAATCGGGTCAAGGATGGTCAAATTGGGCCCAATACTCATTTGTGACCCAATGGACCCAATTGAGGTAAGCCTAAGGTAAGGAGGGAATTTAATTGGGCCATGGGCCCAATGTTTACCCAATAAACCATGAATTGGAATTAATACATTTAATTGGTCAATGGTAAGTGATTGGGTCAAAGATAGTCAATTTGGGTCAAAGAGCCATATGGGACCCAATGGGCCAAGGTAGCTAAGCCCTAAGGTAAATGGGTAAGACAAAAATTTAATTGGGCCATGGGCCCAATGGTGATCCAGGAAGAGGGATACATTTAATAAAATTTAAATCACCTAAGTTAGGTGATAAATGGACCAAGGTAACATGGCCAATGGGGCCCACCTCCACCTCACCCATTGAGGTGGCGTGTGGACCCAAGAGTAGTGGGGCTGACCACCATGGTTGACTTGGTCAACCATGGGTGGATCTTAGAGGGAATTTAATGAGATTAAATTAAGTGGAAAATTATTAATTAAATTAACATAAGGATCAAGTGATCTAAGTTAATTAACTTAATCTAAATTGATCAAGTGGTCAAAACTATCCCAACAAACACAAACCACTTGAGAAAACACAAATTGAAACCATGGATTAAAGGTGGTGGTTTTATCCCACCACCATTAATGCATGTTGGTTGGTGAGGAGTTAATGTGAAGTAACCAAAAGATGAGACTTCATCTCATTGTCTCCATTTCCATTTTCTCTCTCTCCATCCCTCCTCACACACACAAAAACTGTCCCATGCACTAAGGAAGGGAGAAGAACTTAGAAGAAAAGAGAAGAAAAGAGAAGGAGAAGGAAAACTTTGGGCTACCAAGATCATTGAAGAACTCTCCCTCATCTCCATAATCCTTCTCTCTCAACCTAAATCCCATCTACCTTAGCCGATCCAAGCATGTCCCACCATTGATCAAGCATATCTAGCCGATTAAACAAGGAGAAGAAGAAGAGAAGAGGCTAAGGAAATCAAGAGGAGACAGAAAGACCGGAGGAGTCGTCGAATTGTAAGTATCTCTAAGAACAAAAGGTTAATTTTTCATGGTTTAAATGGGCCATAGGGTTCGGCCATGTAGCATGGCCGAACCCCATGGTAAATAATGGATGACATTTAATTAAGGTTTAAGGTTTAAAATGTTGGAGAATGATTAATGGTTTTATGAGGATTTCAAGATTTTAAAATGATTAAAAAGTTGATAAGTTTTAAAGGTGTAAAATAAGAAAAATTATGAGATATGTAGTGATTTCAAGTGGCCTCAAAATAATGGAAATATGATATTTTAAAGAAATCATGGACTATAGGGTTTGGCCATACAAGGTGGCCGAACCCCATGGTTAGTGATTCATGAGGGTTAGGGTTCTTAAATGCTCATTGATTAATGGTTTTTAAGGTTTGAAAATGATGGAGAATGGTTAGGGTTTCAAGGGTTAAATGTAGGCAAATTTTTGGAAAAAAAGTTTTATGATGGAATCCATGGATTATATTTTAGAATTCTTTTATAAGAATGGAACTATGGTAATGGTTAATTATTTTTATAAAAATGGAAAGATGGAAGACGATGGAAGAAGTGATAATTTCAATCGATTTGAAAGTGTATGATATAAAGTTTTAAAGGGACCAAATGAATAAAAAATTATTGATTTTTAAATGGAATTTTAGCAAAGAAAACCATGGACTAACATTGAGGAAATAATGGCCTCATATGGCTCCAATAAAGGTGAACCATGAACCATGGGTTCGGCCATGGTGTATGGCCGAACCCTATGGTGATATTTTAGGACTTTTATGAATAGAAAAGGATGGAGAAGAATGATAAAATTTAAATGGATATATGGGATTATGTAATGTTTAAAATGGGATGAAAAAAAATGAGGTTTTAAATGAATGATTTAAATTTCATTGGAGATTGGATTAAAGAGGGTAGAATGAACCCAAGAAATTGGAAAAATAGACATCATGGGTTCGGCCATGGTGTATGGCCGAACCCATGATCTCTTTGTGGGCCACTGTTAGGGCCAAATAGGAAATGACATATGGGATTAAATGTTTTTTTTTCAAAATTAAATAATAGGTGGCTGATTTTAGATATGTTATGGAATCATAAATGGGTCTAAGTTATGGATGAAATTTAGACTTAAAGTAGACATGAATGGGTGAATGATTAAACATGGAAAAGGGAGTGGCAAAACGGCAAATATTAGCCACATTGAAAAACCATGGGTTCGGCCATAGTACATGGCCGAACCCTATGTGGGTTAGAAGTAAAATTCAATGCAATGTGAATGATGAAAAAAAACGTATAGATGCTGCGTTTTAAGCTCGCTCATTGGAATATTCGAAATGGCCAAAATCGGATTTTTGTATGTGTTTAAACCAATGGATAATGTGCTAAATTAAGGGCCGATTTTCGATAAACTTATAATGTATTTACGGATCATTAAATGGATCTAGGGTTATGATAAGTTAGGAACTAAATCATGGATAAAGTATGGACTAATCCGGTGAGTGTGTAAATAAGGTATCGGGACGTCGCAAACGGTACGCGATCGGCGACCGGATTATCGAACGGAAAAGTAACGGAACGCTACGCGATATTCGATAGGATTCCTACCTCTTTGTAAGCCGTGGATATGTGATGGTTATTTTAATCTTTTTTGATGATTATGTAATTTGTATTATGATGGGTTTTTGATTTATGAATTCTATATTCATACTATGGTTATATTTTTTAATGTTATGCATTATATGGCTATGTATGATATATATTAAGTTTATGGATTACATATATATTACATAGCATAATGCACTTACATCTCATGCATGGCATGGGCGAGAAAATAATGAAACCGGAGTCCATGCTCCGTCAGGGCGACCGAGAAGCAAACATGGGGATAGCCCGAGGGGCTATAACCGGAGTCCATGCTCCATCGGGGCGACCGAGAATCAGACATGGGGATAGCACGTTATGCTATAACCGGAGTCCATGCTCCGTCGGGGCGACAGAGAAGCAAACATGGGGATACCTTGATGAGGCTTTGCCCTCAAGGGGGATACGATATTTTTATGATATGGAGGATGGGTGGGACACATGATATAGGCACCCATGGCATGGATAACATCATGTGATTTTACTTTATCATTATATTATTGTCGGTATGCATGTTATCGCTAACCCATGTGCTAGCCCTAATCGGAGTCCTACTGGGCGCGTTGACTAACGCCCTACTTCTACCCTAGCTGATGACATAGGAGATGGAGGAAACGGTGGACATACCGGAGGCCAAGCTTAGGAGCTTGGGAAGCGGATACTAAATTTATTTAAGTTTTATATTTTGGAAATGTAATTTGAGTAACTTAGCTTGTCGGACTGTATAAATTATATTTCTCGCGATGGTTTGGACTTTAGTCATGGATGATTATATTTTGTGATATAAATATGAATCATAGGGCCATTTTGGTAATTCAATGTTGTATCTTCCCTTCTATCTAAAAACCAGTAGGATAGACTCTATTATCATGTTCCGCAATGATTATAATCCACGAGCTTACTTCCTACGCGTGAACTGTTCTCGTGGACTTAGTTCTGCGCACGCATGGGGTTGGCCAGTTGAGGGCCTGGCTTTAGAAGCTCGGACTTAACTCGCGTCGTGACGTCCGCGCCCTCTCTCACTCTCCATTTTAAAAAAAAGTACTCTGATTTCGGTGAAAAAGGGGCGGGCGTTACAGTTGGTATCAGAGCGAAATCAAAAGAATGAATCCCTCGAAGTATGATTAAGACGGTTTCACATCTCACTGACGGATAAGAATCCCAACTGACCGACTCTTCGGAGTCCGTTGCACTGGGGCCGGGTTAATCTACTTCGATTGACTCAGACTGAAACATTCAATCTGAGCGCCACATTTGACGTAAGAAAATGATAGTAAGGGAAGTACAATCATTATAACCTAGATGAATTAATCGAATATAGGAAAATTTCCCCGATTTCACCAAAATGGACAAACATAGCTACTTGGGAAGTTTTCCCCAAACCAAGTATGCATATTTGGCAATTTTCCCCAATATGAGAGACAATACGTAATACTTAGGAATTATCCCCTCAAAAACTAAATGTATATGAACGCCCCAACATTATGAAGGAACTAAGTCAGTAAAATTTTTTTTATGACTTAGGAAAAATGCCGCCAAAAAGAAGAATTCGTCGCAACCAACGAGTAGAGAAAGAGGTAACACCCCCTCGACAAGAAGAGGAGGTACCGCCACCTCATCAAGAGGAGGTACAGCCACCACCTCATCAAGCCGAAGGACAGAATAGTATAAACATACAAGGTGTACCTCCCGAGCTAAGAGACGTAGTTCAAGCGGCAGTCGCTTTCGCTCTTCAACAACACTCAAGCGGAAATGCGACAGCCAGTGACTCCAGTAAACGGAAGATGGTCAAGGATTTTCAACAACAGCACCCTCCCTACTTCAGGGGAATAGAAGGGGCCGTCAGAACGGAACATTGGTTAAAAAGGATAAATCAGATCTTTAATCTGTTCCAAATTTCCAATCCTGCTGATAAAATCTTGTTGGCCACTTCCCAACTGATCGAGGATGCCAGTAGTTGGTGGGAAATTGCAGAAAAGCAACAAGCACTGGTGCCAAAAGGGGAAAGGACCATCATGACATGGGAATGGTTCTCAGCCACCTTCCTAGAACAATATTTTCCGGAGGAAGAAAGAGAGAGCCAGACTGAAGCTTTCTTCTCATTGATACAAGGCAGCATGACGGTGGCAAAGTAACACAGAGAATTCCTTAAACTGTCCGTCTATGCATTCTACATGGTGGATACTGAACACCGAAGGGCCCGCAAATTTGAACGTGGCCTTCGGCCAAGCATCAAGGCTAGAGTGACCATTTTCAAAGAGCCCACACTGGCAGGGGTGGTTAGCAGGGCCACCATAGCAGAACGGGAACTAAACGAAATAGTGCGGTTTGACAACCGCCAAGGGCAAAGTGGGCAGGGTGCATTTCAACCCAACAAGAAGTTCCACCCAAATTCTAGCAGACCCTCACTCTCCACAGGATCTACGGGGGGCTTTCGCCCCAGTCAGTCCTCCTCATCAACATCAATCACACAGGTTCCCCGGGGTGGGAACACCTGTTATCAGTGTGGCCAACAGGGCCACTACAAGAGAGAGTGTCCACAGACTGGCCGACTCTCTAACTTCAGGGGCCCTTTCCGCCCTCCAACTAGACCAACACAGTCGCGGGGAGACAGAACATACAAACAGGCGGGGCAGGCACCAAACCTTGCGGGATCCGGACAACTCTTCACCATACCATCTCCAGTAGCAGTGGACCGTTCAGTGATGCAAGGTATGGCTGTAATTAGTAGTTCTTATGCTGTTACTTTATTTGACTCTGGAGCATCACATTCATTTATATCTGCTGCATTCATATCTGCCACGGGTACACTAGTACAAAACCTGTCCACATCACTCACCATTGTATCCCCCGTCGGAGACACATCATTAGGACTTATATGTACGGCATTGAACACGGAACTCGCGGGATTCAGATTCGAGTTCAATTATTTAGTAATCGATATGGCGGAATATGATGTCATATTTGGCATGGACTGGTTGACTACGTATCAGGCCCATATTGACTGCCATCTTCGTAGCGTAACATTTTGGTCACCCGAAGGAAAGCGCTACGTGGTACACGCTGACAGGCAGGGTATCCCTAGAAGGCTGGAGGAAGAACTGAACCATCTTGCCTTGAACAACCTCAGATTTGATAAGGCACCAACGGTTGAACTTCCGGCGGTAGTAGCAGATTTTGCCAAGGTATTCCCAATAGAACTCCCTAGTTTGCCACCCAAGAGGGAGATAGACTTTGAAATAAAATTATACCCCGGCGCCGCTCCAGTATCATTACCCCATTATAGGATGGCACCAGCTGAAATGACCGAGTTGAAGAAGCAGATTGATGAACTGCTCAGACTAGGCTTTATTCGGAACAACACATCCGCATGGGGAGCCCCAGTGTTATATGTAAAGAAGAAATATGGTACCCTGTGAATGTGTCTGGATTATAGAAAGTTGAACCAGCTGACTGTCCGGAATAAGTATCCCCTACCCCGGATTGATGATCTATTTGATCAACTTAGGGGTTCCTCTAATTTCTCCAAGATTGATCTAATGTCCGGTTATCACCAAATTCGGGTTAGAGAGGAGGACATAGAAAATACAGCTTTCAGGACACGGTATGGTCTATATGAGTATGTAGTCATGCCTTTGGGCTTACTAATGCACCGGCGGTGTTCATGGATCTGATGAATAGAATATTTCGTCCTTACTTGGACCAATTTGTGAACGTATTTATTGACGACATCCTGATCTACTCCAAGAGTCAGGAAGAGCATGCCGAGCATCTGCGGATAGTCCTAGACACCTTGAGGAAGAACCAGTTGTATGCCAAAGCCAGCAAGTGTGAGTTCTGGCTATCCGAGGTCAACTTTTTGGGACACATCATATCAGAGGAAGGTATAGCCGTGGACCCGGGTAAGGTAGCAGCAGTCAAGGAATGGAAAGCGCCGACAAATGTAACCGAGATCCGCAGTTTTCTGGGATTGGCCGGTTACTACCGGAAATTCATCATGGACTTCTCCAAGATTGCAGCTCCATTTACCCGACTCACTCAGAAAGGAGTCAAGTTTGAGTGGTCGAATCTGTGGAACCAGAGATTTGAGGAGTTAAAGGAGAGGCTTTCGACCGCTCCTATTCTAATCTTGCCCGAAAAAGGCAGAAATTATGAAGTGTACTGTGACGCCTCCGGAGAGGGACTGGGGTGCACACTCAGTCAAGGTAATCGTACGGTGGCGTACGGATTGAGACAGTTGAAAATTCATGAACGCCACTACCCCACCCATGATCTGGAACTAGCAGTGGTGGTCTTCGCTTCAAAAGCTGGAGACACTACCTTTATGGTGAAAAGTTCGAGGTGTTCTCAGATCACAAAAGTCTGAAGTACTTATTTGATCAGAAAGAACTCAATATGAGACAGCGTAGATGGATGGAATATCTGGCGGATTATGAGTTTGCACTTCGGTACCATCCTGGCAAGGCAAACAAAGTGACGGATGCCCTCAGCCGCATGTCACATGCGACAGTAGCCAGCTTGATCAGGACGGAATGGGAGGTACTGAATACCATCAGAGAATTTAAACTCTACCTCAATAATCATGGGACCATATATAATCTGATCATACGATCCAATATGGTCTCCGAGATTGAACGAAAGCAACGGACAGATCCAGAAGTGGAAGAGATTTGGGCTAAGATGTCTACCGGTGAGGTCGTACCGGAGTGGGAGTTACGACCCGGACAGGGTCTTATGTTCCGAGGCAGGACATACGTGCCTAAGAATTGCAGAAGAGAGTTGTTAATTGAAGCACACCAAACCAAACTCTCTATCCACCCGGGCAGTACCAAGATGTATCATGATCTTAAGAGGCACTATTGGTGGCATGGGCTTAAGAAAGACGTAGCAGCCATTGTTGCTTGTTGCCTGACTTGTTAGCAGGTTAAGGCAGAACATCGGAAACCACCAGGCTTACTAGCACCCTTACCCGTACCATAATGGAAATGGGAGCACATATCCATGGACTTTGTAACAGGGTTGCCAAGGACATCAAAGGGCAATGATGCGATATGGGTCATAGTGGATTGATTAACCAAGTCCGCACATTTCCTTCCCATCAAAATGACAGATTCATCAGAGACTTTGGGTCGACGGTACATCCGAGAGATCATTAGGCTACATGGTATCCCCCGGTCTATTGTGTCCGACAGGGATGGACGATTCACCGGCAGGGTATGGCAGGGTATGCAGTCGGCTATGGGGACCGACGTATTAACTAGCACAACATTTCATCCACAGACTGATGGACAGTCAGAGAGGACGATACAGACACTGGAAGATATGCTGAGAGCATGCATGCTAGACTTCAAGGGCGGATGGGAGGATCATCTGCCACTGGTGGAGTTCTCTTACAATAACAGTTACCAGGCAAGTCTCCAGATGGCTCCGTTTGAGGCCTTGTATGGTAGACCGTGTAGATCGCCAGTGTGTTGGACGGAGGCCGGTGAGCCTGCTTTGATTGGGCCAGATTTGGTTGCTGAGACTACAACACAGATTAAGCTGATACGGCAATATCTACTCACTGCACAGAGCCGTCAGAAGAGCTATGCCGACAAGAGGAGAAGGTTCCTCGAGTTTGAGGTGGGAGACTTAGTGTTCTTAAGAGTCTCGCCACGGAAAGGGCACATGAGGTTCGGAAAGAAAGGGAAATTGTCGCCTAGATTTGTGGGGCCGTTTCCTATACTGAAGAGGGTGGGGGGCAGTGGCTTATCAGTTAGCGCTCCCTCCACAGTTGTCATCTCTACATGATGTGTTTCATGTGTCCATGCTGAGAGAGTACAATCCTGATCCTTCTCATGTAATAAATGTTCAAGACATCGATGTACAAAGCGATGTGACATATGTAGAGAAGCCGGTCAGAGTGATTAAGAGTGAACAAAGGGTGCTGCGGAACCGCGCCATTCAGTTCGTTAAGGTGGTATGGGAACGACATGGCAGTGACGAAACCACCTGGGAACTTGAGTCGGAGATGAAAACTGCTTATCTGGAGCTCTTCGCATGAGTTGTTTTGGACCCCTACTTCGCTCGAATTTTCGGGACGAAAATTTCAAAAGAGGATTCTATTGTAATAGCCCGAAATTTTAAATCAATATATATTTGGCATTTATTGATTTTAATTTAAATTTTGACATGAGGGAATACCAAATGGATCAAAAATTGGGACAAGGGTCCAAGAAGGGCCCAGTTGGGCCATAGATTGGATGAAATCCACTTAATGGGTCAATGAGGACTAATCGGGTCAAGGATGGTCAAATTGGGCCCAATACTAATTTGGGACCCAATGGACCCAATTGAGGTAAGCCTAAGGTAAGGAGGGAATTTAATTGGGCCATGGGCCCAATGTTTACCCAACAAACCATGAATTGGAATTAATACATTTAATTGGTCAATGGTAAGTAATTGGGTCAAAGATAGTCAATTTGGGTCAAAGAGCCATATGGGACCCAATGGGCCAAGGTAGCTAAGCCCTAAGGTAAATGGGTAAGACAAAAATTTAATTGGGCCATGGGCCCAATGGTGATCCAATAAGAGGGATACATTTAATAAAATTTAAATCACCTAAGTTAGGTGATAAATGGACCAAGGTAACATGGCCAATGGGGCCCACCTCCACCTCACCCATTGAGGTGGCGTGTGGACCCAAGAGTCGTGGGGCCGACCACCATGGTTGACTTGGTCAACCATGGGTGGATCTTAGAGGGAATTTAATGAGATTAAATTAAGTGGAAAATTATTAATTAAATTAACCTAAGGATCAAGTGATCTAAGTTAATTAACTTAATCTAAATTGGTCAAGTGGTCAAAACCATCCCAACAAACACAAACCACTTGAGAAAACACAAATTGAAACCATGGATTAAAGGTGGTGGTTTTATCCCACCACCATTAATGCATGTTGGTTGGTGAGGAGTTAATGTGAAGTAACCAAAAGATGAGACTTCATCTCATTGTCTCCATTTCCATTTTCTCTCTCTCCATCCCTCCTCACACACACAAAAACCGTCCCATGCACTAAGGAAGGGAGAAGAACTTAGAAGAAAAAGAAGAAAAGAGAAGGAGAAGGAGAACTTTGGGCTACCAAGATCATTGAAGAACTCTCCCTCATCTCCATAATCCTTCTCTCTCAACCTAAATCCCATCTACCTTAGCCGATCCAAGCATGTCCCACCATTGATCAAGCATATCTAGCCGATTAAACAAGGAGAAGAATAAGAGAAGAGGCTAAGGAAATCAAGAGGAGAAAGAAAGACCGGAGGAGTCGTCGAATTGTAAGTATCTCTAAGAACAAAAGGTTAATTTTTCATGGTTTAAATGGGCCATAGGGTTCGGCCATGTAGCATGGCCGAACCCCATGGTAAATAATGGATGACATTTAATTAAGGTTTAAGGTTTAAAATGTTGGAGAATGATTAATGGTTTTATGAGGATTTCAAGATTTTAAAATGATTAAAAAGTTGATAAGTTTTAAAGGTGTTATATAAGAAAAATTATGAGGTATGTAGATGATTTCAAGTGGCCTCAAAATAATGGAAATATGATATTTTAAAGAAATCATGGACTATAGGGTTTGGCCATACAAGGTGGCCGAACCCCATGGCTAGTGATTTATGAGGGTTAGGGTTCTTAAATGCTCATTAATTAATGGTTTTTATGGTTTGAAAATGATGGAGAATGGTTAGGGTTTCAAGGGTTAAATGTACGCAAATTTTTGGAAAAAAAGTTTTATGATGGAATCCATGCATTATATTTTAGAATTCTTTTATAAGAATGGAACTATGGTGATGGTTAATTATTTTTATAAAAATGGAAAGATGGAAGACGATGGTGGAAGTGATAATTTCAATGGATTTGAAAGTGTATGATATAAAGTTTTAAAGGGACCAAATGAATAAAAAATTATTGATTTTTAAATGGAATTTTAGCAAAGAAAACCATGGACTAACATTGAGGAAATAATGGCCTCATATGGCTCCAATAAAGGTGAACCATGAACCATGGGTTCGGCCATGGTGTATGGCCGAACCCTATGGTGATATTTTAGGACTTTTATGAATAGAAAAGGATGGAGAAGAATGATAAAATTTAAATGGATATATGGGATTATGTAATGTTTAAAATGGGATGAAAAAAAATGAGGTTTTAAATGAATGATTTAAATTTCATTGGAGATTGGATTAAAGAGGGTAGAATGAACCCAAGAAATTGGAAAAATAGACATCATGGGTTCGGCCATGGTGTATGGCCGAACCCATGATCTCTTTGTGGGCCACCATTAGGGCCAAATAGGAAATGACATATGGGATTAAATGTTTTTTTTTCAAAATTAAATAATAGGTGGCTGATTTTAGATATGTTATGGAATCATAAATGTGTCTAAGTTATGGATGAAATTTAGACTTAAAGTAGACATGAATGGGTGAATGATTAAACATGGAAAAGGGAGTGGCAAAACGGCAAATATTAGCCACATTGAAAAACCATGGGTTCGGCCATAGTACATGGCCGAACCCTATGTGGGTTAGAAGTAAAATTCGATGCAATGTGAATGATGAAAAGAAACGTATAGATGCTGCGTTTTAGGCTCGCTCATTGGAATATTCGAAATGGCCAAAATCGGATTTTTGTATGTGTTTAAACCAATGGATAATGGGCTAAGTTAAGGGCCGATTTTCGATAAACTTATAATGTATTTAAGGATCATTAAATGGATCTAGGGTTATGATAAGTTAGGAACTAAATCATGGATAAAGTATGGACTAATCCGGTGAGTGTGTAAATAAGGTATCGGGACGTCGCAAACGGTACGCGATCGGCGACCGGATTATCGAACAGAAAAGTAACGGAACGCTACGCGGTATTCGGTAGGATTCCTACCTCTTTGTAAGCCGTGGATATGTGATGGTTATTTTAATCGATTTTGATGATTATGTAATTTGTATTATGATGGGTTTTTGATTTATGAATTCTATATTCATACTATGGTTTATATTTTTTAATGTTATGCATTATATGGCTATGTATGATATATATTAAGTTTATGGATTACATATATATTATATAGCATAATGCACTTACATCTCATGCATGGCATGGGCGGGAAAAATAATGAAATCGGAGTCCATGCTCCGTCGGGGCGACCGAGAGAGCAAATATGGGGATAGCCCGAGGGGCTATAACCAGAGTCCATGCTCCGTCGGGGACCAAGAAGCAAACATGGGGATAGCCGAGGGCTATA
>JAAGOE010000107.1:0-45685 GCA_013350335.1 Chimonanthus salicifolius | reverse complement strand
AAATCACACGGACACCCTACACCCTACGAAGATGAGAGTGACTAGAATTTCTGTCTTCCACACATTTAAGCTCCTAAAAAATCTATATTTACATGAAAAAAAAAAAATTTAAATACAAAAAGATACATGACCACATTTGAATTGAGAAACTGAAAATTCAGTGCTGGAGATGTCTGCAAGCAGGATGGCCCCCAAGTCAAGGCTCAATCTCATAATGGTACACATAATGAGGTGGAGAAGGTGAACTGAGTTCACTTGTGGGTGATGCCAAATGAGATTGGTTCTTGTCTATTCTAAACTCTCCCATTTCCAAGTCTTCAATTGAATGGAAAATTGGGTGCAAGTATGCATTAGCTAAGTAAGCTTTAATGTTAAGGTCTGGCTCTGCATTGTGCTCCATTGTGTCCTTAGCCATAGCTTCCTGAAGGATTAGAAGGAAAGTATAAATCAAGCAAGAATTGTATACAAAGCCAACAAAAGGAAAAAAGAGCAAGCAGTGGGCATCAGTAATTACATGGATTTTTATTTTTTATTTTAGATGGTACTTCACTCGCCACAATTTTAGAAGAAATATACAACATGCATTAAGACAATCCCACCAGACAAAATTTCTATCTGATTTCACTCAAGGTAATAGTGCACTGTATGCTTTCACTATCATCTTAATTCCCTAAGTTGAAGGCGCAATGGAATTTATCAAATTTAGGCCAATTAGCCTGGTGAGCAATCTGTATAAAATAGTTGCGAAGGCAGCGGCAAATAGGCTTTAGGAAGTGATGTCTTTGTTCACCTTGCCAAACCGGGGATCTATGTGCAAAGGAAACAATTTTTAGCTGGAACTCTAATCACTAAACAAGAAAAAACTAGTGAATCTAGAATGGTCTGCAAGGTGGAGTTTGAGAAGGCATGTGATCATGTGAACTGGTGGTTATTCCTCATTTATATGTTACAGAGATTAAGAGAGAGAGGATTTGGAGAAAAATGGAAACATGGATAAGGGAATGTATTCCCATATCTTGTTTTACTATTTGTGAAATAATGACCCACATGCTGGGGCACATATTGGGCCCGGCTTAGTCTCATACGGTGGATCCTTATGAAAAATCTTGGTTAAATATCAGCCACCAAGAGTATCTATCATACATTAATCAACACAAGAAAAGGAAAGTTATACCCGATAAGGAGCTTATAGCTACAAAAAACCAAATGGCCAGATAACGCTCATCAAATCAACTCTCAACAATCTAAGATTGTATTACTTCTCCTTTTAGAAAAGGAAAATTCACTTAGTTGATTGGAGGAAGATCAAGCTTCCATGTGAGAATAGAGAGCAACGTATAAGTAATATTATTGAAAGGTACTGGTCCCTTTGTCAAAAATTTGGTGGAGATTCAAGGAAGAAAGAGGCGCATTGTGGAGCATAAAAGAGAAATATAGTGAGAGGGGAAGGGTTTGTATCCCATAAATTATAGATCCTAAAGGAGGATCTCAAATATGGAAAGACATTTCAAAGATAGGTTCTCCAGGACGTGAAAAAGAGGGGTGGCAAGGGAAATCAAGGAAGGTATGAAACTAGTAGTAGGAATGGAGCTCATTTTAGTTTTTGGGAGGACATCAGGGTGAAAGAACAACCTGTAAAGATCTCCTTTCCTAGACTTTTCCCTATCTCAAACCAGAAAGAATCCTTCATCAGGAGGAAGTTATAGGTGGAAGGGTGAAATGGGCTTTAACATTCAAAACCATCCTTATGGATCATGAAAATCTTGAGAGCATGAAGAACAAACTCCTTTCTTCGATCAAAGAATCCACTCTCCATCTTTCGGAGAGGTAGACAAGAATTTGGGGTAAGGAAGCCAGGAGAGGTAACAAGAATTTGGGTAAGGAAGCCGGTGACCAAGTATGCCTATCAACTCTTTTCAAGGCCTTCTTCAGCCTCCCTTTGCCCTTTCAAAGCTATTTGGTCGTTGCATCCTCAAAGTTGAAAGGTTTTTGTTCAACTGCTGCTCTAAATAGAACTCTTACTTTGGATAATTTAGAGTCTTTGAATTTTTCCTCTTCCTGTCAATTGTTTTCTTTGTTGGAAAAGTGAAGAGTCTGTTAACCACGACGTCTTTCATGGGTCTTTCATTTTTTCCATTTGGTCCTTTTCTTTTTCACTCTTTCCCATCACTTGGGCCATTCCCTAATTGTTTCAAGCTCTCCTAGATGATTGGGGATAAAGTTTCTTCACAAAGAAAGGTCAAATCTTGTGGAAACCCATAGCGTAGTTTGTTTTGGGAGAGTGCAATCAACATAAGTTTCAACAATAAAGTTTCTTTTAGAGCCAAAATCATTTGAGTACTCAGGATAGAAGATGGCTATGTAAGTGATTTTGGGATTTAAGGTCAATCAATTCAGTGGAAATAGATCATAGATTTCTTAATGTGTTTAGATCTAGCATTTAAACTAATGCTTGGAATCATCACTACAATGATTAGTTCAACTTAATTTTTGGCACATTACGTATATAAATGTAGAGTTTTCACTCATCATTATCATAAAAAATTAGCCTCACAAAAAGCTCTCACTCAGTTCACAACAAAGGAGGTTCACAATGGATAGTCTCTCAGGGAAATCGTGGCATTGCATCTCATAAGAGCATGCCAGTGTTACTGAATGGCATAGATGACCATAAAATTGGCCCACCTGTTACACTTATGGCAGAAACGATGACAGGAAAGTTCTATCTATTTGGGAATAAGGCAGTGCAAGTATTCCTGTGTAGGTGGGTATATGCACACATCAGTGTGAATGCAAGCATGTGCTGGAGGATAAGTCTACGAACCTATGATCTAAGGGAACTGTATATCATTAATGAGAGCAGGCATAGCTGTGCCTCTAGAAGAAATGCACATGTGGAATTTTGTGCACATGATTCATTTAATGGAAATTGGATCATAAATCAAGTTCACCACACAATACTACTATTCAGATTGGAAAATTAAGGATTTTTTCTGACCTAATTTTCAAAAAGACACATGGACAAACGAGGGAATCAATTAAAATAGTAACAAATAAAAACAAAAGCACATCATTAAGCTCACCTCTAGTGGGTACTTCCTGAATGCAGGCTCAAAGCGACTTTTGCAGTACCTATGGAACCATATTGTGAACACAGGTAGAACAATGAGTAAAGGAGTGGAATTGGCTGCTTTCTTTGTGCTGAGCAGACCAAGCAGCAACAGTTGTGATATCAACAAACTTGCAATAATTCGGCAATGAACATGAGGCCAAAATGCAGCAACACTTTCATATTCTTGATTGTAGACATTAATTATCTGGAAGGCAGAGTGAAACAAGACATGTCACAGCTAATCATAGGAGTTGAAGATAAGTTCAGTGTGAAGTCATTGACCTCCATATCAATAATTTATTCAGAAGGATATTACTAGTAAAGATAATGAAACAGTGGCAAACACATAGTTCAATTTGCTAAAGAGAAAGTTCATAAAGAGACAGGAGCACTAGTGTTATGAAGCGGATGATTAGTTCCCTGCTCTCTCTAACTCTCTCTCTCTAATAACTAACTAGCTAAAAGGACTTAGGGCTGAGGCATAGAATCTTAGTTCCACTCTGAAAGTTGCAATAATTTCCTGGAAATTCATGGGAACTGTTACGTGTTACCCAGATTTTACTCCAATCAGTTCCCAAGAAAAGTTCTGATCTTAATACAAGTTTCATCAAGGCCCGTGAAGATTTGAGTTGTTTATCAAGGGATCCCAAGAAATCCTTTATAGCCCAAATGTGGTTTTTTCATAAATGATTTTAGCTCTGTTTGAATCCTTCTACACAATCATTTACTATTGCATTTGACATTTAAGGATGCCCTTTTGATTGCACTTCGGATTGAGGGGTTGATGGACAGTACCTACTTTTTTTGTTTTTTGTTTGCTCTTACGTGTTACCCAGATTTTACTCCAATCAGTTCCCAAGAAAAGTTCTGATCTTAATACAAGTTTCATCAAGGCCCGTGAAGATTTGAGTTGTTTATCAAGGGATCCCAAGAAATCCTTTATAGCCCAAATGTGGTTTTTTCATAAATGATTTTAGCTCTGTTTTGAATCCTTCTACACAATCATTTACTATTGCATTTGACATTTAAGGATGCCCTTTTGATTGCACTTCGGATTGAGGGGTTGATGGACAGTACCTACTTTTTTTGTATTTTTTGTTTGCTCTTACGTGTTACCCAGATTTTACTCCAATCAGTTCCCAAGAAAAGTTCTGATCTTAATACAAGTTTCATCAAGGCCCGTGAAGATTTGAGTTGTTTATCAAGGGATCCCAAGAAATCCTTTATAGCCCAAATGTGGTTTTTTCATAAATGATTTTAGCTCTGTTTTGAATCCTTCTACACAATCATTTACTATTGCATTTGACATTTAAGGATGCCCTTTTGATTGCACTTCGGATAGAAGGGTTGATGGACAGTACCTACTTTTTTTGTATTTTTTGTTTGCTCTTACGTGTTACCCAGATTTTACTCCAATCAGTTCCCAAGAAAAGTTCTGATCTTAATACAAGTTTCATCAAGGCCCGTGAAGATTTGAGTTGTTTATCAAGGGATCCCAAGAAATCCTTTATAGCCCAAATGTGGTTTTTTCATAAATGATTTTAGCTCTGTCTTGAATCCTTCTACACAATCATTTACTATTGCATTTGACATTTAAGGATGCCCTTTTGATTGCACATCGGATTGAGGGGTTGATGGACAGTACCTACTTTTTTTGTATTTTTTGTTTGCTCTTCATTTGTATGTCCTTTTTTCTCTTTTTGTTTTTCTTTCAGGTCTATCGCTTTTAGACCTTTTTGTTGTTCTTGTACTCTTTCTTTTATGAATGAAGTACTCTTGTTACTGCTCAAAAAAAAATCATTTACTATTGCATATCCTAATAGCCATTCTCAAGAATGTTGTACCTCTGACTGTCAGACTGTTGCAAACAGAACCTGTCCAAAGTCCTTTTGCAGACTGCTTAAGTTCCGTTTTTGTTAAGCTAAAGTCACCTTCCCCCCATTAATGAGAATATTAGGATTTTGTATGTTGAGAATACGTGTCTTTGAATCACATAAGTAGAGTTGACTAATAATTTGTTGAGATATTAATCGGAGGCAAGTTGGGATATCAATTACAGACATTGTTGGTAAGTGCTCATTGTCCCAAGCAAATGCTTGCGGGGTTTGAGTCCTATGGTGGATAGGCAGTCTGCCCACAAAAACTTTGTTAAATCCAATTGGGTGCCAAACCAAGTTAATGGGATAAACGACTCTAATGATGATGATGACGATGATGACGATGATGGTGGTGACAATAAAACGTCAATGACGACTACAAACATAATTTTTTTCTTTTTCTTTTTTACTTTTGAGTAATAACAAAAGTTTTATTAAAGAAAAACCAAAGTGGATAGAAAGCAAGTCCAAGAGATGAGCTGTTCTAAGAAAATAGAACACAATAACTTCAGCTGGAAGATGTAAGAGAAAAAATGCCTCAAGTTCCAAACTAAGAATAGAGATTTCCAGCTATCATTGAGCTGAACAACATACAGGCCAGTAAAAGAGTAAACCACCAAATCCCATTGGATTATGTTTGACTTGACATTTCGAATCACAGCTTCCATGGGTATTGCTTTATTTCGAAAACCCGTTATTTTGCTCAATCTAAATAAACCATATGATGACCAAGGGAACCAATTTTAAAAGGACTTGGACCCAAATGACATAGATGATTATGATGATCAAGTTGGGATATATCCATAGCACAGCTTAAGATCTTGTAAAACAGATCCAACTATTCTGGGATATACAATAAATGTCTGTCATGTCTTGGCTTTTAAATTCAATGGAGCCATCTATTAGTAACGGGTTTGGTGTAGACTACAGATACTACCAAGAAAAATTGCAATCTTTTTCTCTTTTTAAGGCCAATATCACAATCTGTTCATAGAAAAATCTCTCTTCATCCTCTAACCCAAGTAAAAATGAAGTCCATACTGGATGGCTTGGATCTTCATGCTTGGAAGAATGCCAGGGATCCACCATCTATGTGGTCCACAATATGAATGCCCTGGATTTCCAAAATCCAAATCATGAACCCTACTTGCATTAGTTAGCTTCAGTATGGCATTACTAGTTTTGACAATACTAACCTGGTGACGGTAGACAAAGTACGCGAAGGCAAAAAAGATGACTATAAATGGAAGAAGAATTGGAGTGACCACAGCATACACGAGCCCAAGAAGAAAATATAGCTGTAGTGTTGGCAATGTCTCTGGGAGATCGATGCTCCTGGGGTCCATTGCCTTAAATCGGTCTCTTTCAGTTTTCACCAGGAAGATGTTTTTCAGATGAAATATGACAAGTGGCTTCAAGCGGAGAATCTCACTAGCAATGCCAGCCCAGCCATCAATCATAATATATGTGATGAAGAATGTAGCCTTCATTGGTATCGAGTCCCCAATGGTTCTTGGTATCCTGTAGAGAGAAAATGAGATTTATGTAAATGTCCAAGGCATATATGGTTAACAGAGGCAAGTTCTCTTAATAAGAAGTCTCAGCATGGAGAATATAGAAGATGGTATAAAATTTTGTCTAAAGAATCCTGTTTGTTCTGAACACATGAAAACCTTAAAACATGCCCAGATATGGCTGGCAGACAAGAGCAATTTCATCTATTTGTGCTGCCATGTCCACTACTTTAACAGCATAGGGAACATGCATAAACGTATTTAACAATGAATGGTTTCCTTTGTTGAGCAATCCAACACACAATCAGATATTCTTTTGCTCCCTATATTTGATAGTGTATGTGAAGTAATGTCATGCTACCAATCTGCACTACATTTACTTGAACATAGCTTCAGGTAGTTTTTTTCACCATTGTTATCGCAATGGCAAATACTTTAATAATTTAATTTATAGCTTCAGGTAACAGGGACCTAAATTTGCATCTTTCAACACAAGCAATGGTAAATCCTTCAATAATTTAAGTTCGCTCATGCTAGCATTGAAGGGTAAAAAGATACCATGCAAAAAATGCCTGAAAGCATCTCTATTCAAATAAAGTGTTGTGAAGTAATTGAGAATGTATATTGCAAGAATGCAAATTCAGCACCCAGTTAAAGTTGAGACTGACACTGATGCTTGAGCAGCTTCCAGATTTGTTCTTATTAAAGTTATAAAGATGTCAATAAGTGATTTTTGACTACTCTCTGGTAACAACTAAAACTTTGGTCTCCTACAAGAGTAACAACCAGGTCTAGCAGCTGCACCTAAAATACATATATTATTCTACTCTTAAACAGGAGACACCACTGCAAATCTCAATGCAATTATTACAAGGGTTAGAGAATTTACTGTGTTGGAGGTTGATGAAGGAAAGAGTAGAGCTGTTCGAAAGCTGTTCCAGTCACTATGCTTCCCAAAAACACATTAACCAACATAAAGTAGTAATATTTGGCAGCAGTCTTCCTTTCAAGTGATGATAGAGATATATGACCTTCAACTTTTGACATAATCATCAAAACTGTTGGAAGAATGTATAAGAAGATCTTCAAAGCCAGCCCAGGAAGGAAACCCTGGAGGAATGATTTGATCACCTTCCTGCATTTTACGACAAGGGTCATTGTTGACTACAGAGAGAGAGAAAGATGAATCAGATGGTGCATTAGAATGTGCCAGAAGTCACAAGCATCTTGAATATTTAGTTTGGCAGCACATACAGTAAACATTCTGTAGTGGTGTCACATGGAAATCAGAAACAACATTAGTTTGTTACTATCATTTTTATTCTGACCAAATCATCATCGGTGACAAGAGTTTATATTGAGCTGAGCAGGTATGCAGAAAAATATCCTGGCCAATGAGATTTCCAATTTTGCAACACCACCTCCAAATATATAGAACAGTAAACCATACATGCTGCAAGTTACTCTATCCTGATGCAACTGCCAATTGGAATATCCAAATGCAACATTGAGCAAGAGCTAACCATTTGTCTAGTATATTGTCCAAGTATGGTTTATCAGAGGGTAAAAATTAAAGTTCAGGACAATGTCACAAAAATCAAGAAGAAAAATACTTACAGTTCAACCACAGGCCTGAGGAAAGGAGCAACTTTTTCAAGACCCTCAAGATTAGCAAGTGATTGCACAAAAGCAATGGGTATCATGTAAAAGAAAACCAATGCAAACACTGACAATGCTATCACAAGCCTCCGTATGCTGAGTGAAAAAAATGGTATAGCAAGATTCTGCCAATAGACATCACGTGGTTCTGGTGCCCAATTAGTTAACCAGAGTGTTGGATTCTTGCTTTGTTGGGTCTGTGCACATACGGCTGCTCCCCATCGCGAATCAAATGACACAAAAGCTACTGGCATAATAGCCTTTGGATCTTCAAGTATTTTTTGACGCTCAGATGCAATCTGAAACGTGATACAGTATAACATTAATATTTCTACTGTTCCAACCATACAAAATGTAGGGTAGAGAAGAATGTAGCTAAAACACAAGCAGTTCAAACATGTTGAAAGAACAGACGGTTATCCATCTGTCATGCTAATATGCCATGCATTTGCAAAGATGTGGAATTGGTTATAAGACCAGGTGAGAAGCTTCTTCTCCCCTCTTCCCCTCCCCCATCTTCTATGCAAGGAGGTGAGCAGCGTCTTTCTTTTACTTCCAAAATCAATCAGGATAAACCACATATACTCATTTTGGGTGGCAAATTTGAGAAAAGCCAAAAATGTAACCGACCAATGTGGATGAGATGTTACATTGTCCAAGAAACATGATAGTCCTTCAAGCTGCTTGTCATTTGTAGTACGTCTCTAGATGAAAAGCACATTTAAACATAACAAACAAAAGAATCTAGACGACTTACTTTTTTCTCAAGCGCACTGATCTTATGTTTATAGAAGTCGATGGAGTCCACCCTCGGACCACAAAGGCCGAGAAATCCACTCTGAAACATAGATTTACCACAGATTATTATTAAAAAAACTTTCAAGGGAACAAAACTGTTCATGAAGGTCTATATTGTAAAATTGTAATATCCATTGCATATTGAACTGGAAAATAGAAGCTTGGGTCCTGACTCTTCTAGATAGGAGCATAAATGGGTAGCTGACAATCCACAAGACCCAGCCTTAAATGTAAAAACATAACAGGGAGACTTAGGACCCTTATCTTTGCCCATAGTCTTGGATCCAAAACATCATATCTATCAAATAATGATTCTGCATAAATGATGGATATGCTTTTACATTTATATATATACACTACATAAAATTTGGATAAATTTCATTTGTAATTTACTACATATCTCATAGTTGTCAGATCCGTTCCGAAACCCATTCGGTTTTGTCTTGATAACGGAACATTTCAGCATTTTGGTGTTCTGTCTAAAAGATTTAAAAAAAAAGAGTAAAGAACATAATAAAATATGAAGACAACGATACAAACTTATAAATATATTCAACTTAAAGTAATCATTAAATAACCAGTTATGTTTGTAATCTCAATTCATAATAGTGTAATTATCAAGTACTAATTTAAGAATGTTTGAATTTTACTCTAATAAGAAACAAATACAAGTTGCATTGGACAAAAAAAATCCAAAAAATACCCAAGAAATAAACTTGAATTCTTATTTTATTCAAATTAAAAGGTCAAAACTTAGAACACATACGCACACAGGGTCAATTTCATTTTTTTTTCTCAAATTTTTGTCATATAAATTAAAACTAAATCATATGAACTAAAAATATACTGTATGAACTACAACTAGACCAATTTTCAACCCAAAATTCAATTTCAAGTCACTTGATCTTAGAGGTCAAAGTCACCAAGCATACTTGAATTGAGAACGTTTGATGGCTTTGACCACTAAAATCAAGTGGTTGGCTATAAATTGAATTTTAGACTCATTTTTTTAAAATTGTAGCTCATAAAGTCTATATTTTAGTTGTATGGTTGGATTTTATATGTATATCCATTTTAAAAAAAAAAATCCATGGAGCAAAATGAGTAGGGCCGAAATGGGTCACTCTGGCCCGTTCTGACAGGAACAGACTAGAAGGGAATCAACACCAAAACTGAACATGTTCCGTTCCATTTTTCGGCCGGATCCAAAATGTGGAACGAAATTGACAACTAAGATATTGATATTTTAAAAATCTAAGACCCTGAGGGACTGGTCTGGATCCAATAAGCAGGACCAATGTAAACCATGATGAGGTTAGCACCCAAAAAAAAAATCCAATTCCAATGACCCCATCCATTCACAACCACTGAGATACAGATACAGATCACAAGCATCAACTGGGTCCAGAACATCCTAAGCTCCAAATTACCTTGTGGGCAAAAAATTTCATTTTCAACTAAAATGAGATTTTCAATGAAAAGTAGCACCAACACAAAAAAAAAAGGTGATTTTGTGAGATACAGATACAGATCACAAGTATCAACTGGGTCCAGAACATCCTAAGCTCCAAATTTCCTTGGGGGCCAAATTTGTCAATTTCAATGAAAAGTAGCACCAACACAAAAAAAAAAAAAAAACAATGTGGTTTTGTGAACTACAAGGTTTTTTTTCACTCCCATGTTCCTGCACATTTACAATAAAAAATGACAATTTTTGTGAGAAAAAGAGGAAAAACAGATTTTCCTCTCTGAAGGCCATAAGAGTGAAAACTAGGGGTAGTAGGAAAGCAGTTTCCTCTACTTTCCTACCTGTTAGAAAATGGCAAATGTGCCCCACAAGGTAAGAAATTCAGGCTATGCTTGGAGCATTTACTTTCTGAGCCTGAATTTCAAGCCTATGTCCAGCCAGCAACCATAATAAACAGGCATAGTATATTTCCAGGATGGCTTGCAAAGAAATTGTTCTTGGGCCTTTGCTGGTAGCACCCATTTATTTGGTTGGCCTAAGACACCAAGATTAAGCCAACTCAAAGACCTATTAAAAGAATAAACCTGGATGCAGACAATGACAAGGTATACTGGGATGCCCAGTGGGCGTATTGGGACATCGTCTCATCAAAGTATTTCTGAACATTTTGGGACTGAAGAATCCGTTACCTTACTAGTTGGCCTTTTGTCCGGATGCCTTTCGAACTTAAGCTGGTTATAGTCAAGCCAATTTTGAAGTCTCTCTTTGCCTCACAAGTTTAGCAAATTTATTTGCATTGTAAACAGCCTGAAAATAATAATATCAATAACTGAGGATGATTGATTAGAACTGAAATTCTGCAAATATTCACCAGTGGAGTGTAATAAAAAAGGCACAACATGTTGGCATCCAAATACAATGAGACTTGGAAGAATATGCTTCAGTCATCTACTGCAGAATCACATTCCTCCGTTGTAAGGAAAGAAAATTATCTTCAAAGATATAATAAATAAGAGTTGGAAGAGTATGCTTCAGTCATCTACTACAGAATTACATTCCTCCCCGATCTAAGGAAAGAAATTATCTTCAAAGAAACAATAAATAACTTTATTAAAAGAATGTTTCTTACCTGAGACCTATATAATGGTCGGGGTGGTTGGTTTGAAAGAATTGGTCCACGCTGTCTGATAGTGAATGCCCATTAATAGATGGTATGTTTTGGACAACAACCTGCAAAAATATCCAATATGAAATGCATTCTTAAAGTGAATTATATTCTTGTGTATCATTCAAAACTCTCAAAAACATCAACACCACAAAGGCACAAAGTTATACTGCTACCCATGAAAAATAAAAAGAATGCTATTCATGAAAGAAGAAAAACGCATCTAGACTACAGTCATCATTCTTCTAGATTGAACAAGATTTGAGATACATATAAGTCTGAGTGGAAAATCCATCCAAAAAGCATAGTTTCACTGTAGCATAGATGCTTATCACTTTAAAAGGTGGGGATGTATGAAGAACTCCAACAAGAAAATGTTTTACATCTGTCAAATCCAAGGGTTGAGCCCTTTTTTAAGCTTCGACTTTAGTTTTGGGATCTTCTCATTTTTCCCAAAGGGGTTGGCCCTGACGGTCAAGTTGCCCGCCTCATGAAGCAGGGTCTTGAGTTCGATTCCCGCTCAACCCCAACGGGCCACTCTCCGTAGACTTAATCGGTGTGTGTGGATTGGGAAGTTTACACATGCCCGGGGGATTAAAGCACAAAAGTTTGTCCACACTCATGCTGTGAACAAATTTATTCTTTTGAAGCCAAATGTTGAATCCCAAACTGTGGCTGAGGTTAAAAGATAAAAATACCTATAATCCCTAAATCATTGCATAAGGAATCATGAGATCACGATTAAATGTTCCATTTCATAGAATGATAGAATTAGACACCTGGTTTGGTAATTCAGGAATCAGGACAATGATATGATGAGACCACTCTAGTAGGGACATGCCAATAAAGATTTCCAAATTAGATCAAAGACATCATCAAATCATGGTCTACAAAGAGATTGAGAGAAAAATAAAGCTATGGTGAGAAGTGGCTGGTATTGGATACCTATCATCTACAAGGAAGATTTATACAGCAAACAAATCTGGGGGTGCGGAGACGTTCAAGACTATTTAATCAAGGGCTTCACACATGCAGTATAACATTCTTCACACATCCAACCCATATTTCCCCACAAGAACATCCATGAGAAGCCAAGGGATGAGAAAGTACATGAAAGCAGTGAACTAAGTTTGAAGAATATATCAGAGTTGCAACTTCAAAATTTAATGAAAAGAATAATTAGTTTAACAGGATAATAGTTAGAGAGGTATGTGAACTTCTCTTCCAGTAGAGTTTGTCACACATCAGAGTTGCAACTTCAAAAATTAATGAAATAATAATTAGTTTAAAAGGATAATAGTTAGAGAGGTATGTGAACTTCTCTTCCAATAGTGTTTGTCACACATCAGACACGAAATAGAACCAAGGGTCCGTTTCGAATGAAGAAATAATCAAATATCTTTCCCAGATATATCAATCAGTCAAATTCGAGCCAATTCTATCTTCATTTGCTCTTTTAGATGAATGGTTAAAATAACCGCTTGAAATAATGAATATTATTTGAATTTCCAGACGAAAGAACTCCCTTCAATTAGTTCGAAATTGTTTCACTGCTACCCTCAACCCAAGAATAATTGAAAGGATATTTCTGAAAAATTTTAATGATGAAATCCAAAAATCTATGAGAAGCCAAGGAATCAGAAAGTTCATGAAAGCTGTGAACAAGTTCTAAGAGATATACCATCAGAGTTACAACTTAAAAAATTAATAATAATAATAAGTTTAAAAAGATAATAGTTAGACAGGCAATGAACTTCTCTTGCAATGACTAGAGTGCTTAATTTACTCTCAGGTTGCGAAAGAGCTTTAACTTCATTCAACACTTACAGTGAACTGATCTACACGGCGACGTTGTGAAGCCAGGTAATGTAATCTCATAAATGCTATTTTGTCATATTCCACATAAAGCATATAGCAAGTCCATAGTGTGAAGATATATGCCATTAATAAGTGGATAAAGAACCTGAAACATAACCAGAATTTTTTTTTAAATGGTTAGGAACATAACCAGAACATCTCTTGATATAAAATGCGAAGACACAAAAATTTAATAGGAACTAACTTGGACAGAGCAATGTCACATATTTGACCAGAAATGAAGGGTGTTGGGAATAAAGAGCAAGAAAAAAAGTGATAATGCTTTCCTCAGGTTACCCAGAGAGAGATACAGGTTGCAACAAGATAAAGTAAAAGTTAATCATTAATTAGAAATCCCCCTAGATCCAATTTTTATGTGGATGGCCCTAGCAGAAGAAGATCCTTGTGAGACATAATCTTAAAAGAAGGCGCGTTATTCCAGATGAGCCTCCACTTGTGTGGCCCTTATGCGAGGGGGAGGAGGAAACTGTGGACCACTTGTTATGCAAATGTCGCTTCACATGGTGGTTTGGGTTTCTTTTCTGAGACTATTTGGGTGTATCAGGGTTCTTAGTATGGAGTGGAGGATTTCTTTGTGTCTTGGATGGGGGTTCCTTTAGAGGAAGACTTAGAGTAGCCTGGAAAATGATTCATTTTGCTGTCTCGGGGTTATTTGGAAAGAACGTAATTGGAGAATGTTGAGGGAAAAGGGGGAGACCCTAGAGATGTTTTTGAAAAGGCAAAATGGTAAGTGATTGGGTGGTTTTCTATGTGTAAGGAGTTTCGGGGTCTAGCACCGGAAGATTTTTATTTGTCTTGGGAAGGGTGTATGAAGGGAGTTGGTAGAGCTAAAACGCGGTTGGCCAAGTGGGTTGCGCCTCCCCTAGGTTCTTGCAAATTCAATGTAGATGGGGCAGCAAGAGGTAAACCAGGGCTGGCAGGAATAGGAGGTGTGTTAGATGATGATAGAGGTAGATTGGTGGCAGCTTTCTCCGAATCAGTAAGGTTGATGGAGTCAAATGAAGCAAACGAGGGCAATTAGAAGAGCACTTCAGGTTTGGTTTGAGTTTAGGAGTGGTAACCTCATTATCGGAGGTGATTCAACTAATGCCATATCCTGGACTAGTTAAAAAAAAAATTCCCTATGGAGGTTGATGGGTATTGCTAGGAACATTTGGAGGTTATGCAGGTTAGGTGGTGTCTCCTTCATTCATACACCTCGATCAGTAAATTGCGTTGCAGACTTCTTGGCGAAATCTAGTGTTATGCTACAAAGTCCATCCTTAGAATTTTTTTCTTTTCTCAGCCTTGACTGCTAGGATTAGGGGTTTCATTTGTTTATTGTGGGGTTTGTCATTTTATGTATCTTGTTTTGTCATTTTTCATTGTGCTTTTCTTGTGGTTTGTCTTTCCTTTCTCGGCTCTGAGTATATATCTCCTATACTTGGATCCCTTCTCTGTACTCCCTTCTTTTTAATGATATTTAGTCGACAATGTTTTATAAAAAATTAGAAATCCCCAAGAAAAAAAAATAGGGCAAGAACCCTAATATCTATAAAGATAATCAAGATTTTAAAATTGGAATAAACACTTCATTATTATGCGTAGAAACAATATATAGAGGAAATTTCTTGTGTACATCCAAAAACATCACATCAATGTGTACTTCGATAGAAAAATACCTGAAAAAGCACTTGAAAAAGATGAAAAATATATAATTAGGGAACTTGTGTACATCCAAAACATTACATCAATGTGTACTGACCTACAAGATGAAAAAGCACCTTAAAAGGGTCTCAAAAAGTTGAACCATGTAGTAAGTCATGATATATGGGACCTAAACAAACACTTAGATGAGGATTCCAATAAAGCATACAGCCTCTAAGTGGGACCATCTAGTGACCCACTCAGCATATTACTTTACTCTTTATAGCCAAATCTGTCCTCAAATAAATCTCAATTAAATTATCTCCAGCACAATTGAAGCGTTAATGGTAGAAATATTTACCAAATGTTTAAACTTTAATGCCCAAAAAACAAAAGTTCAATGATCTGATGGGGCCAACTATCTAGCTCATAATCATAGTGAGCATGTCAAATGGGGCAAACCCACCCTTGACATGACCTGTCAGAAGTCAGATTACCCAATCTGGGGTGTTTCTTAGACCACCAAAAATCCAGATCCAATGAAACCAGTCACAAATTGCAAGTGGCTTATTAGTTTACATGTTTCACCCCACACACAAATGGGGATGGGATAGAAAGACCTCAGTTGGACTAGTGATGGACCAAATTTAAGCCAAACCCCAACTCAGGACCTTGATTTGTGGGGTTCAAAGGGTCGAGGCACATTAGTTGGTCAAATTTTCTGGGGTTTTCAAAAAACAATATCCACAAGAGGGATATAGGTGTAAAAGTGGGCTGCATACCAATCTATGTATTTGGATCATCCACAGGTAGGCCCCACAACTGAAAGGAGAAAAAGAAAAATGGAAGTCGCAAACTGCAAGATAAAAATCTAATATTTTGAAGATCATACTGATATTATCTTGTGATGATAATAACCAAGTAATGGAAACAACAGCAAGAAGTAGGTTTGCATCCATCTGACATTGACCAAATCTTAATTATTCAAACTGTTCAAGCATATAGAAATAATAAATTTAATTTGTAAAGAAGCATAGAATGATACAAAAATAGACCAAAAGTATTTCTTGTATTAGTAACAGAGGTGAAAACTTACCTTTGGGATTTGGGACTAACATTAGATATTGAGAGCTTATCAATGTCACTAAAAACTAGCTCCTCCTTAGAAGGGATGATAATGTTCCACCATATATATTGACTGGAATAAGAACCAAGATGGCAAGGACTGTCACTGGCACAAAGATTTTTAATCTGTCAAAGAAAAAGGAAGGACAAAAAGTCACAATCAAATACTTTGATTATTAAAAAAAGTGACACTAATTACCTTACTAAATTAACTTCCATAGGCAAGTCGAACAAACTGTGAATTATTTTCTTATATAAAGGTCATTTAACATGTAAGAAACGCAGACACATATAGCTGGGATAAAGTGAAGAATTCACAGGTTGTAAGAAATGGATAATGATTAATTACAACTGCACTGAGAACCGACCTTCATGTTCACAGAAGATAGATAATGGACAGGTCTTGGACCGAGGAAAAAAATGACCTGAATAGCTACAAAAGGCTAGGTCTTAATTCCAGATAAATTAAAATAGAGAACAATTAGCAAAATGATCTTCCACGGAAATTAACTCCATAATGAAATTAAAAGGAAAAAAAAGGTATTATATACATACTGAGAAAATTAGTTCCAAGGTAAACAGTCATAGTTGACTAAAAGATAGATAGACCTGAAAACCAAATCCCTCACACCCCCCCACCCAAGTGGGCAAAGAATGAATAAATAAATAAATCATGTGAAGAGATAAATATCAAAGATGGTCAGAAGAAATCCTGACTTAAAGAGCTTCATGAACAATCCTCTTTTATTATATAAGTATTGATTAGCAATATCTTTGACTTAACTGCAGACCATGAACACCAACCAATCGTAAAAAGAAGAAGAAGAATGAATAAATAAATAAATAAATCATGTGAAGAGATAAATATCAAAGATGGTCAGAAGAAATCCTGACTTAAAGAGCTTCATGAACAATCCTCTTTTATTATATAAGTATTGATTAGCAATATCTTTGACTTAACTGCAGACCATGAACACCAACCAATCATAAAAACAAGAGCTCAAACAATAAAAACTTTGAGGTCTTGTGTACACAATAATAAGTAATTTTTATGTGGCAAAAGAAAAACTCTCAATTGGAGAATAGAAGGAAAGCCATAAAAGGAAAGCCATAAACTCCACGTTGGAGAAGACTATTCTAAGTCAATTTAGTCATGAGCAATCTAACATAGTTTAAGAAAACAAATTTTCAATAAAAGGGCATTCAGTAAGAAAATTGTTCTCACTTGCCACAGCGCCATATTCCCCATCAGATATTCAAGAATACTTGAAGACTACTTATGGGTTTCAAGTACACCAAAACAGAATCCTTCTGGATATACTACAGAATTCAACAAAATTGCTTCTGGGGCAGTTTGCAGATACATATTCTTGTCATCACCGCGGAGCCATTCTCATTTACGTAAGGTGGGTAAGCTCTTTGAGTTCTACTTTTCATAAGTAGATCTCATATTTTGACTTGAATCTGATGAAATAGTTTTTTTTTTTATATACAATGGACCAACAATTTCATGGATACCCAAAAGGATCCTCCTTTAATGGAAATTCATGTCGTTTGAACATTAGAGAGTTTTTCGAATATACTTTCCAAATCAAAATCTATTTGACCATCGCAATTTGGTTTCCAACAGCAGGGGAACCAAGGATAACCCTTTTTCCTGCATTGTCTGCCCCATACAATTATCAGAGCCGAAATCAGAAACAAGAGAAGAGCCGGTTTGGAGTACATTAATCCAACGTTTCTAGATAAAAAACATTTATAGCAACAGAAACAAATCAACAGAGATGAACCCAATTCTAAAAACTTAAAATTGAGGGAAAAGAATATGGCAGGCATACCCCAGTATATAGATACGAAGATAGACAGCAGAGTCGAGGCCAGCATGTTCGATGAGATCCTTCTCACTCATCTGCCAAGCATCTCGCATCCAACTAAGGAAGTGACGGTACGTCCTGAAGTTGGCAAACTTGGAAATAGCATTGCCAGACCTGGTGGTGGGGCTACTCCTCCCACCTTTGATATACCACTTAGGGAAGTAGACCCTGTCATTAATGGGCTGAATCCTCAGCACAGCAAACGCCAGCAGGAAACCGAAGGCAGTGAGTACGTTTATGACGAAAGAGACTCCAATATCTGCAAGAGTAGCCATGGAAAGAAACGAAGAAAGAGGAGAATGAAGGAGATAGGGAGAGAAGTCAAGCAAGACTCGAGTTGCAGAAAAGAGAAAAAGAAAACAGAGGAAAGGAAAGGAAAGGCTGTGAGGTGGGGATGTAAAAAAGGTTTAAGAATTTATCAGTGGCGTGAGAGCGAGTGATTCCTTCAATTACTTCCTCTACTCTTGTCTTCCTTCTGTGTCAATTAATTAATTAAAAAGCTAATGAAGAGTTTAAAAATAGTACATTAGCATGTGATGAGGAATGGCAGTGGAAGTGGAACAGATCCATTCTCCATTGCCGAAGAAAGAAAGAAAGAAATAAACGGAAAGACAGAGTGCCTCTGTGCTTCTTTGCTTTATCTTTCTTTCAACGTTTATGTGGACTGTCAGACTACCGTTGGCAACAGGCAAAAGTGGGAAACTCGCCACTCGTTATTCGGCAAAAAATCGGCTCTTTGATTTTGATACATCATCACTAATCCCTATTAACAGAAATAGATGCTGAAAATTTATCCGTTGGAAATCAGTTAACTGTGAACGTTATGTTTAAATTTTACAGATTTTACAGCAGACTGTGAGGATAAGTGAGTTTGATGGATCTCATCTCGAACAGAAGTATGACAAAATTTAACTTGGAAAATATAAGCATCTACTTGCGTTATTTCTTATCGATAGATATTATATTATTGTTGGATAATGCAAAATTTGATCTCATTTGTAACATTCTATATTGTTTTTTTTTCTCTATTTGAACTCTATTTTTCATAAATATGGCATGATGGTTTATAATGAATAGGTACAACTTTTGATATATGGTTAATTTCTGAGACCCCTTTTATTCTTTTATTTTATAGAGTTAGACAGCCAGTGTATTTAACTTTAAATAAAACATGTGATAGAAGTTTGTCATAAATAACTCAAAGGGATCGGAGCTATCACCATATTGAACTGTTTTAGGAAGTAATAAATCAGAATTCGATTTTCACTCTACTTCAAAGGATCATTCTTTATAAACTTATTCAATGTCTATAGATAAAAAGAATTGCACATGCCCCAAAGATTTGTCGAAAACTTTAAAAGAATATTTGTCATAAGATAACCAGTAATCTAATAGAAGGTCCAAGAAATCCAATAAGAAGTGAGAGTGTGATAAAAAGTCTTTAGATAAAATACTTTTTTTTTTGATAAATAATCAATTTGTGTTCCTAAGATGGGAATGGTTTGCTTAGAAGATTGTTCAAAGTACATGTGAACCATCTCAAAACATGATCTTTGACCATTTAATTTAATATTTTTTTTTAATGATAAAAAAAACTTTTATTTATAATATGGTTAATTCATTGTAAATAAACAAGTAGATAGATGAGAGTTAGATGACCTCATCTAGTGTGCCCTAAGGGCAGTATCATCCGTGCGGATTTTACGCTGGATTTCCCACGATTTCTTACACATAATTTTTTTTAAAAAAAAATACTTTTAAAGTTTCCAAATAACTTGTGGCCAACAAAAAGCTTTCATCATTCCTTAACATATCAATACCATTATTGAAATGATGAAGATGCTCCTTTTAAAAATAGTATAGCACATGTTCACTTATAATGACAAAATTTGTCTATTGTCAATGGACATACATAATTTTGTGCAGGATGAGGTAGCATGGATTGTTAAGGGGCCTCAACTAACAGTCATGGTTAGTAATTTAGTCTGTAATAAAAATAGTTTAATATAATTTTATTTTTAAAATTATGATTAAAAAGAACTCCGAATTAAGAATTTTTTACAAATATGTAGGTATGTATGAATGTACATATGCATATATGTATATTGGCATTTAGAAATTAATGAATAATTTAAAATTTTAAAATCGACTCAATGTATTTTAAATAGTCTCATTTAAAGTTATTCTTCTCCTTAACGTGACAGCGTACGATCATTCCTTTTATATAAATTATTTTAAGTCATAATATATGATTAGTCTAATTTAAAATATGAATAACATATGTAAACTATTTTTTTTTTTTTTGGATAATAAAGGTATTCCGAAAATATTGATCCAAAAAGACTAATCTCCCAGAGTTCACATCGCCATTGTCCATATAGCTTGTCAAGATAAGTCAGGTGATAGCACGAGGAATTGATCCCAGGACATGAGCGAGCAAACCCCACACTAAGGTTTGTAGATCCTTAGGATGCTAATCTTAATTAGTAGGCCAGGATTTGCGGGATATGCTGCCAATAAGCAAGAAAACACATGGAGATGATGGTCTTCCTACTTATCCCGTCTCCGAGAATTGATTCATTTTAACATAAAATATTAAAATTAGATATTTAACTCTGATAAAATTAGATTTATATATATATATATATATATATATATATATATATATATATATATATAAAATAATTAGTCAGGATCAGTCATTCATTTTAACATAAAATAAATCATTAAACTGTAACTTTTTTTTTTTAAATCATCCTTTTTATTCATCTTATAATTGATTAGAATGAAATGTTTATATAATAATTCTCTATTAAGAAGAGTTCTAATAATATTTTCGTATAAACTTTGATTTACTGAGTTTCTAGTTTTCTACTACGGATGCGGAAATGGCGCTCGATCCGGTGCATGTGCGCCTCGAGTTTACGCAGAAACAAAATTAATGTTAATTAATTAAGAGTTAAGACTTGGATTTGGATTTGATTCATTCATTACTTCCTTTCTTTTTTAGTTTCTATGCTTGTCTTTTTCTGCAGTATTTCTAGTGTACACTGTACACTGCAGACAATTGGGTTTGTCTGGCGGCATGAAATAACATGAGTTTAATTGAGTTATATTAAATTTATTTTTTAGACACCGCTTTTTATGCTAGGAGAATTTTTTTTAAGTGTGAAATTATCATTTTGCCCTTCTATTATGTGAATTGTGGAGGGAAATTTTCAAACGAGGCTGTTTCTCAACTGATTTTTATAAATAAGATATCAAAATTTATCTATTCTGAATTTTATGAATTTTGAAATTGATTTTAAGTGAGAAGAGAATAGTTTTAGACTTAAAAAATCGTATAAAAAGAATTAAAAAAAAATAACCTTCCCTATTAATTCTTTGAGTATAATTTTTTAAGTCCAAAACTATACCATTTTCATTTAAAATTAGTCACGGAGTACACAAAATTCAGAGTAGATGAATTTTGATATCTTATTTGTAGATTTCGGTCCAGAAACAACCTCGTTTGAAAATCTCTCTCTACAATCCACATACTCAAACTCGTACAAGAGAGAAGATCATCGTGAACGAAAGAGTAAAATGGTCCAAAACTATACTATTTTCATTTAAAATTAATCACGGAATTCATAAAATTTAGAGTAGATAAATTTTGATACCTTGTTTCTAGAAATTGATTGAAAAATCGCCTCATTTGAATATATTCTTTGAGTACAATTTTTTAAATCTAAAACTATATCATTTTCACTTAAATCGATCGAAAAAAGATAATCTTTGAAAATTTCTCTCCACAACTCACATTGTTTTTTGAAAAAAATGTTGTGTCTTGATAAAAAAGAGCAGTGTGGGCCAGCCCTAAATTAACTCTTTCTTGTCTATAAATGAATTTGGATTGTGAGAACACTTGTAAACTTTGTCAACACGTGATTCCATCATTTATGAACCCTCGTTTTCTTATGACGACAATTCACAAAACAAACGGCTGTTGCTTTCGACGTTAAATGCATTTTCTATTTATGGATACTCTATTACTGTACACCGCAGGAACAACTTATTCTGTAGTCTCTCTATAGTCTGAGATGGCTGATGAGATTAAATAAATGAATTTCAATACTATCCTAAATATGAGGTTTTCTTCTAAGTTCTAACGATTGAAACTCTACACTGCTAAAAAATTAAATTAAAAAGGGGATTATCTTCCAACAAGAGACGGAGCCAACTGTCCTGTGGGTGAGACTGAGTGTTTCAACTGTTTTGAAAATGAACTCGATAATAAAATTTAATCATTTCGTCATTTTTCAATAGAATTTTTAATTTTAAATATTCATTTTGGATTAAATCATTCAAAAGCTGAAATGCATCAATTCATCCAAGATCAAGCCGCTCATTTTTTTTATATTGGATTGGATAGGCATGACTTAAGTCACAAATTTCTCTAAATCAATTTTCCGTCATTTGTGGAAAAATATTGTTATTGAGAAAGATTGAAAGAATATTAGATATGGAATTTTTGAATTCATCTTAAAAATTTTATTTTAAAAAATAAGAGTTATTCTATACAAAAGTACCCTATGTATATAGATAGGAAGACTTGTATTAGTCGGGTGTCTTGAAAGACAAAATGTATATAGATAGGAAGACTTGTATTAGTCGGGTGTCTTGAAAGACTTTGTCAATTGTCATAAAAAGTTAAAATATTTTTTTCTTTTTTTTTTCTTTTTCTTGTGTTTGTTTAACATCAAATCGAGTTGTTGAAATTATTAATATAATAAAATATTCTTTTTATTTCCTTTGTGTTTGTTTAATGTCAAACTGAGTTGTTGTAAATGGGTCATGCTTTAAGGGCCACCGGCAATTGAAAAACAGAAAGATGAAAAGAAAGGAAAAAGGAGAGGGAAAAAGAGAGGCACGATTGGAATCGAGTCCACTACAGCAGAAAGTGTTGTACAATGTAAAATAAAATATTCAGAAAGGTTAGAGAGAGAGAAGATAGGCATCCAATTCCAACGGTCGCCGATGCATGTGGCGTAGACTCCATACTCTGTTGTGGTTTTGACTTAGTGCGTATTATAGAAAGCCACACAAATGCCTGCTGGCCGCTGTTGCGTAATTACCGCTCACAATATAGATCGAAATATAATTAATTTTAAAATGGGTAGCGATCTTAAACGGAATTTTTGTGAAAGTAAAAAGATCTGCACCAGCTAGCTGATCACTTCAAAATGGTGAGTCATGAGTTTTTTCTGTGTTTGGCAAGGATTTTCAAACGAAATCGTTTTTCGACTGATTTCTACAAACAACGTATCAAAATTCATCTACTTTGAATTTTATGAAATCCGGTACTAATTTTAAATGAAAATGGTATAGATTTGGGCTTAAAAAATTGTAATCAAAGAATTAAGAGGGAAAGTAATTTTTTTAAAATTCTTTAGATACGATTTTTAAGCCTAAAACTATATCATTTTCACTTAAAATCAGTCTCGGAATTCATATTGATACTTTTTTTTTAGAAATCGGTCGAGAAACATCCTCGTTTGAAAACTCGAGCGACGTAGAGCTGGATTCGTTTATCACATGTGGGTTTTTCGCTCGAGTTTTCAAATGAGGCTGTTTCTCGACCGATTTATACAAACAAGGTATCAAAATTCATCTACTCTGAATTTTATGAATTCCGAAATTGATTTTAAGTGAAAAGAGTATAGTTTTGGGCTTATAAATCGTACCCAAAGAATTTAAGAAAAATGACATTCCCTCTTAATTCTTTGGATACGATTTTTAAGTCCAAAAATATACCCTTTTCACTTAAAATCAATACCATAGTTTATAAAATTCAAAGAAAATGAATTTTGATATCTTATTTGTAGAAATCGGTCGAGAAACAACCTCATTTGAAAATCTGAGCCAAAAACCCATGGCTCGTCGGCGCAGATTTCTTACTTTTTTTTTTATAAGTTATCCGTACGACAGGGGTAAAGGATAAAGTGAGAAATCTACATATACCTGTATCTGGTTACACAAAAATCCTGTGTGAGAATCGCTATTCTTGTAAAATATATTGAACTCAGATGATATGTTGAATAATTGATAAGGTGCACGCCTGATTTTGTTTATAGACGGAGTAAGTTATCGCCTAAGGCTCTCAAATAGATAGGTCTCTCAAGTCCATAAACTCATTTATTATATAGGTCTAAAAAATTAAAAATTACCAACCATTTATCTATTTGAAATTTAAAATAAAAATAGTTTGAAGAGTCCACCGCCCCTGAAATTTCATAACTGACGTTGATAAAGTGCATACCTTTTAAAAATAGATAGTGATTTTGCATCACCATTTTCTCTTATAATATATCTTTTACAAGAAATTTTCAGTTTTACCTTTACTTTCTTTTTTCCCTTTTTTTTTCCTCTCTTTTAAAATAAAAAATAAAAGAAAAAATTCTTTTAAAGCGTACACTAAAAAAAAAAATAGTGAGACAAAAATCAATCCCGTCAAAATTCTCACTTTTTAGAAAGTTGTGTTTGACTCCCTTCACCATGGAAGGGCCATCCTTAATTGCATTGAAAAACAACTACCAACTTTTAACCACCACTAATGGCATGCCAAAATGCTAATAGGGGCAAAAAAGAAAAACACGTTGGAAGTTTGAAAACAATTTAATAAATGCCAATATTGTACAGTCTGCAATGTCTGTTTGAGGATCTCAGTGAAAGGGTAGGATGGTCTATAGAATAAAAGGTCTAAGTTAGAAGTATTACTCTTATTTTATTATTTATGAGAGCATGAGTGTGTCTTGCAAGTTGCAAGTGGCTTTCAAATGGTGAAAAGAGGACTACTTTTAATCGAAGTAGACATGCGTGATTTAAGGAGGGATTGTTTATCTAACTCTATTAAATATTAATTTTATTTAAAGTATATAATTACTTTATTAAAGAGTGTCAGATTGGTACTTAAAGCTACTATCACTCTGAGGTGTTTGTTATTGCAATGTATGGATCATTGTTGATGAATAAATCAGATTTGATTGATATAAACCCCATCAACTGCAGCCTAGCTCTTTCTAACCTATGATTTCTTTGAACTTGAACGAAGTCCTACAGTCCTACCTTCGATCAACAACAGACAACAGTAAAAAAGGACCAGATATAAAAAAATAAAATATTAATATTTTTATAACAAGTGATATTATACTTGTTCTTTTGTCTATTTGCTATTCATTGTCATAAAAAATATTGCTACCCTAAGTTTCACATTTCTCTATATTTATGGTCTCTAAGTCTGAATTTTAAGAAAAAAAATCATCTGCAAATTGAACGGTGATGTAATTATTCATCCTATGCATCACTCTAATTTTAAAGTGGCAATGCAATTTAGAGCTGCTTTATCTTCGACTACATTTCATGATAAAAGACATTAGCATAGTTGGTGTATGCTTGTTATTGCAACTTCAAAGTTAATAGATTTAAGTTTAATAAGTGCAAAAGTTGATTCTAAATTGATATGATAGATAACTTTGATGATAGTAATACATTATTTTAATTTTATAAATATTTGCTAGTATTGATATCTAAGTTGTGCTATGGAGGGAATCAAAATTGAACTCAAAATTGCACTTAATCGGATCATATTATAGAATAACAAAATCTCTAGGAAGGCTGCCTATTTAGTGGACATTGTTCATTAGATTTCAGATGAGTTAGACATGTCGAGTGGCACATACAGAAATGAGAAAATGAGATGGGTGGTAGGCGATTAAAATTCCATCTAATATGATCATCTCAATCATATAACTTTGGATTTTGAAAATTTAATCATTATAAATTATTACTCTAAAAAAGTTATGATGATTAAATGAAAATAAACCTCTACAAGATTCTCTTATCCATGTAGTTCTATAGATTATTCACTCAATCATATGAAGTGCAGCTTAATAAATATGAAATACAGTCTGTATTAAGGAAATAACTATCTAATGTTTCCAAGAGTTGCCCTCAGAATATGAGAATCATTTTGGGAATCCTTTTCCTAGAATTCTAGCATGTGAACCGAGTACAATATTGAAAGTGGGGAGAATTGAAAGAAATAAAACAGAACATGAGGGAATGATCAGGATTCCTTGGGGAAGGGGGGACCATTTAGAGAATTACAGAGAGGATACAGGTCTTCAAGATTGGGGGTTCGTGGGGATCCTTCAGATTTTAGAATTGAGAATAAAGAAGAGATAGGCCAAGTTAGGAAGACAAGCCACCAGTCAGTTGATAGTAGCTAGGACCACTTTACAAGCTCATTTTTTTTCAGGCCCATAAGAAAACGATAGATGGCCAATTGTCACACGACAGGATATGTCCCAAGTGTTTGACACCTGGCTTTGTTAAATAAATTTTGTTCGTTGAATGGTTACAACTTGCTTTCATGTTGGTAAAAAAAGATAATTCATCCAAAATAATTAAAAAATAAGAATTGAGATTTAACTACTTGAAAGGATTTAGTTTACTAAAAAGATAAAAGTTGTTTAAAAGTAGCTGAAAGTAGAAAAGAGATCTAAACAGATTTTATGATTAAATTTGATGATTTTAAAATATACTAACAAAATTCTTTTATATTAGTATGTAAAAATAAAAATGGAAAATTTTGTAGAACAATTTATGAATTAAAAAATTATTTACTACTCTTTCCGTCCCATTTTAGTTGTCTCATTTGAAATATTTATATTTTTAAGGAACTGTTTGTATAAGACTAGCACTCAATGTGATTTTGTGATTTTATCAATTTCTAAAACACTTTATACTACTCAAATATAAATGAAACAACTATTTTGAAACAATTCCAAAATCTATATAGGACAACTAATTTGTAGAAGAAGTAAATTTTTGACTAATTTTAGTTGCACGAAGCACATGCCTCCATTGGCAAAGAATAATAATAGAGAATAGAGATTGCTGTCCTTCAAAAAGGATTCATGTGATCGCCATGGATCACAAGCATAAAATATGCACCATTTCCTAACTTTTCTTTATGTATTTTTTCATGCACCGTCCAGTCTCCAGAATCATTTGGATTTTGAGAGTATCTTAAAAATGGTTCCTCCATTAATTCTCTTACATGTTAGAACACTTGTTCTTCTTCCAAAGCAGAAAGGGTTTTGATAGCAATATCCCACATCACCGGTGGGCCTTGGGGTTATGAGATTTATAAACACATCAGTTCCCTCTTCTTAATAACAGATTTTTAAAGATAAGTTATACTTTTGTGTTTTATCACGGAGTTGGACTTCACTTTCCTATGAGAAATGAGGAGACTTCTCTCAAACAAGTCCAACTTCTACAATTTGAATCCATTCTCCAACCCTGCCAGGAGATCACTATCTTCTCCAAGAGAAGAGGAGATGAGCAGAAGTTCTCCAAGTTCTCCAAGTTCTTTTACCCCCAGAGAACCTCCTCCTTTTAAGTTTTCTTCGTCCAAACACAGCCAAAGAGATGCAGCTAAACAGGAGAGAGTGTCTTGCCTTTTCCGGCAGAAAATATGTTTTGTAAAATTAACTGGGAATTAACTTAAACATGAACAATCCGATGTAATTGACTGCCCAGGCGTCCAGCACATTGACAGTACTACTTACTGCAAACTATCTTCATAAGTGCTATATGAAAAGGGCTTCACCATGCATGCAAGACCAGGATATTCAATGCTACTAAAACCAAAGCAGGGATCGAACTGCATAAGTGGATGGTGGTCCAAACCAGCACAGTCAAAACAGTCCAAACTATGACATTAAATAGGAAATAATAAAAAATAATGAGTATGCAGATCAAGACACTAAATCATCAGGCATTGATGCATCATGGCTTTATAAATCTCCACTCCCCGTAGGTGTGTGGATCTTATATTAGCAGGACAACATCTAAAATTTCCCTATCCATGCCAAAATAAAAGAGGGAGGGGTTCGGAATCCATCCACGGTTCATGCAGACAACAGCATTTCTCATATTTCAGCTACAACATTACCATTCTTAATGTAACTATTATTTTTACATAGTATGGGAATCGATAGGTGTGCTTTACAACAAGACTGAACATATACTTTAATTTCCCACTGACTGCTATAAAACTCATGGGAGCAAAAACTAGATCTTAAAAACTGTGTTCCCCTGCCTATTTGAATCAACGAATGCAAGAGTTTCAGTTTATCTGCAACATGAAGAGATCACCATATCTAAAGGAGCTTGGCCTCTATTTCCTCAAGGCTAAGGCCCTTAGTTTCTGGTACTAAGAAGAAAATGAAAATGAGTGAGAGAATAGCTATTACCCCAAAAGCCACAAACAGGATTCCAGCTCCCAGCAGTGCCTGTAATTATAACCAAATGCAAGAAAATTTCAATTGAAAATGGCCAGTTACTAATTCAAGAGGAAACTAAGTGATTATCCATGGCTAGGTCTGTTCCTCAGCCAAACGCATCCTGCCTGTTAGGCTGGGCTCAGGCTAAAATTTTGAGGCAAGGCTCAGGGTTTTCTATGAAGTGTAGGAAAGCCACTAAGCTTTTCAGTCTATTTGGCCATTATATGAATGTAAGTGTACCCCTGGTCCATTTTTCCCTTTTTAAATCATTTTGAATTTAGCTTTAAAAATGACTGTTTGGATAGAAACTAGACTAAATAAGCTATAAGTATATGAAGTTTCAGCTCATAACTCAATTTCTAGTCAAATAATCTTATTAGTTAGAATCACTAGGCATCCTTGTCTTGGTGATTTTTAAGGACATTTGATAATTTTAACCACTAATATCAAGTGGCTGGAAATTGAGTTTTAGTCTCAAATTTGGTGCACTTGTAGTTGATCATGTCTACTTTCAATCTGAATAGTTGGATGTTTAATAGTCTCAAATTGATGAGCTCAGCCGTAGTTCCTTTCCAAACGGGTGAACTCGGGCTTTAACTTTCAAAATCCTGATAGGCTATGGATGGGTTCAGGCTTTTAGATATTTAAAATAGGCCGATCTATGATAGAAGAAAGGTCGGCCCAAACCCATCCCGTCAACAACCATATCTAAAACCACTAAATATTTTTTGAATAAATGGCTATCTCCACCAACTGAGACTAATCCTACATATACACAAAACCACCCACAAGCCTCATGTATTGGTTTACTCTAGGAGGAGTCAAAATACCAATATCAAAAATATCATCCTTCCAAAAGTCATTTCTACTACTTACAAAGCATTTGAAGTAGTAGAAGAATGGTATGGTAAAAGTATATCTGACACCTTCAAACCACAACAAAAGCTAATGCCTAACACCTGCAACACTCAATAGCATTAAAAAACCAACAAGAAACATCTCCAAATTTATGAAGATGTTTCATGATGACAAGATGCTTCTGACTTTCAACTTTGTAATTTTATGAAGGTGTTACAAATTGTTTATGCTCCCAAAGTATGAAAAGGGCTCCTGTGATGAGCAAAACACAACTGATTTATTAAGATAAGATGCAGGGGCTAATCGTGAGAATGATAGGACAAGAGGGCCCAAGTCCGATGAACTAAGCCCAAACAAGCAAAGGATCCAGTCCAAGCAATGGAGTTCAATTCTGTTCTTGGTTCACTTGTTGGCCCATTAGGTGTTCAAAAGCCTTACTTTTCTAATAAGTGTATGCTAGAGAAATAAGTCTCTAAAGAGGTTTGTTCTTAATCTAAAATCTTAAAAAAAAAAAATTCAGGGATCCTAGTTAACTAGTTTAATTAATTTATTTGTGGAACTTCTACATGGCTAAGATACAATAATGTGGGCATAAGGTTGGTTTTTTTATCTGAAATTTTCATTATGAAATGAAGTACAGACTATGGTGCCCAGCACAGCATGGATACAACGAGGACAAGTCAAGGATGGCAAGGACAGATTTTACACATAAAATTAAGTACCCAACATGACATGACATGGGACCTTGCCTACTTGGAAGTGTCTGGGTAACGAGCAGAAGAGATGGTTAGAGCCATACGGTGTTCCTCATTTTCAATTTGGATGTTTGTGACTGCGGCAGAGATTGAATCCCATACTTGATACTGTGAGATCTTATCAATGCCATGATCCAAGATCATCATTCTTTAATTCTCAGTTTTTTTTTTTCTAATTCTCATTGGAGTCCAACTTCCACTTTTAACACCTTGCTGCTGGTTGTTTTAGATTGCAAGATCTATCCAAGAATCACAAACTATTATGTGTTAAATGCAGTTTCTCAAAATTCTCTCCTCTTATATGTGGAGCCTATTGATTGTGATTACCTGTACCTGCAAAACATGTCCTACATAAGAGATGTACCCTTCTCTTCAGGTTGGTCATTTTCCTATGTTTTGCTTCAGGTCCAATACATCGAAAATTGAACTTAATAGCAAGAAAAACTAACAGATTCTCTACACCTTTCCAGAAAAAAAAATAAACTAATGGATTCTCTAACCTAGATCTACATTCCTTCAGATTAAAACCAAGAGCTCAGAGAGTGGAATGGAATTGTCATACAAAATATCAATAATAAAGGCCCGGGAGATTGTCCAATTATTTTTGGCAAGCTAGTCACATCCTTGTATTAGAAATGTTATTGTGGTCTCATTTGTTGGAATTTCAATCCAAAGACCAAAAAGAAGAAGAAAAAAAGATCCACTAAGATCATTGCTTTCACATCTGAATTGGTTTGATGATTGGCTCACTTATAGTACTGCTCATCCTCCAGTTTAGTTCAAAGGCCCACTGAATCATTTGACTGCATCAAGATGACAGTAAAATGCTTTTGAAATCTACACCATTGCATACCACTTAACCACACTAGAGGTGGCCTCAGATTCATTTACAGCATTAAAGTTTTAAGAAGATCTACTCAAATAGTTTATTTAACAAAATAAGCATGTTTTAGTAGTTATTATGATTCTTAGGTAAAATTACTGAGAAGGAAATAATCAAATAGATACATACCTCTAATGGGGAGAATAAGAAGGTCACTAATGCATTTGAACCAAAATTCACAAGCACCGCTATACTCAGTCCACGCCCTCTAACACGTAAAGGAAAGATCTCTGAAATCATCAGCCAACCAATGGGGCCAAAAGATAACTGCAAAAGTAACCCTTATAAGAATCAGCTTGGCTTGTAAACATCCACGTCAAAACGCAAGCAATACATTGCATCTTTCCACAGCTTTGTTGTTTTCTTTAAAGGTAGACACACTTCAGTTGTAGTTTTACAGTGGCATTAACGTGAATGCAACATATGAATAAGAATTAAAGAAGGAACACAAAATTTCAGGGCGACACTGATGTATTCAAATGAAAGAGAGTTCAACCCAAAGTTGGCAGATACAATTATCACAATGTAACTGAAATACAACTCTGCATGGCACATTTGAGGTTCTGGGCTCTAAAAGAATAACACATATTAGAAGAAAAAAGGAGAGACTTGCTGATACCTGATAAGACCCAACATACAACAGCAATGCAACTACAGCCACAGCTGGAGCACCTTCTAGAAAAGTGTAGTATGATGCCAGTAGGAACAGAGAAATTGCCTGTCATAAGCAGAATTTACAAATTTTCTCAATGGAAGGTAATTTGATTAGAAGTAATATGCTAACAATATTTCATACCTCACTACAAGCATTTTAATTAGAACAAAAACAGTGCAGAACATTCACATGTCTTTTTAATGTGAGCTTTAGCTTCACTCTTACTGAAAAGAGATGACTAGATGACTTAAGCCAAACAATTTGGTTTAGCAACTCTAACTATCACGCCACCTCAATTTTGGATGGCCCATTTCAAAAAGAAATTTTAATTGGCCCTTCCAAAAAGTAAATTATGGATCCCACAAAGGAAGCTAAGGACTTACAATAACACTGACACCTCCAATTAGTAACGGCCTTCTTCCAAGCCTGTCAACTACAAGAACAGCTACACCAGTCATAACCAACTGCAGCAGAAACAACATATCAGACCTTTGGATTGCAGATAGATAATCAATTAATATTTTATCTAGGCAATGGATCTTCCAGAACCATAAATGCATTTTGAGTGATTAATGCGTGCCACACATCTACTTAAAACACTTTTCAAGACATTGTAAGAAAACAGGAATTCAGCAAGCATTACAGCTTTAAAGCTGAATGGATCAAATGTGTATGAAAAACAGAACAAGGTAGAAGAAGAGATGATCATCAATCTGCCTCTGCCATTTGTTTGATCTGAAAAAGTAAAATTACCTTCAGCAAACCAAGAAGAATTGAGACCCGAGTAGCATCTGATGCTGCAGAGAAGCCTGCACTCTGTGAACCAAATGTTCAGGATGAAACTGCAGTTCTCTGTTTACAAGATCTATAAACTTGAGTTGTTGCTAAATTGAAAGCAGTCATGTGATGTTTAAGGAGCACCTGAAGAATTGATGCAGCATAATACAGCACACTTGGTTGCCCTGTGACCTGCAATACAAATGAGATGTTCAATATGATCAGTCAAAGATGGGAATGGGAAGGGAGGGGAGGAGAGAGGCACAGGCAGATAATAACTGACAATAACACCAAATAAACTCAAAGCTAAAAGTGCACCTGCTGAAAGAAAACTAATCCTGCCCCAATGATAAGGGCCTTCAAGCATTTTCCTCGGAAAACCTCCCAAATTGAAGCCTCCCTCTCTTGATCAGCATAAGCAAGCTCTGCCAAAATTTCATCTACTTGTTCTGAAGCTGAATCATCAATAGCTTTACCTCTCAGGCGACAGATACAGCATATAGCACGTTCTTTTGCATCATGAACATTGCCTCTTTCTCGTATGGCACAAAAAAGTAGCCACCGAGGAGATGGTGGTAACCACCACATCCCAATTCCCAAAATCAGACATACAGGAGCACTGCTTCCATACATATAGCGCCATCCCGAAACAATATCAACATAAAGACTACCAGCTATATATCCTAACTGCATGATAGGCCTGAGGTCAGTCAAGGACAAGTAAGTCATAATAAACTTTAAGTTTTCATTTTGATGTTCTAAACACTTACAAGCATTCCAATAACTATAAAGAACTCTTTAAGAGAGATTAGCCTGCCTCGTATTTGGGTTGGAGCCGTCTCAGCAATGTACATTGGAGCAGCGTGCATGGCCTTAAAGAGCAAAAAAAATGACAGAAAATATAAAATTATCAAATAAGAACCATAGTAAAGCACAGTCATGATACACATCAGCTTCTAGTAGATGATTAGCACATGACTTCGCAGGATATTTGTATATAACTACCAAATGGGGAAAAGGGTAAAAAAGAATGAACCATACCTATAATCAAATGAAAAAGGCATCAGAGTAGAAACAGATTATTTACCTAAGTTACATAAATTTTGCTTGCCATGCTACCTGGCTGTAGAGAATTCAACCAGGAGTAGAAGGCAATTACTTGAGTGCTCTTCAATGGGTAAGGCTGCAAATCCTTTTCATGGAAACTAACAGATGGAATCTATGAGACCAAGTCTTGTATCAAGCAGGAGGTCTTCCCACTGAATGATATGGGTTTAACAAGGGCACACACTGTCTATATGTCCTACCCTCATAGGTACCTTGACCAGTTTCTCTGTGGGGCTTTTTTTCTGTTTCACATTCTTTATTCTTAAGCAACAGATGCTGTTATATTTTCGGAACTAAATTTTTTGAACAAAGTTATGTACACCAAGACTGAGAAGAATCTATGGACAGCATACATTTGATAATCAGAAGAGAGGAAGTAACACTACCAATCCAATTCCTATGCCAAACACAAAGCGCCCAGTCACCAGAACTGAGAAGGTAGGTGCCAATGCTGTTACTAGAGCTCCAACAAAATATAACACAGAAGAAGCAATCAACTCCCTTCGTCTTCCTTCAGTTAAAACATGCATGTCAGATTCTTTCACTAAAATTTTATAAGATCTTGTACTGACAAATAAAAAAAACCTTATAAAACTGAGAAAGAACAAACCTAAAAAGTCAGCAACGGTGAATGCCAACACAGAACCAATCAAGGCTCCATACAGTGAACCACTTGTCTATAAGAAACCAATTTCAGCACATGAAAGTAACAAAAATAAATAAAAAGGACATGCAATATTGTGGAATGTGATGTGGATACACCACAAAAATGTTTCAGTTACATTCTGTCTGACATGCCATTAACTCACCACAAGGCCAATTTCCACAGAAGATAAGTTGTACCATGTTGTCCCGCTTAATGTGGAAGACTGCAAAAACCAACATAGTAGAATTTTAATATAATTAAGCACTGTGAACCAAGATCCATTAATCATTGACATGTTCTGTTGTTCACTTTATCTTACAGTTCATATAATTGCATATATTGCTCAAGTAACACAATGGGCAAACACATAAAGCATAAGATGATCATCAATTCATATAAAAAAAATCCATTGTAGTTGCAGTAGGTTTTAGATAAAGATGCTTCTAGTGGATATTATTGAGCCAGGTATAAGATCTGGTTATTTAAATGCCAGTACGATAAACTTTCAACAAATGCCCCACTTGTTGCTTACGAATTGGTAGAAACACAGATATTCCAGTCAAACAACAGAATCATTCTACATGATCTATGATCTTTCAACCATTATATAAATGCATTGCATTAGCTACAACTCAGAAATATAATTTTTTTACTAAAGTTGAAATTCTTCAGACAGAAGCTAACACCATACCTCTAAAGAAATGGTAGCACTGGATGTAGCACCAATATCATAGCCATATAATAGTCCTCCCAATGCTGGGAACAAGAACCTACAAGATTGCCCAGTTAGAAATTTAAATTAAGCATTTAACAGAAAATCAAAATAGAAAAAGGATAGTATAACATGTCAATTTGTTAATCATCATCAAGAATCACAGATGGCCAAAGCTTCTAATAAAGAAATTTCCATTACTGCCAAGACACAGGACTACAATAAGTGAATAACTGAATAATGAAACGTGAATCTTGGGAAACTAAAACATACTGCAAATCATCTACTTACGGTAGAATTGCTGCACCAACAGAGTACTCCTCATAAGATTGATCAGTTTGAATAAGAGGCTGCCTTGCACTGTCGGCTTCGTCTGGAACATTCTTTGCTGCCTAATTGTATATATAGATTCTTTAGAGAAAAAGGTTCTCACTTTAAATTATTAGGCTAGGATAAAAATTAAAAACCTTTAAAGATTAGAATCAAGTAACTATGTTGATGATCAGTATCCATCTAGATTTGTCCGTGTCGGTTTGGATACAGTGAAGATCTGTATATATACCAATTTATCAATGCAATTCACATCAATTTTTTTTTTTTTTAATTTTCATGAGTTAACACGGTATCAAAAGCCAGAATCAACAAGAAGTACTGAAAGGAATAGGAATTTGAACGAATCAAAATCCTAATGGATGCTGGAAAGCTGATACAGACAAGAATTTTATGCAAATCAGAGTCGATTTCTAGAAAGAATTAAGAAAGAAAAGACTCAACCTTTTGAACCTTCTGGAGAAATGAGAGCTTTGGCTGTTTCTGATTGATCGCCTCCTCGTCTGACGCCATTGTCCGATCTAAATTCTGAAACAGAGCAGAATAATCAGGCGTCAAAGAGAAGGCGGGGAAGAATGAAAAATCAAACAAGCTTGGATGCTACTTACAGAGCAGAAAGTAGAAACCCTAGGCCCGAATGCTACTTACAGAGTAGAAAGCACTGGTAATTGAAGGATAAGAAGAAGCAGAGATAAGGAAGCAGAGGTGTTTGATGGAGTAGCTTTGATGAAGAAGGTGACGTTGAAAGCGTGGAAATGAATGAGAAACAGGGAGTGAATTTGGATTTAGGAAAAGATTTCATTTGAATTTGTGAAGAGAGAGACGAAGAAAAAGCGGCCATTAGAAGCGCACGTTGTCATCTTTAATTCCAGTGTTAAGTACTACAAATTTTAATGTACGTGAAGAATCATAATCAGGCCCTGAGACCCGGCAAATGAAACCAGTGATGGGCCCGTCTGTAAAAAACAATAATCATTAAGTACCGAATTTATGAAAACTTAGACTATAAGATAAGTAGAATTTGCAAAAAGAAATTTATGATGATTTTAGAAATTTAATTTAATTAATACTTAATTACCCTATCTCTAAATATCACGGGCTCTCATTTTATGGGCAAATTTTTTGAAGTACTTTTTGTTTTTCTAAATCAACATTTTGACATTATTATATTTAGTTACTAAATACTTTAAATTAATACAAAATTTTGTGGAGGACTAATCTAGAAGAATCCCCTTATACTCAATAGAGAGAGTACCTCCATGAAATACACAATATCATATATTTTCAATATTTATACATAGAAATGGCTAAAAATATCCAACTATGAAATTTTCCCACTATTTTTTTATTGAGACATATATTTGTGTGGGATATATAAAAGGATAGTGATAGGTACACTTTAGTTTTTGATAAAAAGGGATTTTGTATAACTTTTCTCCACTTAAATGATAACAAATAGATAGAAGGACAAACCAGGTATACTTTGTTATAAAAAATTAGTGTTCGATTCTTCACGGTTTAACCTTAGTTCACGGGACTTGTAGGTGGCTTGTGTAATTATAGAGATTAGTCCCACCTCCATTTAGGGGTGAATGATATCCTACCATAATTCAAAAAAAAAAAATTCGGTATTCCTGCATTTCCTTACATAGAAAATGGCATGGACCTTCATCTTAGATTTTCATAAAAACTGCTTCCAAATATCTCATCCAATTGTTGTTAAGGCACTTATAATTGGTTTTGGCAAAACTATTTGATTAGAGTTGATAATAACTGTCAATTATTTATGGACATGTTATTGTGTCTCCTGTACTTGGAACTTTATTTGGAAAACCAAGAGAGGCTCTATGCTCAACTCTAAACAGTTGGTTGTTACTCATAAGATTAGTTTAGTCTGAAGCACATTTGTTGCATCCTGCAAGATGGTTTCTTGCCATTCCTTCACTTGGCAGTCATGAAATCAATTTACGCTGTGTTCTCATTTTTTCTTATGTCCTAGTTTCCTGTGGCTTGGGTGGCATGTAAATCTCCTAATGGTTTTATACAGTGGACTCCCGCCCTCTCTTCTCCTATTTCAAGTGCTATCTACTCGTGTGATGGTGCAGTAGGAGTCTTTGATGTTGGGCAGCCGAACGAGTCCCACATTGATTGTGAAGAGGGAGATCTAGGGATATATTGACTTGGGTCATTCTACCTGTCTGGCTAGTCCTTTGGGTTGGATACCGAGTCTTAACATTTGATGCATATGGCTTGAGGATTCCATGTGGGATCAAACTTTTTGTTTATATACTGCCACTTGTTTCTGGAGAAGCATGCAAGTGAAGTTCTTACATTCTTGATCTGGCCGTTTAATCAGCTAACGTAAAAATAGATAAAAAGATGTTTAGCCATTGTTTTCATACTTATGCATTGCAGATGGTATTCAGTCTAATGAGCCATTATTCGATTGCCTAATGACATGTTTCTTTGTTGACAGTCTCCTCTGGTTTTGTACTCTGGACTGGGATGTTAAAAAGATTTATAATGATAATAATCAGTACAAATATAGCCCAAAGACTATCGTAAAACTAACCGTGTCAAAACTGTTCTAATTGATCCATGTTGGTATTATGTGTGCTATTTTCTTCCCTCACTGATTCAATTTGTAATTTTCTGTTGAATTTAATACTATTAAGGGGAATACCAGACTGAGTTTTTGGAAAATATTCATATCCACATTTTGAAGCTATAATCAAACCTGGTGATCATGTCAGTTTTGCAACAAGAGCCCTGTTTATCCATTGGTCATTGCAGCTCATCCATCTGAGCCAAACCAGATTGCTTTAGGCATGAGTGATGGGGCAGTCTATGTGATAGAGCCCTCTGACATAGAGACTGAGTTGAGGGATCCATCTCAAGAAAATGGGAGTCTCCCTTCTTGTTTTATCTCCTCAAATCCTGCTTGGCATATGAAACCTCTCAAAGGTGATCATGGGAAAGAGGCCAGGAGACAAGACACCTCAAGCATGCAGAGGTGATAATTTCCCATTCTAAAGTTTTTTCCATTTCTTTATTTCCTTTTCAGGGTCCGCAATTAAATTATTTGTACATTGTCCACCATAGAATACAAGAAACATAGTAAGCGCTTTTCATTTTTTTTTTCCTCTCTCAATTGTTTGGATTGCAGGAATGAGTATGGATAGATTGTCAAGGTTTCTTGCTCCTACTAGTATAATCTAGGCATCATACTTATGTTGTTCTGCTGAGGTAATGATGCTCATTTTTTACTATTCAGAAATATAGTTGTTTATGAATATTTTTGGCTAGGGGCGAAAGAAACTGTCGGGCTAGAAAGAGAATTCCATTCATCCATTTTTGGTTGCTACTACCTGCCATCGAGTTTGATTCTGCTTTTGAAGTTTGTTGATTAAACCAATTTATCTTGTATCGAATTTTCCAAAAGTTAAGCATTTTTTGCCACGGTTGTATCTAAAAAAATTTCGCAATAGTAGAGATTCACTACTGTTTAGCTGATTCTTTGGAAAAAAAATTCATTTGGGTAATGTGTAGGAATCTCCACCAATATTCCTAGATAAAAAAAAAAATCCACAAATGGTGGGATTTGTTATTTCATTCATCTGATGTTGGTGGGAATCAGAGGTTTTTATTTATATGGCTGCTGTGGCCAAGACAAATTTTCATGGTGAGACGAGCAATAGAACAGTCGTCAAGTGTTAACTCTTGTATACTTTAAAGGTTCTAAGAATCATGTCATGTCACCATTTCAGAGAGTAAGACCTCCATGGTTATTGACCCAGCCATTTGTATCATTTCCGCCATATGAAACCTGTGTCATCTATATATTGCATCTTTCAACTTTTTAACATGTTAAGCCTCAAAATTAAGTGACGGAGGTTATGATTTATACTAGTTCGAGTAAGAGACCGCTAATAGAATTCAAACTCATGAGACATGGCAATGTACAAGAAAGGAGCAAGATTTTTTTTTTCTATAAAACCCATCGAGAGGATGGCATGTATGCATCTTACTGATGCAATAGCACATTAGTCCTACACTTCATTACAAATTTCTCTTCAGAAAACCCTACAATGAATTCAATGTGTCTGTCAGTTTCCCATCTTCTGGTCCCCAGAAAATAGTGAATTGATTGAAAAAATATCATGGTCATTAGTTTCTGGACATGAGTAGTGATGTGTATAGGAGCTCATTCCAGGCATCAGGGACTCCTGGAAGGCACCAATGACTGCAGTCCTGTATCCTTTCTCCTGCCATCTTTGCACTGGGGTGGCGGAAAATGGATGGATGGCCATCCTTTCGATAGTCTGTCATCTTTGTGACATTGAAGTAGGTGACATTCGTAGCCATTTCGGAGATGACGGATTCAAGTATGTCCATCATGTGTGGGTATGGTGCCAGGAATGTGTCATTGGTTATTGGTTGTGTCTCACCACTGCAGCTCCCTCCAGAGTTCCATTGGCCGCCTCTGCAATTTCACCACAGTATCCATCATTCGAATTATTATTTCTCAACTTGGAAAATCTACAATGCAAAACAGACTATTGAAATATATGGCTTTGGTGCAACATTACCTGAAATGAGATGCAGAATATCCCCTGAAAAAAACTTGAGTCCGGTTAGCATTGATGTTAGCATCAACCCATTTGGCCCAGGTCTTCAAGGCCTTTGTATATGCTTGTGCCACATTCAATTCTGGGTAAACATAACTGGCTTCCTGGTAGTAGTTCTTTCTGTGAGAGGGAAATAAGGTTAACATACATGAGTTAGCATTTATTATAGCAAAAAAAGAGAGAGAGAGAGAGAAGGAACAAAAGTGGATCTGATTTTTAATTAAAATCGACGAAAGTTCTATCAATACCCTTGAGACGTTTTCGGATGTGTCCACCAGTGCCCTGTGTTGAAGATGATTATATCAGCATCCCTGTACTTACTTGATGAATTCTGGATTACATCAAGTCGGAGTGTTTCTTTTTGAGCACCTGTTGAAGCTGACATTTCCCATTCCTGGACAAGGAATGGCGATCGGACAAACTCGACGGAGCAGTTATAATCCTAGATAAATTGAACAGTATAAATGTAATTAGCTACTATAGTTTTAATTGTAAGTAAATTGTCTAAAACTTTGACTTCCAAACTTGCTATGAATATGGATCAACATGACAAAACTAACTGGAATCACAATTTGATTAGTGACTAGTACGAATCAGATCCAGATGGCCAGTGAATTATATGTGACTTGATTTACATCAGTGAAATCAGATTAATCATGAATCACATCACAGTCACACGATAACCCATATCTAAGCCCATGATCCTTATCTACAGAATTTTTCTTTGCATCAGATCAAGATGACCATCATCATCCGATTCTGATCCGATCACATGACCCACAGCGTTGAAAAATCCGAAAGAAGCAGGTATAAAAACAGAGGAATCAAACTCAACCAGATTTTCTCGTACACATACCACAAATCTAATGGCATAGAGCCCCTCAGCCCTGAATTCATGCTTTCCCGAAACCTCAAAGGCTCTGGTCTTATGTTCCAATGAATCTCTCAAGATACAAACAAGCGATTCCCACATATTACGATTCAGTGAATCACCAACAAAAACTAGCCTCTTGTCTCTCAACATATCCAGCATTTCTTTTCCATCCAACCTACAAAAAGAGCAAGAAATAGAAACCACCAAAACTTACTTATGAAAATCAAATACCGCTTTGAATTTTCTCCAAGAAATTAAAGGACAAGAATGAGTCAGGAGATTTCCTAACATTGGAATGTTGCATCCTTTTGGCTTCCATCGCAGACTTTGATAACTAGAATCGGGCCGTCCATTGTGAATGCAATTGAACGCATCATCGATGAACGGACAAGACCCAGGTGAGTATCGTGGTAAGAACTGTCAACCACCCATTGCCCGTCGAAAATGTTGCAGGACCTCAGTTCTTCATGGTTGTCAACAATGTCCCTCTCTGTGGATCCTCCACTACGTTCAACTGTTGAGTCCATGGAAATGTTCTTGAGAAGCATTACATCAGTGGCACGTGTCGTGTTCTCAGGCAGTACAGAGGTTTGTTGGGCATAATTGGTAATGGTTGACGAGAAGTATGATGAATTTGATGCAGCAAGAATTCGCGGGGGTAATGCAATTTTGGCAGCCGGCGAGTTGCTGGCAACAAAGATGGCAAAGAAGAAGAGAGCAAGAACACAGAGAGAAGCGTAAATGGAGGGGGTGACTAATTTTAAAAACTGAGAGAGGTTCCTCGAGAAATCCATGAGGAAGAGAATCTTGGGAGATGCATAAAAGAAAAAGAAAACTAAGAGAGAGAGAGAGAGAGAGAGAGAGAGAGAGAGAGAGAGAGAGAGAGATTTCTTCTTGGAAGAGAAGTGGGCTTTCGGTTTTCTTCTTGGAAGGGAAGTGGGCTTTCGGTCCCGTTATTTATGAAGTTTGAAGATTTGGTGGTGGTTTCGTGGCAGTTTTTACAGTTTGAGGAATTTTGATGTCATTTCTCTTGCGGAACGACTCTAGACGACAGCTGGTAAAAGGGGTGCGGCTTCGGTAGTCCGCGGGAGCATCAAAGTTCAACAGTTGGAGCCTAGATGAGCAGAATCATAGTTTTTTTTTTAAGGGGTCAATATAAAATTCTAACTTTCTCGATGAGGCCAATTTCCAAATTTTTCTGTTTCCAAACAGGGGCCATATATAAATTGTTAAGTAATAAAGGGACTTCTTGAAATTTATCCCTTGTGGAAAGTGATGGTCCCACTGGACGTGGATTTGAGTTATAAATTTGATAAGAATGCAAAAGTAATTTGATTTATCAAAATTAAACTTATTTTTATGCTTATTAATTTTAAATGCTTTGGGGCTTTCTTTGCTTTAGAAAAATAAAAAATCTTTGTAGTTTTTTCTGATATTTTGTGTCATCTAGCATTTATCTCTTTCTCTAACATCACTTTCTCTTCTTGTATGTTACGCCATAATCTGAAGTTGCAGGCTTCACAGACAAATTTGAAGCAATTTATGTTGTGAATTGTGATGCTCTTCTACTGTCTCTTCTCCAACATTGCCAAATTTCTCTGCTTGGGTGGCTCTTGTTTCATCATTTTGGCTTATAGCTATTGGATTTTCTCATGTTGTTGCATGGTGTTAAAATCTTGTATAAATTTCTTTATTTAATTTATGATTGTATAATTAATATTTATCAATAGTTTAACATGGCCTAGTTTACTGTATGAAGTTATAGGTTCGAGTCCCCATGACTTAATCTTGGTGTGCCATAAGAGTAGTGAGGTCATCCGTGGGAGTTTTTTTTTTTTTTGGGTATCCTGCGATTTTTAACACATAAATTCAAAAAAAAAAAAATAGTTTACCATGTGTCTCAAGGTCTAGTATTTGGTGTAGGTCAACGTAGTACCGAATAAGTAACCATATGTGTGATGGGGTCTAGTATTAGACTGATTAGAATATGTCATGCAACATCCAAAATATAACCAAGCATGTAACATTTCAATATTTTCTACTGGATGTTTGAATATTTTAAATCGAGGAAACTGAAAAAAAAATATATCATTGAGAGCTAGCTCATTTCGAACTAATTGACTAATTTTTTATTAAATCTATATTCATCTTGTTTTCTCTCTTATATCCATTTTCATTTCATAAATTAGATTTGTATTCAATTTAAACTAATTACAAGATATACTTGTCGTTGAATTAGTCAAATATCAGAAATAAGAAATTTATAATCTTTAAACTACTCTTAAAATTATTTGTTCAAGTGAAATTATCACAATTACTATTTTAAAGGTAGATCTATCAAACTTATTGTGATCATCTAACATGAGCATGTAGAAAGTAATCATTATGGCATCTAAAAAAAATTAACATAGTTCTATTGAAGAGGAATCTATCATTTGATTCCACTATGAAATATAGTGAAAATGCACCTAATGTTTCGGCTATTTAACTAAAAACTTCATTAGCTTAAGTTCGATTGTTTGGGAGAATTTATTAGAGATCTTAACTTTGATCATTCCAGATTTATCTAAATAAAATTTGCAAGTGGTTTCGTATATCTTATAATTTAACAAGAGTCTACTCTATATAATTAATAAATTTTCATTCTTCTAACTTTAGTATTTCAACCCAAGTTTCGATAAACTTATAAAATTAATATGGCTTTTAAATAAATTGTATAAATAATCATAATACTAACAACCATAGTCAAATAGCATAGTCTTTCTACTTACTCTTTTCTTATTATATTCAATTTTTTCTTGGCTATGTAATCTTTTTAATGGAAATTACTAGTTTAAGCAGAAAAATTATATGGGCCTTATATGGAATCCACTTTATTTGTGAATCTAATCTGAGAAAAATTATTTTTTCTTTTTAAAAACTTAGATTCAACTTTTACAATTTTCATTGAGCATCAATTCAATATTTGCCAATCAATTCAATAAGTTTCATTTTTCCAATATGAAACGAGTACCTTTCTTTGGACGCGCCATTCTCTAGACTTGTAAACTTAGTTAACGGGTGACCATGATGCCACAATTGATGCAAGGGTATTTTTAAGATGAAATATTTATTAATTTAAAATCTCATAGATTTCAAAAAATTCAAAAATGAATTATCGAATAAAATCAATTTAAAGTTTTTTTAAAAAAGAAAGAAAATGATTTGAAATGGGTTCAAATTAATTACTAGGTGCAACTTGGGCTGGCCTAACCCAAGCCCTAACGAAAAGAAAATAAATAATTGAGTTCAGGTTGACTTAGGCTCGGGTGAGGCTCATTTTCAAGTAAAAGAAAATTGACTTCAGGTTGAGTTTGTCTCGGGTCAGACTCATTTTCAAGTCCAAATATAAGGGTAAATAGATTTGAGTTGGATTGGGGCTTAGTGCATGAAAAAACCTGACTTTTATAAAAAAAAAAGTTCATTTTATATCAAAATATATAATATAAATTTATGTAAACATATAACTTTTATTTATAGCATAGTAAAAAAAATTATTTAAGCCGAAATAAAGCCCGACTTCACATGAGTTAGCATCTATACTTTGGGCTTAAAATTGGGCTCAGGACCACGAAACACAAAAAACACAATTGAGGGTGCTCTCGGAGACTCGGACTCAGGGCTCTAAATTGCAATTTGGGCCCAAAATCGGGGAGACCGTAAAACCAGGCCGGGTCGGCCCGAGTTGCAGCCTACATTACGGATTCAACTCATCAGCCTAGAACTATTGACGGGAAAAGACCGTTTCTACTTTGTAGGGCGACGTGGGTGCGCGGCTCTGCCCAGATGAAGCTATTTTCCTGTAATGACCCTCCTCTCTCTCTCTCTCTCTCTCTCTGATATCGCAGTAACGAACGAAGGAGTGTCCTGAGTTCAGTGTAGATACTTGCATTCTCCTGGTTCTCCGCCATCGGAAAGCTTGAGAAAGAGAGATTTATATGACAAATGACAGAATTCGTAGAGCTTGAAAATCAGGACGGGGTTCGGATGCCATGGAATGTGTTTCCAGGACGAAGCAGAAGCCAACAACTGCGTCATCCCTGTTTCCGCTATCTACACCCCTCTCAAACCCAACAACCAAAACCCCCCTCCACCACCTTCCTTATTCCCCTCTCAGATGCCGCACCTGCGCCTCCCTCCTCAACCCCTTCTCCATGTTGATTATGTAGCCAAGATTTGGGTCTGCCCCATTTGCTTCAAACGCAACCATTTTCCCCCTCATTATTCTTCACTCTCTCAAGACATCTCCCTGCCGAGCTCTTTCCCATTACACCACCATCGAATACCAATTACCATCCAATTCTTATACTACTACTACTGCTACTCTGCTTCTGCTGCCCCCCTGCCCGTCTTCCTCTTCGTCGTCGACACTTCCATACTTGAAGAGGAGCTCCTTCCTCAAGTCCGCCCTCTCCCAGGCTGTCGATCTGCTGCCCGATACTGCCTCATTGGCCTCATCACCTTCGGCACCCATGTCCAAGTCCACGAGCTCGGCTTCCCTCACATCCCCAAGTCCCACATATTCCGCGGTTCCAAGGAGGTCTCCAAAGACCAAATTCTCGATTACATGTCGTTCTTCATCAACAAGCCCAAACCCAAGCCCTCCACAGGCATCATGACTGGCACCCGCGAAGCCCTCTCCCCCCAGAACATGTCCCGCTTCCTCCTCCCTGCCTCTGACTGTGAATTTGCACTCAGCTCTGTCAGTTTCTTCATTTCATCCTCTTCTTTTCTCTGGCAATAAATTGTTTTCTGTGCTGAAATTTATGATCAATTTCAGGTTCTGGAGGACCTTCAGCGGGACCCGTGGCCTGTCCCAGCAGACCAACGTGCTGCAAGGTGCACTGGAACAGCACTCAGCGTGGCAGCTTGTTTGTTAGGAGCCTGTGTTCCAGGTTCTGGGGCAAGGGTTATGACCTTTGTTGGTGGCCCAGCAACAGAAGGTTCGGGTGCTGTAAGTTCCTCTCTGCAATTATCTACTATTTTCTTTA